>CM067513.1:13098703-13423703 GCA_034509495.1 Acestrorhynchus altus
TGCGTGCATGTCTCCCCTTGGGGGTGGGGATGACTGGACACTGTATTTTTAAAGGGACCAGTTCCATCAGAAACCCTGTCTGGGGCCAGAGGAGATTACACACTAACACCACTACCGAGTTACACACTGGTGGGCAGTGTTCAAGAGAAATCCCCTGTTCTACGTAGTGCATGATGGGAGGAAGAAATGAAGACTTGAAAGTTGCTTTAGAATGATTATTGAGTATTCTGTCTGAGAGCACTTTGAGAAGTTTATAGCACATTGGTGAGGACAGCTATGTCTGTAGTGAGCCTCAGATCATGCTGAGCACTCCATAGAGATGTGCTAACCTCCGAATTGTGTACAAAGCTTTTTGTTTGTTTATTTGGGGATATTTTGTTTGTTTGTTTTGCATACAAGGAATCACAAGTAGGAGCAACCAGAGCTTCCTTAAACCCTTTACATCTATTGATTTCTGTTATTATTACAATGTAACGTAATAATAGTTAATTAGTTTTATAGATTTATGAGATTAAATTGAAATGAAAATGTATTTTACTGTTAAGAACACTAATTCATCCTTTAAAACAGCATGAGAATATTGTGCCCCCATTTAAGAAGGAGGTATTAAACCCTTTACTGGCTGTAGTAGAGAATACTGTACTGTAGTGCTTTACATTTCCACTAGGTGAGTCTGCTCTTCTGGCAGTCACTGTATTTCTCTTCCAACAGTCTGCATTTGTTAGTATACAAAATCTCAATCTTTATTCATTAGAAACTTATCTGTACATCGTAGCTTCTGCTCCCACCACATCAGCAGTCTGTTTCTTTTTAGCTTCATCTGACCTCACATTGTCTCCCCTGAGCCTGGAATGAATTGAAGTGTTAAACGAATGTTCCTAGAGGCCAAGTCCTCTATTACTGACAAGTGACCATGTCTGATCTCTGTTAGAATATCTTTTGATTATAGTTTTGCTCAGAATTAAACATGAATGATGTTTATTTCCTCTTATATTTGTTTTATAATCCAGGTCACAATGTTGAAGAATTGAAGCATTAATGTACAGCCTCAAAAAGAGAGAAGGAATGTTAAATGGGGAAAGACTCCATTGTACATTACTGTAATTATTTGTGTTATTTTTCATTTGTATCATATCAATGCCTTGTACAGTGTTGTTTTGTTTTTTCATTTGAAATTGTTTTGTATTTTATTTTTATAAACTGGTTATGAATAAAATATTCATTCAGCATGCCAACAGATCTGACCCTATGCTCCTGGTGTTGCGTGCAGTTTTTAAGCTTTGGTCGTGTCCAGTGTTGACCAATTTTATTGGGAAGTTTCAGTTACTTTTCGCACCATGTCTGTTGAAACTTTGTTTGATAGCACCTAGCACCAAGAATATTAATGATTTATTAATGAATAACCAAACGTTCCTGGAGGACCCTGTTAACTGCATGTGGAGCTGTTCATTTTTGTGATCTTGCCTATTTCCTCTTACTCAGTTATGAATAAAAAATATGTTTAGTGCTAAATAAGGTAAAGGTAAATGTGCTCATTGGTGTGCACACAGGAATTTGCATTTTACCCATCTACACACACACACACACACACACACAGAGTGGTGGGCAGCCCTATTGTCTGCACCCAGGGAGCAGCTGGTGAGTTCAGTGCCTTGCTCAAGGGCACTTCAGTCATGTCCTGTCAGTTTAGGGATTTGAACCAGCAACCTTCCACTCACAAGGCCGGTTCCCTACAAAAACATTGAGTCTTGTACAAACTAATAACCAAGTAAATCAGTAACAAAAAAAAACAAATCACTTTTAATGCAGCTTTATTTAAAAAAAAGTTAAGAGTTCAGTGAATTTTAGACTTATAAATATCTGATGAGACTGAATACAAAACCCTTTTGGACTGTTGCTTCCAGAAACTGCTGTTTTATGTTCCCAGAGATCTTTCATTGCTTAAGTCACATTACAATTAGGCCCTAAGAAGTAAAAATCAGGTTTGTTTGTTCATGCTGACTTCTATTTTTAAGAGGCAACTTAAGAGGCTGACTTTTATTTTGAAAAGTTAGACGGGCATCTCAATAGCTTCATAATAAAAGCCAACCGCTCTTGTGTTACCCTGGTAACGAGCACGCGTTGGTTACTCAGTTGTGTGACTGAAGGAGGCTTTATTAAAAATAAGGTGGAATAATGGACTTAACAGTGAATTTGAGCTCTCTTGGATTTGAGGCCGGGCTCAGTGAGTCTGAGGAGGAGCTCGGGTTTGTGCGCAGGCGCGCAGCGGCTCTGACTGTGTGTGGATGCGGACACGCAGCGTTTGTCTGCCGGCTCGCCGCGTTACTGAGGTGGACAGACTGCCTGCGCGAGCCGTAGTGTTGCATAATGTGAAATAGATGTTCCACACAAACTTTTTATTTTTAAAGTTTATTTTACATAATCCTTTTATTTGTTCCACAGGGAGAAACTAAAGCCGTTCAGCAGTAAACCACTGTCAGGTCTGAATGTTGGCATTATTGGAGGGGGAAACATTGGGAAACAGTTGGTAAAGGTTTTACTAACTCTGCCAGAATTAAAGCCACCTAACATCAGTATCTCAACTAAAAGGCCTGAGATGCTGAGTGAGTATTTAATAATCATTTTCCAGCCAGTAAAAAAGCAAATTTTTCTGTGGGAGTAGATTAAGAATAATGGGGTCCTGCAGTCTTAAAATTAACATCTGTTTTGCACCTGTAGACTTACTTTGCCAGATTGTAAAAAGTACCATCAAAACGGTTCTGGAGGCAGCTCTGCCTCTGAGGCAGAACAAATGCAATTGGTTCAGAGAATAACCAATTAAAATAGCAGGTGGGCGGAGCTTTAGAAACATGTGCTGCTCAGAGGTGTGCAACTCAGTTTGAGAGTTGTTTGTTTTGTAGAAATTATTTTTATATTTTCATGTTCTTTATACGTTTCCCAGAAAACTGCCAACAGCAGTCTCAAAGTCTGCATTTTCTCTGGTTGCTTGTGTAGTGATGTGAAGAATACTTATTAGATTAAATACTAACTGAACAGGAGTGACTGTGGTTCTGCACTCACTTTACCTTTCATGCAATGCATCCACATATAAAGCTCTGAAGGGCAGATACAGTGGGGCAAAAAAGTATTTAGTCAGCCACTGATTGTAGAAGTTCTCCTACTTACAAACATGAGAGAGGTCTGTAATTTACATCATAGGTACTCTTTAACTACGAAAGACAAAATTAAAATATAACATCCAGGAAATCATTTTGTAGGATATTTAAAGAATTTATTTGTAAATTTTGGTGGACAATAGGTTTGCACACACTTTAGGTGGTATTTTGTCCCATTCTCCATGCAGATCTCCTCTAGAGCAGTGATGTTTTGGGGCTGTCACTGGGCTACACAGACTTTGAACTCCCTCCACAAATTGTCTATGGGGTTGAGGAGACTGGCTAGGCCACTCAATGGCCTTAAAATGCTTCGTATGGAGTCACTCCTTCATTGCCTGTGTGGTGTGTTTGGGATTATTGTCATGCTGGAAGACCCAGCCACGTTCCATCTTCAGTGCTCTCACTGATGAAAAGGGGTTTTGGTTAAAAATCTCACGGTACATGGCCCCATGCATTCTTCCCTTAACACGGATCAGTTGTCCTGTTCCCTTTGCAGAAAAACAGCCCCAAAGCATGATGTTTCCATCATCATGCTTCACAGTAGGTATGGTGTTCTTGGGATGAATGGGGTGGAGTGGACTGGAGTGGAGGACAGACAAACTTAAAGAACTCTTGATTGTGGGTGACCAAATACTTATTTCCTACCATAATTTACAAATAAATTATTTAAAAATCCTACAGTGTGATTTCCTGTTTTTGTCCCTGATTTTGACTCTCATAGTTAAAGTGTAGCTATGATGAAAATTACAGACGTCTGTTATCTTTATAAGTAGGAGAACTTGCACAATTAGTGGCTGACTAAATACTATTTTGCCCCACTGTATATGTTTTTAAAACTTTGTCTAATTGTTAATTCTCTGATCCAGTTGCATTTGTGTTGCTTCAGAGATAGAACTGATAGAGATAGAACTGTTTCCAGTAGTGATTTTGCAAAGGAGCACAAATCCATTCCAGATCCAATTTCTGGATTCAATATGTAAACTTTAAAAAATAATTTTATTGGCTACTCTGTAATCCTGTTATTTTGCCTAGTTTGAGCTGTATGGTCACTATCATTGATTATAACATGTTTAAGCTGTCTGTCTTGCACTGTAGAGGAGTTCTCAAAGAGAGGCGTGGAGTGTTACTTCGACAACCGCAGACTGGCTCTTTGGGCAGATGTGCTCTTCCTCTGTGTGCTCCCCACTAATCTACCACGAATGTGTGCAGAGCTTCACTCTCACCTTCCTGCACACTGCCTTGTCTACAGTTTCACTACTGCCATGCCAATACCCAGGTATTATCTCACATATTGGCTCACGTATACAGCTAATGTTTCATTTTAGAAGTTTGTTAATGGTGCATGCTCAGTTGAAAATAAACATCACAAACCAATGAATAAAACTAAATTGTCTTGTATATATGCTTATTTTACATTGCTATTAGTGCAGCACAATACATAAGAAAGCAAGAAATACATTAGAAATGTATGTTTCAGTGAGTCTTTTTTCTTCCCAGACTGGCTCGTCTCCTTGGACACAGTTTTGTTGTCAAACCTCAGTATATTTTTGAGGCCTGTGATTCAGATCAGCTGTGGCTCCGCCATAATAAAGTGATAGAAGCTTTACAGGACAAAGAGGTGCTTAATGCATCATGCCCTCTTTTGATGAGTGGTGAGTTTTAATTGCAGGACTATTCCTGATTTCTTTACAACACATTCTTCAGTTTATTGTGGAGGGCTTGTTTTTCAGCACAGTTAACTGATTTATCTGCTCTAACACAGCTACTAGACCTGACACTGACAGATGTGTTCAACATGGGAAATCACCAGACAGGATATCAGTCCTGCAGAACTGTAATATATCATATATCATTAAGAAAGGCATATGTTGAAAGTTTAGATTATTTAGCCAAATGATGTCAGAATTGTTACAAAAGTATGTGTTGGGGCTTGTAATTACACACAGGACATCTGTAAATGAATTTTAAATAATATTTTTAAATTCATTTCTGACTAGTCAACATTTTTACATAACATATTATGATGTGTATTGATGGTACCATGTTAGGCTAAAATGGCTGGCTGCTCTCAGTCACACACTTTGTTCTCCTTTGAGTTTAGTGTTGGATATTATAAGTGTCATTTTCATTGTGTATCTCAGGTGGTCTTGCCTTGGATCAAAAATGGGTGTGTGCTGTTCTGTACAGTCTCATCAACATGTGCACTGCTGAAAAACTGGGGTCCATCCAAGCCATCCAGTTGCTAAATGAGCTGTTTCAGATGAACCCTTCAATTGCAAGTTTTACCTGTCTAAGCTTTGTGAACTCATCCTGTGCATCTATGCTTAGCAACTCTGAGAAGTGAGTGTCTATAAAACAGTAAAACTGTAAACAATTTACATTCACATCTACACCTCAGGATGAATTTTATATATGTGTATAATCATTATTGATTGATTGATTGATTGGTTGATTGATTGTTCTGCAGGCCTTTTCCCTGGATCACTTTGACCGATGCACAGACCAAGGAGACGCCATTGTCTTCTTGTCTGTTTGGATCTGAGGCTTTACAAGACTATATTTCTGCATTGTATCATAAAACATTTTCTGGCTTGTCACGTGGGAAAATGGATATGAAAGAGTGACTTATGATGAATTGAGAGTACAATATTTCTTTGCAATAACAGAAAATTGTGTTCTAAGTTGTGTTGGAATGAACACTGTTGTCTCATTAGCTAGATCAGTGTTAGCCACCAGTAAACTGCAGCCAGAAATAGATGATAATTAAACTCAGGGGAACAGCGAGTCTGTTAACTGTTTAAGATTGTCTGTGCTTTAATTAGTATCATAATGATCCAGAGCTCTCTGGAGATTTCCTGGCACAGATCTAATTATTCTGGCACACATTTCTTAATTTTAAATTTACACAGCCAAGATTGTGTGAAAGAAAAACATTTAGAAATTCAGTCTTTTACTTAGATCATGTTAGATATGGAGATGGAGATAACGGTTTAAATTGATCAAACCCATTACTTTCTTATCTTAAAGGGGTATTCAGGGATGAGCAATAAATAGGGACATACTCATTGCAAGATAACGTAAGAAACCTTAAACATACCTTAAAATCTTGTCTTGGGCAGTGTATTATATCCTGGCACATAGAGAGTACCAGCACATTAAACCAATGGGTAATAAATACTATGGGAAATGTACATAACACAAAATAGTACACAAATGGTTATCTGTATTTTCAAAAGCTGGAACTGGTAGTTTGTACTGACTGTGCTAGCCTCTAGTAATAAAAAGCTTTAGTTGCTGGCAAAAGTGTGTTTTTGGTTTTTTTTGTTTTTTATTTTACATAAAGTTAATTCATGATTTACATTTTATTTTGAGGAATTTTGTGGAGCACCCTGTTGGAAATAAATAATAATTGTAATTACTAGAAATGTCTTCATCTTCTGTCATATTACTACATTTACTGGCACCTTAATTCAGTTATAAAGTAAAAAAAACCTCATGTTTTGCCAATGAAGAATTATACAAATTTCCAAAAGAGTTAAAACACAATAAAGCACAGATATTTTTTTTCATTTAATATAATTTTCGAACTTGAGTTGCTCCTTTAAAAATGCTGACACACTTTTCATTCTAGTTCTCCAAACTAATTCTGTTAATCCAGTGTATGAAAAGTAAGAAAAACAAACCTGTGTGAAATGTTTTGCAACTTACTGTATATATAATATATATATATATATAATCATATTATAAATATAGACTATTTTTAAAAATATATTTTGCCAAAACAAACATAGAGGCCTAACAATAATGGCTAAATTTTACTTAAAAAGAGGGACATTATTACAGCTACACAAATCTATATAAAACAATAATATTAACAGTAATAAAAATAATAAACAGTAATATAAAGAATAAGTAGAAAAAATACTGAATGAACTGAAAATAAAAACAAAGAAAAAACAAAACAAGACTTAAAATATGTAAAACTACGTAATACACCATAGATTAAAATATGACATCATCCTCAATTCTGTGCAAAAGCTAACCAAAGGTATGTTTTAAGCTTTGACTTAAATATCAGTAGGAGCATGTTGAATATCAATAGGAAGGCTGTTCCAAAGTTTTAGGGCTGCCACTGAGAGTGCTCTGTCATCCTTTAGTGAACTTAAAGGTGAATGTAATTGGAATATTCATTCAGAGCTTAAAAAACTCACAATAAAACTTTAAAATGAATTCTGAACTGGATTGGAAGCCAGTGTAGAGCTGCTAGTATGAGCTACAATAGTCAACCGGAGATTAAATAAAAGCATGCATCACCTTTTCTAGATCCTTTTCCAACAAAAATGCCTTAATGTCGTGTATATTTCTCAAGTGAAATATGTCAAGAAAATCAAAACAATTTTCAAACAAAACAAAAAATCAAAATGTTGTTGAGAAAATGTATTATTATTATTTTTTTTTTTTGTCATTACTATTATCATTATCTTTATTATTATTGTTATCTTTATATTAATGTAGTTGTAATTGTTATTATTGTCATCATTTTTATGTTTTATTATTTTTATTATTATTGTCGTTATTATTATTATTATTGTTATTATTATTATTATTATTATTATTATTATTATTATTATTATTATTATGTTATTGTTATAGTTTTCCGCGTTCAATGGGACTTGTATTTTGTAAAAGATTTGCAGTGCGGTTCAGTTAGTGGCTGGCCCCGCCCCCCCGCTCTGTCCCGCCCATCAGCAGTGAGGTTGAGCTCATAGCCGGAGCGGAGCCGCGCCGAGGTTCCGTACAGCAGCGCAGGGCGGACGCGGTAATGCAGGACTGACTCACTGACTCAACAGCTCCCGGGTGTCTCGACCTACTGCAGGTGAGGCTGGTTTGTTTCACGGGCTTTTGTTAGCTGAACGCCGACGAGAATTTTAAAGCTGCTCACTGCCTGTTCTGTAAGGCTGATGATCAGTGTGTGTGTGTGTGTGTGTGTGTGTGTGTGTGTGTGTGTGTGTGTGTGTGTGTGTGTGTGTTACAGCCTGTCGGTGTCTTTAAAGCTACTCCTGATATGAGGGTAAGATCTTGGTCCTGGCTCTTAGCTGAGGCTCTCTGTGTTGTGCTTTCATATGAGAAACTTGTGCTTTTGACGTTTCAGAGATGGAGGCTCTAGAGGCCACGTCGGAGCTCCAGTCCAGGCTCTCTTCTCTGTCTGTTTCCTCTTTTTCCGGAATAGCGTCGAAAACCTGCGATTCGAACCCCCTCGACAGGTCTGTGACCCCACTTTATCTAGTCTTTGTGCTGTAAAACACAGCAGAACTGAATAAACACACCAAAGACAACCCTACAGACTTTAACTCTGAAAAACTAAAGCCCTGTTTCCTTCCTGAAGACTTCAAAGCACAGATCTCTCCCGAACAGTAATCTCTCCTGACCACCAAACCAAAATGGAAAACAGCACAACCAAAGCATCACAGCAAACCTCAGAGGTATAATGTCATCTCACCCAAAGCACTTATCCAATCATTTCTGTCCTTGTTCTTTTCCTGCCTTTCAAGGCGCTGTATTATCTCTCTTATTTCTGTGTTGTCAACAGGATGGAGAAGCACCCTCTGAGCCAGCTGCGGGAGGTGAATCCCAGGAGAGCAACACCAATGAGAAAAGCTCGCTCCCCGGAGAGAGAAAAGGTTAGCACACCTCCTCCTAAAGGGCCTGCGCCAAGTTCTAGAAACCTTCTCATCATCTTTCATCATGGGCCTCGGGGAGCATGCATTTCAAAAAAAGACACCCCAGTCATCGACTCCCCTCTTGAGAAATCGACACTTCACACAAAATGCAACAAGAAACAAGTTGTTTGTCTTTATGCTTTGAAGAATGAATCATTTATTTTGAGAGTTCCTCGTGTAGATTTTTCTCCAAGGCGCAGCCATTGGGATTGTTTTGTTTTGATTTTATTCTAATTGGCTGTCTGCACTTATTGGGAGAGGTGCTCTGCTTCCAGAGCACTCCACTCTGAGATTTGGAGACGCTAGGTTGAAGAAAAGTTCATGGTACCACATCAAGTGTTTGAAAATGGCTGGTAACAGATATCCTTACTTCTTTATTGTGTATTTTTTGGTAGCTCAATTTTTCAGAATTGTTTTACTCTAAACCAGTGTTTCCCAGCTTCTTCCTGATGTGGTGCATTTTGAAAAAAGAAAGAACCGTGTGACACAAAAGTCTTAATAACCAAAAAACTCACGGCAAACATGTTCCACGGTGCTTATGGTTTACTAATACAGTGTAAATCAGTGTGGGAGCAAGGCTTGTTTAGATGAATATAAATTTGGTATTTTGAAGCAATGACAAGTTGGCTAGCTAGCTTAAAAAACAGAAACACCCCCCCAACACACACACACACACACACACACTCACTCACTCTCATTTAACATTTAATGTCTGTTGGGTGATAATTTGAGAATTTTATTAAACAAATGATGACAGTACCATAATATTTCACAGCACGACCTGTTTAAAAAATAGGTTACTGGAGAAAAGTAACATAAAGTAACATAAAGTAACATAAAGTAATATTCTTGAGGAAATATTTTCCAAAATGAATGAGTTTATGTATGTTTGTATATGTATGTAAGTGCATTTTAAAAAATTGAATATCGTTATAAAAAACTTCAATTTCATTCATAAACATTTTATATTCATTAGATATAAAGTGATGTTTCAAGCCTTTTTTGGTTTTATTGTTGATCAGAATGGAAAACCAAACATTCAGTCTTCAAATATTTAGAATTTGTTTTTTTCAAATTGAATCAATTACTAATCACAGCAATTTTAAAACAAAAATGCATGAAATATCTCAAGTTTAATGAACATAAAATGCGACAGTCATTTATTTATTAAATGATCACAAACAGTATTCAAATTTTGAGATGCACTGGTATATATGTTATATATGTTATGCTACTGCGAACAATTTTGACCGTTTCCTAGTAGTTTCACATGAAAACATGCTGCATATTGCATTATGTGATAGCTTTGGAGAATGTTTCCCTCGTCTCAAGGAGCTGAATGTTAATACATGTGACAGCCTTGAAAATTGATAGAGAGGGACCCTGCTGTCCTATCTCTCCTAATAAAAACATGGTCCATTGCATTCTCCAGAATTCCTGGCCACAGATGACCTTATTTTACCTAATTTCATCCTGTTGCAGCCTTACCACCACTGACAGCAGCCACAACATGGACCTCTATGGCTCTGAAGGAGTTGAAAACTAAGTTACGTCAAGAGAAAGACAGCATGGTGACTGTGTACCGTGGTGACATTATGACTGTCCATGTACCTACTGTACCCGAAGCCAAGCGTGTGTGCTGGGAGTTTGCTACAGACGGCTACGACATTGGCTTTGGGGTCTACTTTGATTGGTCACCGGTCACCAGTCGAGCCATTACAGTCCACATTAGTGAATCTAGCGATGATGAGGATGAAGACGATGAGCTGGAAGGTAAGGGAATGCTTCCTGTTCTGTTTTCTGCCTTTGTTTACATTTCCTGGTACAAACTGTTTGTCTTCAAATGATCTAAAGCAGATCAGACCATTAGCAGATACTAAACTGGAAACAGCCTGAATGCTGACATACAGTGACATGTAAACTCTGGGCAACCCTGGTTAAAATGATACTGTGAATAATTAAAGTGAACAGAAGATGAACTAAAAAGTTCCTTTAAGCAGATCTCTAGCGTGTTTAATATTTCATAGTAAGTGATGCACACAACCAAGAAGAAAGTTGTCTTTCATTTAGCTGTGTCCTCATTTTGTAATATACAGTAAGAGGAAGGGTGGAGGTCAAGTTGTAATACCAAGAAAACAATAGGATTACATGAAAGGCACATCAAACTCCACTCTGCAGTGGTGGTGCATTGTTCTACTGTGCATTAACACCTGCACATATGATATGCAGATCATCAGAAGAAAATCTTTCCTGCATACTCACCTGAAAACGGTGAAAACCCCTGGAACCCAGAACTGAAAGAAACTGAAAAGCATATACAAGCAGTGGTACTTGCCAGAGAAGGCATTACTGTACTGACCATGAAGGATGGCCAAAGTGTTGCTTTGAGCCATTTTTAGGGTTATGTGACAAGTTATGTTCCACTACTCAGAGCAGGCATTTCTTATTGGTTGTAAAACAATTCTCACAACCAGGAGGAGCGTTGCCAGTGTTGCTACAACATTCAAGACAGCAGTGTGAAATTTAAAAAAGCTGAGCTCAGTCTGCTGCTAAAAAGACAAGGTTAAAGAAATACAGAGGGAAATGGGAAAATGACTGCCCACTGTCTGGAATGCATGTGAGTGAGTGTGTGTACAAGCCCAACTGATTCATCTGTCTCATGGTTTCCAACAGTAGTTGGAGGTCTTTAGTCCAGCACAGCCAGTTAAAGTAACCATCCCTTAGTCCAGTTATTTAGCTTTCCTGCTCACTAGCTAGTGAGGACATCCATAGCACCTAATATTTGCAATGGAGCAGACATCACGTAGCATGTGAAGTGCTGAAATCACAAAGCAGTCTCATACAGATATCCCCCGTTTTCAAGAAAACGTGGTCACAGTGTAGAAGCCAGTGTGGAATGTAAATGTGAATGAAGTGTCTGATTCAATAACTAATAAAAAAAGAGATACAGAAAACTGAATTAGTGAAGTTTAAAAAGAATCTGGTCAAAGGTCCAGAAAATTAATTTTCTTGTTTGTTTGTTTTTGGCATTTGATAAAGTTGGCAACCGTAACCCTTTTTTGTTGGTTAAAGTATAAAGAAAATGTAAAGAAATGTCACGTTTAACTTTAGCCCATTTAGAAATCTTTAATTCACTTCACTATTCACAGTTTTGACCACAACACCCAAACTTTTGCATTCCACTGTAAACTTTATGTAGAGCTGCACAGACAGTAGACTGCTTATTCTTTTTTATTTGCTTGGGCTTCACAGAACTGTTTTCACTTTACTTACAGGCTTGCTTTTAGTACTTCAATAAGAATTAATTGCTCAGTGCTTTAATGTGTTTGCAAGCATCCTCACAAGTAATGTGGTTTAAGGCTTTCACATTATCCAGAAACATTAAAGGCGTGTCAATGTGTGTCCCCACGGGTAATGTTAAAGTACGGTCTGTGGCCTCTAAATGGAAGTTTCTGACTGTAACACTGTTGGATAAATTGGACCATAAGACTATGAGTGGTGTTCTTCAGCAGGACCTGTGGTTCCTGGGGACGTGGAGAAGGGTTCTAAAGCAGTGACCAACTCTAACTTGGGAGAGATCCTGCCTGTGTACCGTCAGGACAGTCACCTGGCAGTTCAAGGAGGCAGTCACGAATTCCCAGGAGAAGGCACATACCTCCTAAAGTTTGACAACTCCTACTCGTTGTGGCGAAATAAGACTCTGTACTACAGGGTGTACTACAGTGCCTAAGGAACCAAGCACAAATCTGAGGATGAATGTTTCAATGATATCTATATTTTTGACCATTATATATATATATATATATATGTATACATATGTATATTATATATTTACAGCATTGTATACATATCATTCCTGCTATTCTTAATTTGTACATTAATTTGATTTAGATGCAATCACTGGCCCAATCAGATCAAATAGTTTTTGCTAATCTATATGAAATGTTTTTAAAGTTGAGTGGGATCATGGAGCTTGGTCTATGTGCAATGTGTTTCAGTGTATTTTTTCAGATGCTGTGTGCAAAGAATTTGTGAAGTGCCCATAAATATATATCTATATATAAACGTTTTGTACACCGCAACTCGAGCGTGGCCTCAGTAATCAGGTAATCCGGTGGTTCAGGTTCAGGGAAAGGTGGTCATTCAGGTCAAATGGCTGCTTTTGCAGGAGGAGAAAGCTGGCATGTGCGATGTGGCAGGAGCCACCATTCATGTTTGTATTCAGGTTCTAGCTCAACACAGATAGTAATGATCATGGTTTGAATTGCTTTTGTTTTTAGCAGCCTTATGTTAACTCCTGCACACTTTAATACGTGAATCTGTGCGGTTACAGAAAAACTACAGACGTTTGCAGACAAAACAGCTGTTAAATCAGTCACCGGGGATACGACTTCAGCAAGTGATCACTGTCTGCCTTTTTATGACTTAAATGGAGGCCGTTTATCATCACGAAAAGCTAGCGTGTTATGTCACTGATTCAATATTTACAAGGGCCCTGGAAAGGAGGAGGGTGGTGGTTTAGCACCTGTTTAATCTCTGGACAGTCAGGTCTTTGTAGCTGTTGACATGTGCCATTGAGCTGTTTTAGACTTTTTTCTAATGCGTTTTAAATGTGCAGCTTTCTCTGTCTCTGGTTAATGTGCAATGGGTTAAAGCTCTGTGATGATTGTAGTGTTGTATCAGTATGTGTGTGTAATATATATGTGTGTGCGCGTATGTGAAGAAAAAAAAATTATATATATATATATATATATATAATACACACACATACATACATGCATACATACACACATCAATTTATTTTTTACTGATTGTCCATGAATACCAAAATCGCTTGTGTTGATGTGACCTGTCTGGAATCGCTCTGTGACACAGGCAGCAAGCAGTAGCCCCAGGGAGCACTCTGCTTGTGCACCTGCACCCAGGGTGTTGCAAGACACACCACACATCATGACTTTTTGCATGTCTCGTAAAGGGACTGCTGTGCTGCTGAAATATCCAAAATAGCCGATGTGCTTTCTTTGTCATGTTTGTGTCCTTTGTGATAAATGGTTGTGATGATTTGTCCTTTATTCTGCTTTTTTCTGCCTTTTGTTCAATAAATATTGTTACATGTTAAGCTTGCAGCTTGTTCTATTTCTTTGTTCCTTAAAAGAATAGCTTAACTAAATAAATGAAAAACGTACATCATTTGGGAATGTTGAAATACACTTGTGCATATCTATAGTCTATAAAGATGTCCACAATGATACTGGATAGGGATTGCAGTGGTTCTCAGTCCTGGTCCTGGGGTACTACTCCCTGCTTGTTTTAAAGTTTTAAAGTTTTCCTGCTGTAACACACCCAGGTCGGCTCAGCATGAGGTGCACTGTGTTGGGGGAAACTCTTAAAACTTGTGGGGCAGTGGTACTCCAGGACCAGCATTAAGAGTCAAAACCTCATGGTCATGTTCATAAACGTACCTGTGTTCACAAATGTACACAAATATGATGTGGCATTCTAGCAACGATTAGATGGTATTAATAGGACAGATTATGCTAATCATTCCCCACACCATTACCACCTCCATCAGTCAGGACAGTTCACATAAGGTAGGTTAGGTCCATGGATTTCAGCTGTCAGTGCCAAATTGTGAACCTTTCCTGCTCACCATAGTTGTAGAACGTGGTTATGCACATTACTTTAGCTCTTCGGTTAGCTTGTCTGGGCTTTCCCCAGTGACCTCTCATCAAAAAGGGTTTTCCAGTCTCAGAACCGCTGCTCTCTGGATGTTTTTTCATTGTTACACCATTCTGAATGCACTCTAGAGGCTATCATCCTGAAATTCCCAGGAGATCAGCAGTTCTAGAAATACTCAAAGCAGCTCCTCTGACACCAATCATATCATGCCACACTAAAAACAGGTCACATTCCCACCCAATGTAACTACATAATAGAATAATAATACCAACCTACATAATGTTACAACAAAACCTAATGACGGGGTAAATTCTGATTTAAAAACTGATTAAAGGAGCTGATTTAAGGGGCGGGGCCACGTTCTGCCCGCTGCAGGGCCGATTGGAGCTGATTTAAGGGGCGGGGCCACGTTCTGCCCGCTGCAGGGCCGAGTGGAGCTGATTTAAGGGGCAAAGAGGGGCACAGAAGGTGCAGTCTCAACGCCGCTATGGGGAAAGTCCATTTTTATGCGCTGTGGTCGCTTCACGAAGCCCCTCGTCAGTTTATCAGGTGGTTCTGGAGTGGGTTTAGTTTCTCTGGGACTTCACTGTGAATTCATTATAAACCCTGTTTGTGTTCTTCAGCAAAGTGAGCCGTAAAGGTTACCAGGTGCAGATGCCGCTGCCGCTGCCCAAACAGCTGCTGGTGTTCAGTGTGGGGGACTGGAGCTCGTTCTCCTGTGAGACCACCGTTTCGGTGGAGGTGTCTGTGAGCCCCGACGTGACGCCTCAGACCATTGGGACTCTTTCAGCTCATTCGAGGTAAGAAGGTCTGAAACCTCCTGATTAAAGCAGGAGCTGTGCTGCAGCTCCGCACCGTTTACCCCTGTTTGCCCCTCTCGGAGAAGGTGTCTGGTGTGGGAAGGTGACTGGACGCTCGACCTTCTGACCGAGTCCGCAGAGAAGCGCCGAAGAGGCGTGTACGCGAAAGTGGTGGTCACGGTTTGTGGAGAGGTATGTTCATCATTTCAGACACGGGGGGGGGCAACACGGCCGCTCATTGGTAGGTGTAATTGTTTACCTGTTGTGGGCGGGGCTTGGGTGAATAGATAAGCGCTACAGTCCTCCATCACTTCTTCCGGTAGATGTATGAAGCAAAAGTGTGTCTGAAATCTTCATTTGACGCCCCCCCAACAAACAAACACAAACATGCTAATGATAAATACCAAAAATAATAAAAAATAATAAGTAAAAAAATTAAATTAAAGTCTGTCATTCTGAGATTGAACAAATGGCCCATTTTGATTCAAGTGAGGGGAACTGCTCAGGGTACTTGGTTTTTGCCCCGCCTGGTGGCAGATACAAATATAAAATTGAAAAGCAAACAAGAGTCCAAAACCTTGACCGAAAATGACGTCGCATCCTTGCTGATTGATGATCAGCACTGTTTTATAGAAAACAATCGGGTCTGAGTGTGCCTCCGTCTCAGTGGCCGAGAGTGTCCCATCATGTCCGATTCACTCTGAATTTGAATTACGACTATAATCATGACATCATTTCAGGGACCAGTATAGCTGTTGTCATACCCATGTTTCAACAGATTAAGGGAAGCTCAGCTGTTGCAGCAAAACCTGTTGATACAGGCTAACATTAAACCAGGATTTCCTTGGCTTTGCATGGTGTTCCATGTTCTGGCAGATCAAGGCAGATCAGCATTCTGATTTGAACATTATAACTTCTGATTTTGGATCCTTAACTGCCCTGTCATTAAGTGTTTGCTACAGCTGTATGTATTGACTGGGAGGGTCCCACAGTTTACCTGAGACTGATATTTCAGGTCAGTGAAAATCCACCCCCAGGGTGGATACTTGACCCCCAGACTGAGCCATAGCAGAGCTGCCAAAGCAGTTGGTACAAAATGCTGGGATAGATTTTGACCCACCTCTGCAGGTTTACCATTTTCTTCCTCTCTGGATGGCCTGAAGCCACAGATCTCTCCTTTTTTGCCTTTCACTCTTTGGGGAAGTGAAAATTGTAAACTAGGGTCTGTTGTTGCTGAATGAGCAAAAATATTTCCTGATTGGTGATATGACTGGGTTTTTCACCCAAAAGGCTATGTGGTCATTCAGACAACAGGAAGGTGATCTATGGTAGCTCATCGATTGGTAATTTTAGTTTCCTTCAAAAATAAACAGCAAAACTGCATGCCTTCATTTGTGATGTTGGTAATGGTGTTTTTTCTAGGGATTTGGGCACTATTTTGCCTTATATCACCTTTCATAAATCTCTTCCATATGTGTATTTATAAAAACCCACATTTATGCAAACACTTCCTCTCACGATGAGTATAATGCAGCATTTTTTTTGTAACTGTACTGTCTAAAATTTCAGCTGGAAGCCATGTTGCACTGTAACGTTGCTGCTTTATAAAACATTAACAAAATAAAGATCAGAGAGCTAGACATTGGAGAATTAAGATATGACCTGCAAAGTAAAACTGTTTAGAACATGTGCTGTTAACTGTACCTATTAGACCTCCATTTGTTCAGTGTGGTTGAAGGTGTGGCACATAAGATTATTCTGCTCTTCTGTTAAATAGGTGAGAGCCAACTTTGTTAGCAGCACGCCGCTGGTGTCAAGAAAATGCACAGCTTCTAGCCAGTCCTCCAGCCTCTGCCAGACCATTCTGGGTAGTGGTAGCCATAACAATGTAAGTAGTGTTTTTTTTTGTTTTTTGTTTGATTGTTTTTTTTTTTAGGCTAATCTTGGACATCTAATTTGTTCAGAAAATTTAACCTACAGTGTCACAGCTCTTCTGGCACAGTTATTTTAAATTTCTTTACCCAGGCAAATTTAAGCAGTATATAAATGACTGACCAAGGCTTAAGTATTTATTTAATGGTGCTCATGTCTTTATCAAGATTATATCGGAGAAGTCATTGCCTGAGGACACCATTAGTTATGCTGAGCTCAAAACGAGTAAGGGGGACACGCATAACACCAGTTTGGGAGTCTGGTCTCTGGTAAGCAATCAACAAATTTTAAACTTAAAGCTAAACCTCTTCAGGACAAAATTGCATTATCCTAAACCCGCTCATGTGTCTCCTTGCATATGTGTGGTTTGAAGGATAAAACGCCAAGGCGGTCAGTGATGGGAATGCAGGGACGTATTTGGAGCTATGAGGGACCTGATACGCCCTACAAATCAAGCCACGATTCAAGCTCCAAAAAGCGCAGACTGGGCATGTCTGTATCACAGAATGAGGAGAAGGCAGTTTTTAAAAGGAGGAGGAGTTGTAGAGCAGGTAAATGGCTGCCATAGGCTCCAACAGTCTCCAAACTTTACTTTATTCGCTTGATAGCTAGCTTTTTATATATATAGGAGGAAATATATATATATATATATATATATATATATATATATATATATATATGGAGGAAAAAATTAACAAAGCATAGCAATTGTTCCTTTATCAACCATTGCTGAATGTAGAACATCCATCAAAGCGCTGGAGCCACACCATGTGTTTAAGTGATCCTGACACAGCTGTTCTTATTGGTGGAGAGACTGCAGACAAGGTCCACTGTAAAGACTCCATCTGGAAGCTGGAGATTGGTACGTCAATTTCACATGAACATATGGGTTTAGTGGCTAGGTAGGCATAGCTTACACTTGAGTCTCAGTTCACAGCAGATTTTTGCTTTGGTCAGTATTTGGATGCACATATTTGATGTATGTGGAGATCATTTTAGCCATAACCTCTCACCTCTCTACAGATGGTGACTTTTGGTTCCCTATGGATTCCTCTACAGCTGGGCCACTCCCTCCTAGTGCCCAAGGCCATTCTGCAGCCTTTGACCCTGAGAGTAAGGCTGTATATGTGTATGGTGGCTTTAGAGAAGGTCAACGATATAACTATATTTACATGCTGGACACCTTAACCTGGAAGTGGAAACTGATCAAGGTAGTCTTGTCTTTATTAGTGATGAACATGTTCAGATATTGTTAAGCTGAATGCAGTTAATCAAGTAAAGATACTAATTCCTTCCAGGCAAGAGGAAATGTACCATCATTAGCATACCATAGTACCACCATCTATAAGGGTGAGCTGTATGTGTTTGGGGGGCTGCACCCCAGTCATGGCCCTGGAGGCAAAGTGTGCAGTAATGTGCTGTACATTTTTAACCCTGAACATGAGCTGTGGTACCAGCCAATTGTGGAGGGTGACCGTCCTCTACCTAGGTTTGGGTGAGTGTGATTCATATTCTCTTGGTGGAAGCATGATTTAATTTCAAAACTCTTGGTATTGTACCTCTGAAGTGACTCAGCTTCTCAATGTTCATTAATATTTATAAACAGGCACTCCACCACGCTGCTGCCTGACAAACTAGTCATATTTGGAGGCCGAAAAACTGCTGCCTACCTTAATGATCTCCATATTCTAGATCTTGGTAGGAGAATTTTCACTATTTAAAGCTGGGGCAGTCGCTGTTGCTTGCATAAATTGTATTCCTTGATATTAAAATCAGTAACTAAAATGTATATTTACATTTTAATTGATTGATTTGCTTGAACTTGATTTAGGACAAACAGCAGTTTATCAGGTCATTTACAAGTTTTGTAAAGAGAGAAATTCCATGGTAAATGCAGATGAACAATGGTGTAAGTAGGGCTGGGCGATATGACCTCCAATCAAAATGATTAACCATGATTAATTGAACAAATTGAACCAGGGCGGAGTCACGTGATTACACATACAATAGTATGTTTTAAAGGAAACAGTACATGAGCAAACACAGTGGGGGAAAGTATTAACAGAAACAGATTTGACACACATGCAAGTGACAACCCTGCTCAAAGAACTTGGCTACAGAGATTTATTACTTGCATAATCATTGTTTGTTTTTTACAAATAAGGCTTCATGGAATACACTGCGGTGAAGTATGAAAACATGCCACCACTGGCCCGTGGGTATGTGGGTTTTTTTTTTTTTTTTTGGTTTTTTTTTTAAACTTGGATCAGTAATTTTGACATTGACTGAATATTATAAAGCTTATGGTGTCTTAAGTTTTTATTAATAGCTAAAATACTTTTTTCATTATATCTTATATATTGTATCTTATGACAAAGTTTTCCCTTTGCTTATCCTAGCTTGGAAAATGGTCAAAGCACAAAGCTAGTCATACAGTCATACCTCTGAAGCAGGGAGGGTTAAGCATTTTGCTCAATGGCCCAAATAGTGGCAACTTAACAGACCCAATAGATCCAACCATGTAAACTTTCTTGTAGCCCAAAGCAGGGACATCTGCTAGTTGGAGCCTTAATCTAATTCAGCTTGACAGCTTTGATCTGTGTAGTTCTCCATGATGCCCTGCACAATGGAGTTTATCAAGCAGAATTGAATTATCTGGAATAGTACATTCATGATCTCATGAGCATTCAGGAGTCTTGTTCTCTCACTCTCTCTCTCTCATTCTCACTCTCTCTCTCTCTCTAGGTTTCATGCTGCTCTGCCCGTGTCTGACAACAGGGTGCTGATCAGCGGGGGCTGCAGTGCCTTAGGAGCCCTACAGGATCTCCATATCTTCGATCTTGGTTAGTTGTGCCATTAGCAACCTAATTGCTCCAATACTCTACAAAGTACCTTTGGTCTTATTAGCTTAAATTTAAAGCTAAAAGTGGTTGATTTGTGCTTTAGTAATACCGTTTTTGTGGGGGTCGGGGTAATCTATCTATCTATCTATCTATCTATCTATCTATCTATCTATCTATCTATCTATCTATCTCTATCTATCTATCTATCTATCTATCTATCTATCGCAGAAACCAGCTCCTGGACATCGATAGTGTCTCCATTGCTCTGTTCCATTCCTCGTGCTGGCCACAGTCTAATCAGCATGGGATGCACTGCTTGCAACACTCATACAATAGCACGAGGAGACAATCACTCCAAGCCCTCCATGCAATACACAGTCTTAGTTTTTGGGGGTTCAGACTGTGCTGGAACATTCTATGATGATGCTGTCAAATGCATTATTGAAATCCCTGCAAGGCAGAGACTACACACAAGGAGTGTGTGAGGACAAATGAGGTATCTATATAATAGTTTGTTTTTAGTGTCAACTGGAACACACTTGAAATTTTCTCCAAGCACTTTGCTGTGAAGATGGAATTTCACTTTTAGTCTACTTCTTTGGTATGCTTTTTTTTTTTTTTTTTAATTCATTTTAAAGCTGATTTATAGATTTAAAAATTAACAGCTATTTTGTAGCTATAGTTCAGTAACTTGGTACCTAATACAAACATCCATTTTCATTAGAATTACCTGTTTAGCAACTTCAAAGCCTATTAAGACAGGCTGTGCAGTATTTTTGTCTAACAGCCAGAAGGCACATTTAACATTATTCCTTATTTTGTACTTTTTTGTTTGAAGTCTCATCACAGTCACGTGTGTTTTTGTGCAGTTTGTTTTTGTTCCCGTTTTCTTTAAATGTCTCACTTTGAACTGCAAAAGTTGCAAAAAACCTAATGAAAGTTCAACATTCCACCAGAACAATAAAGCCAACAAACAAATGGAACTGGACTCGTGATTGAATGAAGTTGCTTTAGTAAAATTGTCATAACACTGGCACTTGTACCCCCATATTCAAGAGGATGTCCAAAAAAAAAAAAACCCCACATTCAGGTTCGCAAATCACCAGGAGTATCTGGTTGACAGGATGGATGAGTCACTTTGAAGGCTTCCAGCTCCAGTAAGGTCTGGTTCAGTCGCTTGATGGTTGGAAACGGGTTAATGTCCACTTTGAACCTTTTGCCAGGAAGGTAAGACAAAGGGTTGGAGCATTCTGTAAATTGGATGTAAGGATTTTCATACTGAAAATGTATTCCAGTATGAAATGTTATTATTAAACATACCTTTCAGCATTGTAGACCTGGGGCACAAGACAGATATCTGCCATGGATATCTACAAGCAGAGGACATTCATGACATTAAAATCATCTGCTCAAAAAGACAGGTCACCCTGTGCACTTGACAAATTTTGTAATAATTGGCTATAAAATTGCAAAAACTGAAACATACCCTCAGAGCCTTTCTAAAGTCTCTGACCCATTCTGAATGGGAAGGTGGGAATAAGATATATATACACACACAATGTGTGTGTTTAAGGCAGGCATATTGGGGACAACACTAAACAGCAGTAAATGGAGAGGGATTGATGGGCACTACAGTCCCGATATCTGCCGTGAAGGACGTCTCCAAAACATGATAATGAGCATCTAAATGATTAATTCTAGAAATTCTTTGGTCCAGCATATCTGATGCCAAATCTATACTCTGTTTAGTATCAAAATTGCATTTCCTCAGGAAGGTCACCCCCAAAATCTTGTCCCCATACAGTTTTAACCTTGTGATGGGAGGTAGGAAGAGCAAACATTCTCAAATACACGAAAGAAAGAACTCTTTAAGGAGATCTTAAAACTTTATGTTGACTTCATTCATATATTGTTCATCACTCAAACAACAGCAAATAAAAAGTACCTCTGTTCTATCTGTCCTGTTCAATAAAAGCACATCACTATTTTTCTTTTATATGTGAGTCTGTATTAGTACTGAACCTTAATTCTAATAATGTCCCATATTTATCACACCTCTGAGTATGAATACTGATCTGGGGTCAGTTAATGTTCATTGAATTGAATTGGACAGATGATTAGAGGTGATCTTAGTACTTTTACTGTGAAATGTTAAATGAGGCCCAATATCAGCTGGGCCATGTAGCATCAGCATGTAGTGAACTGTACATATTTTCCACCCCTTTTAATTAAGTATACAATCCATCTTACTTTTATTCTTGTTTGTAAATCTTTTGCAGCCAATAAGTGGAAATGTATCAATAACAATTTTGGGAGAAGGACCACGTCACAAACTGCTACTCCTCAGCCTTATATACCCTGTGCTTCTCGCATCCCACTTCACCTTCATTACAAGCATTACTTGGCACCCACCTCCACCCCATCACCCTGGCCTGGTTAGGGAAACAGCCTTTTCTGGTTGCTGGTTGAGTTCTCTGAACGTAAATCCCCAGCTACTTCCTGGGTGCCGTGGATAGGGCTGCCCACCGCTGGTCATGTGTGCTCACTGCCCCCTAGTGTGTGAATTCACTAGTGTGTATGTGTGTGTATCACTATGTGTGGATGGGTTAAATGCAGAGGACAAATTCCCCTCTGTGCAAACACGGTGGGTCTATGAGCGTCTTTACATTAACTTTAGTGATTTCACAAAATAGGGGGCAGTAAGCACCTGGGGAGGTAATTGACTTGCTGAAGGCCACTTCAGTCATTTCCTGTCAGTTCAGGGAATCAAACTGGCAACCTTCCAGTCACAAGACTGATTCCCTATCCACCACACAATGGCTGCCCACAATAAATAATTTTTATAATAATAATAATACTTAAGTACTTCACAGTAACATTCATTCCAGTTTACTTTAGTACAGTCAGAGCATACTTTAGCACCTCATTCTACAAATTAAACACCTGTCAGTCTGCATATTGTTGCTGTCAAGCAAAAAACTTTGACCATTCTTGCTGTTTTTCACATAATTTGAACTGCATATTAGAATCGATGGATGAATGGACCAATAGAAATGCTCCAAGATCTTTTTACATTAATGTGTATTGAAAATGAGTAACGTGTACGAGTTCTGTAAAAGATGACATTTTGTAGATGCAAGTTTTTTTTGCATGAAATCAACAATATATATAAATAACAACACACACAAACTCATTAGTGTTGGTTCTTTACCTCATTCCCAACACAGTAAGTTCCAGCTGTCTGCTTTAGAATGGGCTCCAGAGCTACAAAAGACAAGCCTGATTAGTGAGCAAAACACAGTATATACATCTTAATTTCACATAACAACTCTGTATTACAAACTCACCTTCAAATCCTCTGTTGATGAAGTGTTGAGCCCACTGTACTTTCTCTGCACCAATTTTCTGGAGCACGTAAAGGTTCTGGGAATTTACATCACAATTAGTGCCAAGACAAGCTTCAACAAGACAACAAGGCAAGCTTTAACAAGACAACAAGACAAGCTTCAGTGACTGAGGTTCGAGAACAACAAATATTCTGGGTTTAGAAATTTCATCATATGATGCAAGCATCCTCAACCCTAACCCCTAACCCTAAACCCTAAACCCTAACCCTAACCCTAGTGTATAAATCTGCATCTGTTTCCACCAACTTCTCACCAAGTCTCTTTCAAATGTATCAGTGCAGCATAACTGCATTTTATACATTTTTCTCTGCAATTTAGTGCTCTGTCCACATGGACACAGCATTTAAGGTACCTGAAAATTGACATTTTTGAAAATGTTTTGCACTGTGAACATTTTAAAATGTTCAGTATTTTTGTATGAATGTGTAAAGCACAGCTTTTTGAAGATTGTCAGTTAAAATGTGAAGACTGGATGGGCTATTAAACAGCTGTACTCCTGCTTGGTTGAAATGAAAGTTTGCAAATGCAAATAAATCTGGATTTTGTGGATTGCTGGCACTTATACAACCCCTGGCAAAAATGATGGAATCACCACCCTTGGAGGAAGTTCTTTCAGACACATGCCACAAAACATTTCATTTTTCAAAATTCCAATCTTCTGTCAAACAATAAAAAGAGAAAAGGAGAAAATTATAAAAACTCTTAAAGGAGGTAAATCATCACAGAATGTTGCAAAAGACATTGGTTGTTCCCAGTCAGTTGTGTCTAAAATCTGGACCAAGTACAAACCCACAAAAAGCACACCAAAACAAATCAGAAACAAGTGGGCAGAAACTGAAGTCAATGTCTGTGTCCAACCTGTAAGACACCACCTAAAAGAAATGGAATTTACATACGAATGCAATAATTAACCCCTAAAGAGAAATTAACAGGGTTACAGTGGGCTAAAGAAAATAAATCATAGTCTGTGGATGACTGGGTGAAATTAATCTTCAGTGATGAATTGTAAATCTGCATTGGGCAAGGCGATGATGCAGGAACAATGAAATGTATAAAGATGACTGACTGAAGAAAATGTAAATTTCCACAGTCATTGATGATATGAGGCTGCATGTCGGGTAAAGGCACAGAGGAGATGATCATCATTACATCTTCAATAAATGCCAAAGTTACATAGAAATGTTTTTATTCCATCAGCTGAAAGGATGTTTGGTTAAGAAGACTTAATTTTTCAAGATGATAATGCATCTTGCCATAGAGCAAAGGACACTTAAACTTTCCTTAAGGAAAGACAATATCACTCACATAGCCTGCAAATAGTCCAGATCTCAATCCAGTTGAAAATCTCTGGTAGGAAATGGTCAGTTACAAGGCTTTGACCTGCAAAGCTGATCTGATAATTCTACAGAATACAAAATTTAGTGATTCTATTTGTTCCTCAACTTAATCTAAAAAAAAACACAACTGTGACTGACAACAATTATATT
The DNA here is from genome assembly GCA_034509495.1 of Acestrorhynchus altus. Classification (NCBI taxonomy): domain Eukaryota; kingdom Metazoa; phylum Chordata; class Actinopteri; order Characiformes; family Acestrorhynchidae; genus Acestrorhynchus; species Acestrorhynchus altus. Next base: position 13,123,727 of record CM067513.1, read on the forward strand.
ACTTTCTTTTTCTTATATTTCTTAATGCCTGAAGGAACTTTGAAACAAAGACAGTTTTGTGTCTCTGTGATTATCTTTTTTTCCTACAAAATTAAACAACTGAAATAACTTCCTCCAAGAGTAGTGATTCCATCATGTTTGCCAGGGTTTGTACCTGAAAGCTCATTTTTTCATCTAATATATTCATGCAAATCTCACATGATCAACAGACAACAGGGGTCAAATCAGTCCTAACTTTGTTTGCATAACTATTCAGCCATCTCGCAGTATTACATCATAATGGGTGCATTTTCCATACCAACACACATCATCTTTGAATCTTTTTTGGATAAAAGTCCACATAATTTGCATAGATTGGTGGGAACTGGTTCATCATAGCATGGTTGCTAAGACCTGCAATATTCAACCACTGACATTATTCTTACTGTGACTGAAAGAAGGATTATGATATTTATCAGCTGTAATATTTAGGGAAAAGTACTCTGTGTGTGTCTATTAGTCAGTGTATACAGGCAACATTGATTGGCTATGCTACCTTCATAGTATGTGGAGGCACATGACATAACACTCACTGAAAGTGCTCTGCACTTTTGGAATGAGTAAACTCCCTTGCAAATGTTAAAACCACTGTTTGGTCTTGGCTCTAATTATAGGTACATGCTCTCTGTAACTGCTAAGAAAAAGAAATAAAAAGAGGAACCCAGACTATTAGTTGGTGAAAATGTATTAAACTCTAGGAGTGATTTGCCCCTACATTTTAGCTTGAGCTGAGGTAACTTAACTCCTTGTGATTGGGCTGAGGAATGTCTGTTTATCTCATTCACATATTAAACATACCTGTAGAGGCTGGATGCCAGAGGCGATGAGGTCACAGATCATGCGCACCTGAGCCCGCTGCTTGGGGTTTGAGGGGAGAAGCTGTGGCTGTGGCCGAGTTTCATCAATGTACTGGATGATTGCCAGCTAGTGGAAAAGGCAGGTCCATGCATTTATTGTGAGAACACACACAAACACACTACTAAATTGTTTATGCAACTGACTTTCTGATTTGCAGTGTAGGGAAGAAAGTCTTATCAAATTAATTAGCTGAGCAATACTTACTGACTGAGACAAAGTGATGCCATCAATGGTAAGTGCAGGCACTTGCTGCATTGGGTTCAATGCTTTATACTGATCTGTGAGCTGAGGAAAATATGCTGGGTTAGACACACACACACACACACACACACACACACTTTAAAAGGGCCCATATACTATATATTTCTAATATTTCAATTTATATGTGTGGTCCATATAATGTTTGTATGTTTTATGGACCAAAACAATTCATAAACAAATTCATTTTGGGTTCCCTTCCACATAAACATGAAACACTCTCCAGGGTGGAGATTTCTGAGTGGGCTTTCAGTGTTTGTGTCTGACAAAAATGCAGCTTTTTGAAAATTCTCACATCATGAACTCAAGTGTGTACATGGTTGTTTCCAACTATTACAAGGTACTGAGACATTCTACCAGAATCTTCGTGCAAAATTTCTTATTCATGAGTCAGAACATTGAATCATATGGAGAACAGGATTAACGTAGTGCTGTTAACAAATGCCAACAATCTGGAAACATTAAGGCATTAAAGCAGTTTACCATTTATTAATTTCCAACTGAATTAAATCCCAGTTTAAATACCAAAGGAGCTTCCATTGCATGTTTACTGTTCTATCCTCATATACATTCTCAACCTGCACACAGACTCTGACTGATCAGCAAGAGGGAACATGGTTAATGACATCACTGACCCAGATATTGTGTTATAGAAGAAAATGAGAAGTTAGGGACTGTTTGCTCTATTTCTTTACTTACAAAGTGTACAAATTTCAGAATAAAGGTCGTGAGATGGGCTAATACTGGTGTGTGCGTGTGTGTGTGTGTGTGTGTGTGTGTATATATATATATATATATATATATATATATATATATATATATATATATGATAAAAATAATAAAGGACATTCAGGTTGTTCTAATCTTATTATATTTGGACTACTGTCAAATATTTTGAAGGACTTATTGGAAATATCCTTGTTAATCTAATTACAAATAAACATGTTTAGTAATATGATTGCATTTTCAGCTCAAAAACTCTGGAGGGTCATTTTTCAACAGACTTTATGAGACCTTATAAGCAAGAACAAAAAACAAAAAAAGCACAAACACAAAAATGTGTAGGTAAAAGTACATTTTTGATCAAAACATGGACAAAAATATCTAAATTTGGTTCATATTTACACCTCAATTGAAGCCTAGTATTGCCTTAACAATATCTGGCATGTACAAAAAAAATACATGAAACTATGAAAATATGCCACAAAATCAGCCAAGGGTTCTAAAGTTTAAGATCGATTTAATTCTGATCACTCAATTAGTCTCAGTACACGTGTTTTTGTTTACCCGTAATTTTTAGCGCCACTTCTGGACCTGTGTTTCTATGGTTACGTGTTGACGACTGTGATTTGAAATCTGATATAATAGCGCCCTCTGCCGGGCGCTCAGATGATTTCCTTGATATGGACCCTTTACAATGAAGAAAAACGTTTCACTTCGAGGTGAAAAATCCAGAAAGTTAAAATCCGCCTCAGGATTTACTTCTGACTGCTTTTTGGCTCATCACCAACAGAACAATAACGAGCACCTACCTGTTGTCCTCCATCCTTAATGAGGTTCACAAATACTTGATCATATTCGATTCCTTTCAAGGCAAAGGCTGGAGGAAGTGGAAAAAATCCAATGGTGAGAATTCCTTAAAAAACAGACTTGCATTTCTGAGACAAATGAAGAAACTCACCTATCCGGACTCTCCATGAGCAGGAACTTCTGAAATATCCGTGAAGCACAGGCTAGAAAACGAGAAACAAGTGAAACAAGGCAGCTTTTTCAAAAACACTGATTATGATGATTTTTTTATTTGCATAAACCTTAGTCTGAGTCTCCATGATGCTGTCATGTAACTGTACAAGAAGTGGGCAAAGTTCTCCAGCTCTGAGAGGGGGATCTTCTGTCCAACCAATGAGACTCGGAACAGAACGCCCTCCTCTTTCTCATGGGCGATGTGACTAAGCAGTTGCAGTGTTTGTTAACTCAATTCCCAAATGCCTTCATACTCACTACACAGAGCTCTATAGCAGTGGTCCTTGAGGCACCCCTGTCCCGCAGGGCCCAGCTGCATGAGCACCGAGGTTCTGCTGTATGAAACCGTTTACCTTCATCAAACAGGCCGCTGATTTCAGCATGGTCCACTCTGCTTTCTGCAACGAGTCGCCAAGATCCCTTCCCTGCCTCCCAGCCCCTCATTCGGAATGAACACGAATTGCCTTCCTATTCGCCACTTGCTTTATCGAATTTTCCGTTCCACCTTAAATGTGAACGGCTCCAATAGGCCGTTACCACGACTATCGTAGTAATCGTACGCGTTCCAATGGAACGGCTGCACCATTTAAGGTGGAACGAGAAAGATCGTCTGCAGAGATTCAAATGAGTACACAATATGTACACAGTACAAGCACAGTCATACTATGTGTAACCTGACGTTATATAACAACAGTATAATATAATAATATAATATGATATAATATAATATATAATAATATATAATAAATATTATATAACGATAAATAACACACGGCTTACGAATAAATATACACCAATCCTCACTATCCTTACTCGCCCGGGGGCGGGTTCTTCAATAAGCAACATTATGATTGGTTTACATTGACAGCGAGTTCCCCAATCGACGTCCTTTATTGGTGGGAGGATTTTTTTCTCGGACAACGATTGGCTGCGCTGCGTTCTTGGCCCGCCCACGTTCGATGTCGCCGAGGGTTGAAGGATAAGTTTATTAAGTGTACTTGTTAACCACGCTCCCCTGGTGTGGTTCGGAGTCAGCATACTGGGGAAAAAGTGTCTGAACCCTTTAGTCCTCGACGTCCATCATGGCAGCGACGTTAGTGCGTTCTGTTGTGCGGAAGAGGGTAAGAAGCGCTCAGGATGCTCACTTGCTGACTTTGCGGTATTTACCGGGAGCCGCTGGTGTCTCCGTTGATCACAGCTGCAGGACAGCAAAGGGCTGGATTTGAGCTGCTCCCACTATAGCTGACCACACGTGCGCGCGAACACAGGAGGCTTCGTTGATGCGTAAACACGTACAGTGCCTGCGCTGTGTTTCGTTCTGCTTTGTTCGGTTTCTAACCTCGTTCGAACAGCTGAATGAAACTTCATCTCCTGCGTCTGCCCTCCCTGACTGCGCCTGAGCTGTGGCCAAGCCGCTTAATTCAATCTGAGCGGTCTGCGTCTGCACACGCACACGCACACACACACACACAGCTCGGTAACACAGCAGTCACATCCCAACCTGACGAACACAATAACCCGCCTCGTGATAGACTGCACTTGCAGAGAGACCCTTCCATTAACAATACAGGATGATCTTCTCCATTACTGCACTGCTTGCACAACCCTCACAACCAGTTTCATGACCAGTAACAGTTTCAGTGTCTTTACTCCATTTATTAACTGACTGTTTTCCTGCAGGTGCCTCTTCAGGTGGGACGCATGTGTTACTCATCCTCTGTGGTAAGTTAGACATTAATGCTACAAACATACTACAGTACAGTACAAACCTACTGCAACACATTATGAACATACTCCAATACAGTACGGACATACAACTGTACAGTACAAACATACTACACTACAGTACAAATATACTACACTACAGTACAGTACAAACATGCTGCAATTCACTACGAACATACTACAGTAGAGTACAAACATACTACAGTACAGTACAAACATAATGCAGCCTAAACATACTACAGTACAAGGTTAAGTTTGTTAAAAATGTAAAATTCATGCCAGAGCTGTCTTATGTGAGGAGAGGAGAGGAGAGGAGGAGCACAGAGCAGGGACACAGCTGAACAACAAAGCAAAAAAAGTTTTCTGTAAGATTGAAACAACATTATTCAAAACTCAATATAAACAGTATAATTTCAGCCCGTATCCTACACTGTTTATATCCTGATATGTTTATAATTATCAAGATCACTCAGCCCTAGTTGATAGTACTGGGCTTAACACACACATTAGAGTAGAACTAGAGGATGAATATCACAACAGATGTGCAGAAACAGATAAGCTTATGTCCCTCACTTTACACCTACAAGATGGTCCAATTACATAGGACTGCCTAAAAGGTGAAAGGAGGATAATAAAGTATACAGAGAAGATGGATTACAGTCTTTAATTACAGACCTGCAAAGTGCTCCTGTATGGTAAGAGGAGCTGATATAATCGGAAGTGAATGTAGAAACAAGGATGGCTGATCAGTTCTGTCGTAATAAATCACTAAAATGTAGTTGGACCTGTCATGATAACTATTTTTGTTTGGATGCTGTATTGTCCAATAAATAAACAACAATATTGCCATTTAAGACTTTGTATGCCTCTGATTTTAGCGTCAAAAATGTGTGATTTTCATAAATTGTATGATGATGAAAATATGGTGAATATGATTGAAGATGTTTATTCTGTGGATACTGTGAACTTGACAGTTATGGTGGTGAAATAACTCTTCCATTAAAAAATACAGTCAAAAATTTAATTGCTTAATTGGTACAGTTATTTCTCACAATGGCATTCATCTCAGCACTGACCACCCAGTAACTGGTGAACATTCGGCAGTTTCTGTGTCCTTGCTGGACAGAGTCAATTGATTGACAGTTCATGTTAATTTCAGTGGTATATATATATATATATATATATATATATATATATATATATATATATATATATATATATATATATATAATATTTATTTTTTTATAAAAAAAATTTTTGTAGAAACTCTTTGTTGAAATGTTAAGGGTGGTAGTGAGTCTGGGAAATGTAGTGTTTGCTTGAAGATCATCCAGTGATTTTGATTCATTTACACACACACACACACACACACACACACACACACACACACACACACACACACACACACACACACATGGGATGAGGCAGATGTCAATAGGAGCCTGGTGAAAACATGTTCTGTGATATTGGAATGTGGTGTACAACTTCAGAGAAATTGTTCAGGCCCTGACTAGTTTTCCCCTCCAGTAATTGTAAATTGAACTGTGCATATTTCTTGTTTGTATTATAATATTTTTTTCCAGTAGGTCTAATTTCATGTGACAAGAAGGGCTGTGCAGTATGCACAACAGCCACGTCGCTGGATGTGCAATGATATTTTTTGCAATTTAGATTAAGAATGGCATTATGTGTGCATTATATCACAACATGTAGGATCATTAACATCTGGGGCAATTTGGGGAAAATGTGTGTATTTTATATAAAAAAAAAAAAAATCATCAGTTTGTTTTCAATATCGTGCAGCCCTAACAAGAATTAAGTGAAGTCACTTACTTTTGCTAACTGTTGTAATGTGTAATAAAATGTGTTTATTGACTGTGTTTTTTCCTCTACAGCCCACAACAAAACTGTTAATTGATGGGAAGTTTGTTGAATCCAAGAGCTCAGAATGGTTGGACGTTCACAATCCAGTGAGTACACCCAGTACAATACAGGGTCATTTACAAAACAGGACTCTTGGTTTATAAAGACCATATTTATTCATTAGTTCACACTATCCTAAGCCATTGCTTAGTCTATAAGACTTTATTAGCTAATTTTTTCTTTATGTTCCCTGATGATTGCATGTTTTTGCAAATGAGCCATCTGTACGACTGTAATAATAAAGGTGTGTGAGGTTGATTTTAAACCTTATGAAGTAAAGCTCAAAATGTGCACTGGTCAGGTTAACCTGTTAGATGACCTTTGTTCTTTGTAATCTGCACTGGTAATCTCAGTGGCTCAGTAGACTGGCAATATGACATGCCTACCTTTCTGAGATTAGTCTCTGCATAGACTTTAGCATCATAGGATCAGTTTTGTTTTGATACTGAAGTTCAGATACACTTGTATCTGAGTTTTAAACTGAGTGTATCCTAAATTCATGTTCATGCTGAGCTCTCAAGCTTGTTTTTGTACAGTTTTGGCTTTGTGTTAGATCAATGATTAATTGTTAGTAATGGTCAGAGTCCAAATACTGTCCCAGTATTCCAAGAAGATCCCATCTGCTTTGAATGACTCCGGCATTTAATGAAGAATACCCTTATAATGAGACCTTTAGACCTTTTCACACCAGTAGTTCATTTTCTTTTTGTGTTTTCACAGAAGTGCCCCAAAATGCATCGCAGCATAAAAACGTTCGTTTCACTGATTGGTCAGACTTGTCTAGGTCAGGAATAAGAAAGTAAATACAGGAAGATGGTTCTGTGTTCAGGACCAGTGCATAGGAGCAGTGGCAGATATAGTATATACCACCTTAAACTACACCTGCAGAGCCATTTAGCTCAAACTAGTAGATTACAACCGAAATTTGGCTCGGATTGAGATCAGATCACGTTCCCACCACAAATAAACCACATATAGTGCCATTGACATGATGATTGCATGTTGTGTATTGCACTTTTAGGAGTGGCTCAGGCACAACACTACTGTTGGAGTCTTTAAACCCCCCAGTATCACCACTGAACTCAGAATAGTGTACCAACCAAATTATCCAGCCAACAGTGTCCTGTGAGCACTGATGAAGGATGACCACCACAAACTGCAGAAACAGATTGAATTCTGTCTCTGGCGTTTACATTTACAAGAAGGGCCAACAATGTAGGAGTGTCTAATGTAGTGGAAACAGTGATTTAAAAACTCCAGCAGCACTGCTGTCTGATCTGCTTGTACTAGCACCAAACACACTACCACCATGTACAGTGGGGAAAATAAGTATTTAGTCAGTCACCAATTGTGCAAGTTCTCCCACTTAAAAAGATGAGAGAGGCCTGTAATTGACATCATAGGTAGACCTCAACTATGAGAGACAAAATGTGAAAAAAAAATTGAGAAAATCATTTTGTCTGACTTTTAAAGAATTTATTTGCAAATAATGGTGGAAAATAAGTATTTGGTCACTTACAAACAAGCAAGATTTCTGGCTGTCACAGACCTGTAACTTCTTTTTTAAGAGGCTCCTCTTTCCCCCACTCATTACCTGTATTAATGGCACCTGTTTGAAGTCGTTAACAGTATAAAAGACACCTGCCCACAACCTCAAACAGTCACACTCCAAACTCCACTATGGTGAAGACGAAAGAGCTGTCGGAGGACACCAGAAACCGAATTGTAGACCTGCACCAGGCTGGGAAGACTGAATCTGCAATAGGCAAGCAGCTTGGTGTGAAGAAATCTACTGTGGGAGCAATAATTAGAAAATGGAAGACCTACAAGACCACTACTAATCTCCCTCGATCTGGGGCTCCACGCAAGATCTCAGCCCGTGGGGTCAAAATGATCACAAGAACGGTGAGGAAAAATCCCAGAACCACAAGGGGGGATCTAGTGAATGACCTGCAGAAAGCTGGGACCAACGTTACAAAGGCTACCATCAGCAACACACTACGACGCCAGGGACTCAGATCTTGCAGTGCCAGACGTGTCCCCCTGCTTAAGCCAGTCCATATCCAGGCACGTCTGAAGTTTGCTAGAGAGCATTTGGATGTTCCAGAAGAGTATTGGGAGAATGTCATATGGTCAGATGAAACCAAAGTAGAACTATTTGGTAAAAACACAACTCGTCGTGTTTGGAGGACAGTGAATGCGGAGTTGCATCCAAAGAACACCATACCAACTGTGAAGCATGGGGGTGGCAACATCATGCTTTGGGGCTGTTTCTCTGCAAAGGGACCAGGACGACTGGTCCGTGTACATGAAAGAATGAATGGGGCCATGTATTGTGAGATTTTGGGTGCAAACCTCCTTCCATCAGCAAGGGCAATGAAGATGAAACGTGGCTGGGTCTTTCAGCATGACAATGATCCCAAGCACACTGCCAGGGCAACAAAGGAGTGGCTTCGTAAGAAACATTTCAAAGTCCTGGAGTGGCCTAGCCAGTCTCCCGATCTCAACCCCATCGAAAACCTTTGGAGGGAGTTAAAAGTCCGTGTTGCCCGCCGACAGCCCCAAAACATCACTGCTCTAGAGGAGATCTGCATGGAGGAATGGGCCAACATACCAGCAACAGTGTGTGCCAACCTTGTGAAGACTTACAGAAAACGTTTGACCTCTGTCATTGCCAACAGAGGATATACAACAAAGTATTGAGATGAACTTTTGTTATTGACCAAATACTTATTTTCCACCATTATTTGCAAATAAATTCTTTAAAAGTCAGACAAAATGATTTTCTCAATTTTTTTTCATATTTTGTCTCTCATAGTTGAGGTCTACCTATGATGTCAATTACAGGCCTCTCTCATCTTTTTAAGTGGGAGAACTTGCACAATTGGTGACTGACTAAATACTTATTTTCCCCACTGTATGTCACTGCAGTCCTGAGAATGACCCATCACCCATTTAGCTCAAACGTGTGGATTACACCTGATAGTTGTTTTGAGGTTGGATCATGTTCTCACCACAAAAAAAATCGCTTCAGAGTTTGTTTGGGACTGGACTGACGCCACCTAAAGGGTCTAAGTGTGGGAAAAGCATTGCAAATCAAGAGAGCTTATCCTTTATTTAATAAAGGATAACAGGTTGCATTAAGAGCAGGAACAGAAATGGAAGACTGGAATGTTACAGACGTTCCTCGCCAATACGATTTGTTCTTAAATCTCCATGCAGAAAGCTGTGTTCACTGCTAGGCTTAATCTCCATCTGAGAAATTGGTCTTACAAGTTCAGCATGAGTTTCCCAAGCACTTTACTTTGTACTTTAAAACTGCTGCAGTTACAAGTGACCTGTTTTCAAACATTGATTCTGCTGCAGTAGTTAAAGGTCATACGTTATGGTAAAACATTGTCTCTGTTTCTTGCCTCAATTCAGGCTACCAATGAAGTCATCAGTCGAGTCCCCAAGGCCACACAAGAAGAGATGCTAGCTGCTGTGGACTCATGCTCACGGGCCTATCACTCCTGGTCTGAGACCTCCATTCTGACCCGCCAGCAAATCTTCCTCCGCTATCAGCAGCTAATTAAAGACAACATTGTAAGTCAGAGAGTTCAGTGTTCTTTACTGATAAGTGGTTCCACAAGTCTAAAGTTTCTACCACACTTCAGTACCATTGAATTATCTGGGACTATCCACTAAACATGAAAAATGGTCAGAGCAGTCTTTGCCCCTTTTTTAGAAATGTTGGTCTTGCGTTTACATTTATATTTGACTCTTTGATGTTATACAGTGGGGGAAAATAAGTATTTGAAACACCACCACATTTCCCACCTACAAAGAATGGATAGGTTTGAAATTTTTGGTACACTTCAACTGTGAGAGTTCTACAAAAAAACAATCCAGAAAATCACTGATTTTTAAAGAATTAATTTGCGTTTCATTGTATGAAATAAGTTTGACACAATAGAAAAGCAGAACTTAATATATGGTACAGAAAGCTTTGTTTGCAATTACAGAGGTCAGACATTTCCTGTAGTTCTTGACCAAGTTTGCACACACTGCAGCAGGGATTTTTGCCCACTGCTTCATACAGATCATCTCCAGATCTTTCAGGTTTTGGGCCTGTTGCTGGGCAACATTTGAGTTTCAGCTCCCTCCAAATATTTTCTATTGGACTGGCTAGGCCACTCCAGGACTTTGAAATGCTTCTTACTCCTTAGTTGCCCTGGCTGGGTGTTTTGCTGGTTGTGGGCCAAAATCTTGAGGTACATCCATTCTCCTTACGATACAATGCAGTCGTCCTGTTCCCTTTGCAGAAAAGCGCTCCCAAAGTACGACGTTTCCACCCCCATGCTTTGTGGTTAGCACAGTGTTCATGCTTGTGCCTGTCCAGCCAGTGTATGAAACCCTGAAATGGTAGTGGTGTTATCCATTATGCTACACCAGCTGCTCTTTTTAACTCCGTTAATTGCTTGACAAACAATCAGCACTACTTTATTGATTATTGTAAAATTTCAGTACATGTTAACAGGTGTTTTATTAGTTCCAAAAAAAAAAATGCTGAATTTATTATTGATCAAATGTGTATGGCATTTTTCTCAACATAGTATGATCACAAATGTACAGAAGATCTACATGTGCTTTTAGTTACTTAAGAGCCTGTTTTCTTTGTCAGTTTGCAGTTATGACGCGTTAAAGATGGGAATGTTTATTTGGGGGCATCCAGATTTTTTAAAAATGTTTTAATGTTTGACAAGCAGTGTACAGATGTGCTCTGGAAAATGGTCAGAACTCATATTCCAGAGACTAGTCTACAATTTTGCTCTTCGATGTTAATATTTAACCTTGTTTGTGTGTGTTACAGAAAGAGCTGGCTAAGACGATCACTCTGGAGCAAGGTAAAACATTGGCAGATGCAGAAGGCGATGTCTTCAGAGGACTACGTAAGTCTTATTGTTCAAGTTTTAGAAGGCTAGGTATGTAAATTGGAGGATTGTCTTAGCGTTTCCTTCTCATTGCTAGCTACTGTGTATTGTTCACTTTATTCTGCCTGTCCTTCATTTATCTTTATTAATTATGCTGACCTTTGGTAGAAAATAATGTTGTTATTGCAGAAAAAAGGCAGGTTTTCAGTGCATTGAAAAGGAGAGTTTGACAAGTTGCCTTTAATTTACCAGCGAGTGGAGAACACAAAATGATCACACTGGCATGTGCAGAGATAACCCTCGTTTCTTCTGCACATAAGATTAGCATAAATGTAGTTACATGTTTGTTAATGGCACTGAAGTGTTGATATTATTTCCCACCGTATTCTCTTTTATTCCAGAGGTTGTAGAACACGCCTGCAGCATCACATCTCTAATGCTGGGTGAGACTCTGCCCTCCATCACCAAAGACATGGATACCTTTACCTACCGACTGCCTCTCGGTGTGTGCGCTGGTATCGCCCCCTTCAACTTCCCTGCCATGATCCCACTGTGGATGTTCCCCATGGGCATGGTGTGTGGAAACACCTACCTGATGAAGCCTTCTGAACGTGTGCCAGGATGTACAATGATGCTAGCTAAGATGCTGCTGGACGCTGGAGCTCCAGATGGCACTCTCAACATCATCCATGGGCAGCATGATGGTATGGACCAGCCAACACTTAAACTGTTAACATTTTAGGTAGTTTTAAACTGGTATTGGCTCTAGTAGACAACAGTAGCAAAGAAAAACTCTCTTAAGAGCATGAGGAACCAAAACTCTTCTCATCAGCTCTGGAACGTAAAACAGTAATGCAACAAAAGACAAAGGGCACTTTATTCATATTTACTATAAAAATACATATTAAATAAAATAATAAAATATAATAAATGATCTCATTGCTGTCATTCAAAAACCTTCATAATGTTTAATGGAAGTTGATGAAGATTTTGAAAATGATTATTATTATTAAAAATAATAAAAAATAAAATATTTTTGCATGGATTTCAGTTGTAAATTGTGAAGGTCTTTGAATGACAGCAGTGATATCATAATTTTTATACAACTTCCATAGCTTTCAACTGGTCAGTGTAATCCTTTTAAAATAATAACAAAATCAAAATAAAAATTATTATTATTATTATTTATTAATAATATTACTCATTATTATTATGCAACTCATTTTTGAGTATGTTTACTATCATCTTCATTGTGACATTTTAACACAATATCAAGAACTGTCAGATTCAGATTATATAGAGAAAATGCATTGTTTGTTTGACAGCAACAGCATGCATTTATTTAAAAAAGTGCTGATATTGTAATGCCTTACAACAGAGATTGTCAAGCACAAATCTTAAATCCAGTTTCAAACCATACCTATCAGTGACTACAAATTCCACATCCAAAAAAATGGAGGTGCAGACCTTTCCTTTATCATGTTCACATGGCCTTTCTCCCTGATGGCAGTCTACTAATGGAAGAGGCAGCCAGGTAATTCTTTTGCCTTTATTTTAGAAGACATTGCTTGTCAGACATTCTTTTAAAACTGGCAAAGAAAGAGGAATCAAAGAAACGTTATTTAATTAATTATAGCTTTAGTAAGTTGCGTCACTAGTGCTGGACTCCTGGATTTAATATGTCATTTGTTTGTCTGGGGGATCTGGCTAAAAACTAATGTCTCAATATGCTTCAGAGAAATGGGTATATGTTAAACAAAAAGATGAAAACCTGCCGAAGCAGGCTGAATAATTAAATAGTCAAATACTGCAGTCTTGGTATTGCACTGTCCGAGCAAACTGCACTGGATTGTGTTTGAGATGGAAAAATAAATTTGTCAGGATGGTCCAAGCGATCTTTCTACAACATAATCTACACAAGACTTTACTAATTGTCTTCTGTCCACAACCCAAAACTTCTCCACACAAACAACCTGTGCAGTTTCATTTTTGAAATCCAGTTGCACAAAGATGACACACAGGTACAATATTGTCACTTGTATACAACAGTTTTATATTTTTAATAGTTTTAAGAAAAATAATTTTCAACTTAAAAAAACAACTGCATTTCGTTCTACATCCACAGTAAGATGTCTGTTGGTGAATGAATTTTGCTCTTGTGCTTAGCTTTGTATTAGCCCAGCAGCTGTCTCATCTGTGAAGTGTGTATAAATAGTGTTTTTGATGTCTGTCTTCACAGCTGTGAACTTCATTTGTGATCACCCGGCTATAAAGGCTATCAGCTTCGTGGGCTCCAACAACGCAGGCGAGTACATCTACGAGAGAGGCTCCAAAAATGGCAAGAGAGTGCAGTCCAACATGGTTAGTCCCACAGGTTCTACATCAAGATTTCCTCAAAATGAAAATGTAGAAAGGGGATGTAGTAACATATCATAAGTAACATAAAAGTAACACCCTTTAAATAACAAAAGAATGACATGTATGTATTGAAAGAAAGTTTGGCTAGATGTGGGTGGTGGGGGTGAGGAAGCCATCCTGATGCAGAGCCATCACTTGAATTAGTATTTAACTCCTGCATATGCATCTGAAATATCCACCCTGCTCCTACTGGGTTCAACCAGATGGTGGCAGCATCAGCTAGAAAAAGAAAGTTGTCTCCCCTTCACATATCAAAGCTCAGAATGCTCAGCGTCTGAGCCAAAATTAGGATGAGGGAATTGGTAATGACTTTAGTGCATAAACTGAAGTTTAAAATGAGTAAATTCAATTTAGATATTGCAACTAAGACGTGGAACCAGCAGTCAAAAATAATGAGCTGCTTCAAAAATGACAGAAAGCAGCTTTCTGTAGAAAAAAAAGAGTCTGCAGTATTTCGGTGCTTTTTAGGTTTATATACTGTAGATGCTGTTGGATTGATGTCAGTGTCATCTTGTAGACTGATGGGGTTTTTGAAGAAATTCTCAGTCCTGATCACATTTCCAAACTTAGAAGTTTGAATGGCTGATGTTTATTGGGAATTCTTCTCATTGCAAATCATACTAATGCCCAGTGGCATCTCGCGCCATGGTCAGACACTAATATGTGCAAAGTCGCACACAATAGTTTTGCACTGGTACTGAGTGTAGCTCTGATTCTTTCTATCTTGTGTTGTTGTCCAGGGTGCGAAGAACCACGGCGTGGTGATGCCAGACGCTAACAAGGAGAACACACTGAACCAGCTGGTGGGAGCTGCATTTGGAGCAGCTGGCCAACGGTGTATGGCACTCTCCACAGCCATCCTAGTTGGAGAAGCTGGCAACTGGTTGCCTGAACTGGTGGAGCGTGCCAAACACCTACGCGTCAATGCAGGTACTTAGTTGGACAGATTTATTAACAGTAATAAGTGAGCAGTATGAGCAGGGAATTTGTTCCATTTATGTCTCAAAAACAGAAAATATATATTCAAAATAGACGTTTTATATTCTGTATGTACTGATCAGCCATAATGTTTAAAAACAATGACCAGTGACGTGAATAATATTAGATTATCTGACAAAGCCACCTCTTAAAGGGTGAGATCAATATATTGGACTGCAAGCGAGCAGTCAGTTCTTGAATGTAATATGTTGAAAACGGACATAAGGATCTGAGCCACTTTGACAAAGGCTGAACGGTGGTGGCTGGATGACTGTGTAAGAACAGCTCCAAAAACAGCAGGTCTTGGAATGCAGAAGTATTCCAAAGAAAGGCAACTGGTGAACCAAACTCATGGGCACCCAAGGAGTCCCCACCTCCCAACTTGCAGGTTCTGCTTCTATTGTCTTGGAATCGGGTACCACAGGACACCTACAGAGATCTTGGGGAGTGCCTTGACGGTTCAGTGCTATTTCATGTCACAAGATTAGGCAGGTGATTCTAATGATATGGCTGGTCAGCATATTTGAATGATCATACTAATTTGTGTAAATGACTTTGCTGAGTTTAACTGGGTTTGAAAGCTTGCAGAGCCAGTGGACTTGGTACTCAAATACACTCGTGCCATTTTTGCTGGAATTGTTCATAAACATTTGTAGTTGGAAACATTACAGTTTTCATATGTAGCAGAGAGATGTAGCTTGGTTGTTTAAAGATCTCAGAATAACCTTCAAATACACATCATAACAAACAATAGGACATATTCTATCTACCCAAAATGGACTGGTCATCAACTTTCAGCTTTTCGAGTAAGCCAGTTTGGAAAATGGCTAAAATCCACTGGGAAAAACATACACACACGCATGCACACACTCAAAATGCCAGACAAATGCCTGCACAAAGACATTTTTGATCCAAACATGTTTAAATTCACGCAAATCTAAGTTCTGTATTTTGGATAATATTTACATATTTAAGGATCTTCTGAAAAATATCTGATGTGTGATCATTTCCTATAAATGCTTTGTAATGTTCAGGTCATAATAAAGGGCCTGGCTAATGGTATCGAAATAATATATAGCAAATCATATGATACCCATCATATCACATCACTAGGTTTTTGCCAGTACACAGCTGTATTATTTACCAAAAAACTAATTGTGTTCAATTGTGTTCTCCTGTTGGTCTAATGCTGAGTAGTATGTTCCTTAAGGACATTCTAGGATATTAGGTCTCATTTGTTAGTTCAGCTAGACTGGATTAAGCTGGGCTGTCCTCACATTTACACCACTTAATGTTTTGATGGAGCCATTTGTTCTGCTGTATGATTTAAGCCTTAGTCAGTGCCAGTTCCTCATGTGCGGTCGTCTCCATTCCTTGTCCATCTCTACACAAATCTAAGGCTTCATTCTAGTTTCCTTCTCCACGTTCCTAACATTCACTTTACCATCGTAGCTCTTTAAACTTTTAATGTCATTCTCATTTTTCCTCTTTTTATAGTGTCTTACTATCATCACAGAGCGTCAGTGTTTCCACTCTCCTCCGTGACCTACTTTTCTATTACCTGTTCCGAATCCTCTCTTCCTCTCTTCTCCATGTCATCATTTCTTCATGCTATGGATTTAATCCTTGAGTGCTTCCTAGTGGACCACCCAAGCCTGGATGACCGCACCTCTCTAACCATGCCAACTCCAGATACAGAACAGTCGAAGGGAAAAGGCACAATTTCTTATTTGTGCCACAAATTTGAAACTGTGCTTGTGGTATGGCCAGATCACAGAGTGGTAAAGGCTGCTGGATGTTTATAGAAATTGAAAAGTTCAGATTTTCATGTAAACTTGAGCACATTGCTCTCCAGCATTTGTGGCCACACTTAAGCCTCCAGAAATAGATGATTAGCATCTACAATCCTTCTACATGTTCAATAGAGAACAAGCTAGGATATAGAACCAGCAAGCAATCAGTATAAAAATTCAAGACTATTTATACCATGCAAAAACTTTCATTTTCAGCAGATGAGCAGACCAAGATCCAAGATTGTCCAAGCCTTTTTTAATGGCCCATATTACTTTCAAAGAATATCATTGTAAACACCAATATTTTTGGGCTGGATGTTTGTGATCCAGAACTAACTTCAGTGTTCAATAATGCTCCTGTGTCTGAATGCAATCAAGTGCTCACAGGAATGTTTCAGCATTTAATGTAAAATCTTCCCAAAGGTTTAGAAGAAACCCGAGAGACCAGGTTTTCATGTTTGGGTGTATAATGGAAGAGCTGCATTATTACTGTTTTTCTTGATGCATGTGGTGACCATGCAATGCTTGCTATCATGGGAAACTATGGAACTGAGCTTTGTTTTTCTGTGTTACTCTCAGGTGACCAGCCAGGTGCCGATGTTGGGCCCCTCATCACTCCTGAGGCCAAGAATCGTGTGAACCAGCTTATCCAGAGTGGTGTGGATGAGGGTGCCACGTTGTTGCTTGATGGCAGGAACATAAAGGTCAAAGGTTATGAAAATGGAAATTTTGTGGGGCCCACAATCATCGGCAATGTCACAGTAAGGGCCATTAATTTGTTGTGCCTCTTGATCCTATGAAAGATTTCAGAAATGCCTTCTCATTTGAGCTCCTCAGATGCTAATTCTTTGTTGTTTGCCTTCAGCCGGATATGCAATGTTACAAGGAAGAGATCTTTGGACCTGTCCTGGTGGTTCTACAAGCAGACACACTGGATGATGCCATAAAAATTGTTAACAAGAACCCATATGGCAATGGAACGGCTATTTTCACCACCAATGGGGCTGTAGCCCGTAAATATACCCATGAAGTGGACGTCGGCCAGGTAAGGAAGGTTTCATCTGCAGTTCATAACTTGCTACGTGGGAACCTCGTTCTTCTGCAGTGAAGAAGAAACACATTAATTACTCTCAAAACCAAAACCATTCTTTTATTGTAATTACACAGACGTGTTCTTGTATTAAGCAAGTCTGTCCCTTCTCGCTTCATGCTCCCTGACAAGGCCGTTCTAGGTGAAGCATTCCAGACCCTCTTCATGAGTCAATATTAGAACATGATGTAAATGTAATGTGTAAAATCCCTTTGGCGCCTCTCTCCTAACCCACAGTGGAGAAACAGTGTGGAGCTGTCCATGTTCCATGCTCAGCTGCCATATCTAACACAGAGGGTAATGCAAGCCCCTTGTTCAAACACTTGTGGAAAAACAATTGGCTTTCCATGGCACGGAGCAGCTTGTTTGCATTGAGTAAAAACCCAAGGAAAACGGAAAAAGACTACTGCCACCTCGAAACATGCAGGCTCCAAATAGCCCACAGCAAATATGTGCTGTTTAATCAAAACACAGAGGGACTCAGAAATATTTTGCCAGTATTAGACTCTGAAAGTGCATTTGAAAGGGATTCCTTGCAACCTGTTGATCTGGCGGTTGTGTAAAAATGGCTGGCCTTCACCTCGTTTGTTTGCGTGCGGCTCCCAGCTATGCCGTGTGTTTGCCATTCACATGGCACAGGAGACGGCGCAGACCATGTGCTGAGCTGGCCTCTAAAACCTCTGCACACAACAAGAACCTCCTTTGCTTTCTCTTCCTTCCCTCCCCCTCCTCTCTTGTCTCCAGCCTTCCCCACCTTCAGCCCAAAAGGCCTGACTGCTACGACCGCCCTTTCCAACATTTCAAGAAGCCGTGCCAGTTTCCAGTCTTCACCCGCCCTGTGAAACAAAATGTTTTGTTTAGTTACCCTCTGCATGCATCGCTTTTCTCGGCGGGTACACAAACAAATGATTGTGGGTTTCAGACTTGTGTCATTGTGTCACTTGAATACGCCAGTTGTTCAGCACTTTCCATACACAGCAGGCAAAGCTCAGCAGCAATATATAGTTTTATGCCCCGATCGTTAAAACAAAGATCCAGCCTTAAGTAAAGTGAGGTTTAACCATAAGTAAAATGACTAGCCCTATGTTCTTTAGTAAATGACTGAGGAGAGAAAAACAACAGAAAATTAGAGATGATGTGTCATGCATCTGGGTGTGGTTGGCGTTTTAATGCCCTTGATAAATACCCAGATCTAAGGCAGGTTTTGTTTTTAGATTTGCCTGTTATGGTCATAACAAGGCTGAGCTAACGCGCTTAGAAAGGTGCTAACCTATGACTTTACCATTCTGTCTCTCTCCGCTCATTTACTGGCACACCACTGCATAACATACAGCTGTGGGATAGAAAGACGTGTTTGTATTTGACGGTTGCGTTGTTCTCTTAACTGTCATCGAGGTGTGAGTGTCTGGTGTGAGGGAGACTGCGGGGGAGCAGGGCAGCTTGTCAGTCAGGGGCAGCCTGGGGGCAGCTTGTGCACCGTGTCTGCTTCTCACTGCCATGTTTCATGCTCTTGTCTTTTCCAGGTTGGAGTGAATGTACCAATCCCTGTCCCCCTGCCCATGTTCTCCTTCACTGGCTCCAGAGCCTCCTTCAGGGGGGATACCAACTTCTATGGCAAGCAAGTAAGTAGATCTCTCAGGTCTGCAGGGAATGCTAGGTTATCAGGGGCTTGAACTGTGATCAGGAGTCTTAAAGGTCAATGCAGCACTGCAAACAAATGTACATTCAACTGCACCAAAGGGAGTCGTTCTGTGAAAATGTAGGAAACAAGTAATAAAAGCTTGTACTCCACCAAGCCACATGCCGTCATCACACTGAAACTGTGTGATCGTCATCTCTCAAAGGTGAAGTGGTACAGTGCACACAACCAAAACAGTCAACATCTTGAACTCTGAATTTTGCATGTTCTTCTGTCCATTTGTATACATAAATATGTACGATTTCTGACAGTCATACAGAGCTGGAAACCACATAAGGAAGTTAATTAGAGATTACTTAATTTCACACAGTCTGAAAAGTGTATGGTTTAGGCACGCCGTTTACAGTGGCATGCAACAGTTCGGACACCCCTGGTCACATTGTTTACTGTGAATATTTAAGTGAGTAGAAGATGAGCTTATCTCCAAGATGAAACCTTCTTTTCTACATTTTAAGCAAGAATAGTGTTATTTTTGCTTTGTGCAATTACAGAGTAGAGGGAAAACAGCACTGTGCACATAAGGATAAACTCCTCAAGAATTGAGCTCTCATAACTTTTTATCAAGGTCTCATACCTTAGTGAGCTTGTTAAAGCTTTTAAAGCCCAAGTAATGCAAATTTTAAAGCATTGTTATTATTCTGACTAAATCAGCAGCAGTGGGCTCCTCTAAGCTCCTACCTAGCACTTTATTTGGGCCTAATCCCATTAGACCCAGTTTTTTTTTACTTTGAGTTTCAAAAAAAGTGTCCATACCTAATCTGCTTTGCCTGTTCAATTTGGAATATGCATGCACAGAACGTCACATAAAATGATTGCAGCCAATCCAGGGGAGCTTTCTGTGGGGACACCCTTAAACCACTTTGCAGGGACACCTGCACAAATTAGAATTTTATAGTAGGGTCGTGAGAACACGTTGTGTTGCACCATAAAATTCAGTTTGAGAAGGAACATCTCAACAAGGTGTATACATATTGAAAGTTTTAATTGCAATAAGTTATGATATGTTGAGAGAGAACAGGTGCATCTTTTCCTGAAATTTTCTGACATTCTGAAACCTCTCCAACTGTTAAGCATGGGTGGATGCACCATGCAAGATACAAGGAGAAATGGATTCAGTAAAATACCAGAAAATTCTGGAAGCAAACATCACACTTGTCTAAAAGAAATGTGTAAATAGATGTAAATAGATCAGCTTCATCAGAATAATGACCCTAAACACCAATTAGTGGACAACTTGAGGAGGTGTGAACTGAGGGATTTGCCAAGACCCTCACAGACCTCTGACCTAAACATTATTAATAAACTGTTAATAGCATTTTAATGGCACTGCCTGCAAAAATCCCCCAAACAAACTTCAGATGTGGGGAATTGGGGCGTTACTAAGTCCTGAATATGGAGGTTGCCCAAACATTTACTATCCCATTATGTTTGAAATCTTTTGAAATGTCATCTTTAAATTTCTACCTTTTGGAATTGGGCATTTTATTTGTAAAGTTATTCATTGTAACAAATTCCAAACAGTAGACATTGCAGGAATATTAAATATTTGGAAAGCCAAGCTAGTGTTTGTTTGTCTGTTTGTTTATTTAAAGGCTTGCGCTCAGGTAGGTTCATTTACTGTGGTGAAAAGATGAAGGATAAAAGAACACAAGTCATTTTTTTCTTGTAAGCCTGTAACCATATGTATAGTCTTTCAAATCATTTTTGTCTTCCAAATTTTTTATGGCCCCGTGTTGCCTGTTGTTGTGAAATAAGATGATGATGATTGATGAAGGAATAGTTTATTGTCCTGGTAAACGCAGGGTTGCTAACCACTCCATTTGTCATGTGAGCTCATTCTGTTGAGAATGGCATTACCAAGAAATGAGTGACTAACCATACTGAGTCAATGTTTTCATTATGATTCTGAGTGCTCTGCTTTTCTGGCATTCTCAGGGCATCCAGTTTTACACACAGATCAAGACTGTCACTTCACAGTGGAAGGCAGAGGATGCTACATTGAAATCTCCAGCTGTGACCATGCCAACCATGGGGCGTTAAGTAAAACATGGTACCCAAATCCTTAACTCCTGTAAAGCCGAATGTTAAAGCTATTGTACAGATTTCTTCTTTTGACTAAAGCTATTTCCACAGCTTTGCAGGTCTTAATATTTAGTGAGGCAGTAATTTGTAAAATCACTGTAAATATTCACTAGAGATGAGCTAAAAGTCACGAATTTAACCATCCTGTTCCACTAGACTGTTCTGGCTTTCTGACACTCGTTGTCCCTCTCTCGGCAAGCAGAACTTTTATTCTCCTTTAACTTTTCACTAACTGAAAACCACTATTAACCGTATACCTCAAACGATGTCATTCAAGTGTTAAGGTTTTAAGTTTCAAAGTTTCAAGTTGCATACAGCCAATACAACACATCCATTGTCCTTTTAAATGGTAGCTAGCCTTAAAAAAAAAATCAATAAAGATCAGACTTCAACAGCTTCAACAGAATAATGACTCAATATACATATAACACCAAACCCTGGACAACTTCAGGAGGTGTGATCTGAGGGATTTGCTATGCCCTCACAGACCCCTGACCTAACCATATCTCCAGTCATGTTAAGGTTTTACATTTTCAAACTGTGAACACAATTGAACACATCCAGTGTCTTTTAAACTGTAGATAATTATAGATAAACAAAGCATTAATAGTAGTCAATTGGTTCATTCAAACTGTCTTGTATGATTACGGTCTTGTTACAGTGGCAGCAGGTGCTGCAAAGCTAAAGTTCACTATGCAAGTGACCATTTATTATAGCTGCCACAGTGTAGCAGTCCTGAGGTTGAAAGCACAGGCTCAATAAAACGGGTCATGTTTTTCCCAAATAAATCATTTGATTGAGTTTGGTTGTGTCCTGTCGTGTTTTCATTGCTTGACAAAATTGAGGTTTTAAAATGTCTGTAAACCAGGGTTTCTCAGCCTGTGGGCTCAGAAGCCCTCTCTAGGGGTCCGCATGCCCATTCTCAGGGGGGAGGTAGTAGTCCATAGTGATCCAGTGACTGCACTTTAAATGTTAAAAGTATACATGACAAAACATTTATGAACAAATATGGATCCACTCCTCTCCTAAACTGCATGTCCTATAAAACACTCCTCTCCCTTGCATTCTCATGATGACGATTTGCACCCGAACACTGCCCCAACTCTTCTTTTTTCTTTTCCACCTTTCGTGCTTTGACCTAACTCTGTAGTGGGTCATCCAGTGTCAAGCATCATCAATTTAAGCCGTCTAGAACTCTATCCAAATTTGAGTTCCCCTTCCTTGCCTCAACCTCTGTGAGCATGGTCTACATTTTACAAAATGTGTTTAGTATAAGTAAAAAAAAAAAAAGATTATAAACATTATAAGCATTAACAGAAATGCACAAGTATCACACACATAATGAAAGACAAATGAAATGTTATCAGTTTGATGCAGCCATGAGCACATGACGCAGACAATTAGCAAACAGAGCAGAGATACAGGTGTTTTTGTATTTTTTAAATGAAGAAAGAACAGTGATGCTGCGCCTCAGAAAAAGCACAAAATCAAGTTCAACCCTAGCTACATCAGATACAATGTAATGCCATAGTAAACAGATAGTCAACTTAGGGAATGACATACAGAGACAGCTTTCAGACAGAATTAAAGAAGTGCACATAACTAGATGTCTCATTATGTGTCTCCCCATTTTTGCGAGGTATATTTGGGACCATGTCATGGTCACAGGCAGTTTCTTTGAAGCTGCTGTTCAGGCCTTAATTCTCACACATTTAGATGCAGCATTTAAAAATGGACAAACTATTTTACATATGTTGAGTTTTGTTTTCTTGTGGGCCAATATGATGTCTAGTTACAATCAGGTGGGCTGACCCCTGCTCTAAAGGTTAGTTAGAACAGGCTCATTTTACTGAGTGGACTATATTCCACTTAATTTGATCTGAAGAAGAAAATGGAATGGAAAAATGAATGAAAAGTGTAAGTTATTTTTTAATTTAATCACCAAACCAAAACCAATTTTATGTCTGCCCTATAGCCATGCGTTGGTTTGTGTCCCTGCACTATATATAAAATGAAACCGATATGTTTGAGAGAGACTTGTTTTTGATTTTCTTTTGTTCTCACTCAGATTTGTTTTGGGGAATGCACTAAAGACAGCATACATGGAAACGGTGATTATGTGCTTGGTTGCATGGCTATAGTTTCATATCATTGGCTCTCAGGTGGTGTATAGGTCTGGTAGGCCACTTGGGTTGGAGGTGAGGTTGGACACTGCTGCCTGGGTTATAAAGGTCACATGAGATTCTCCCTCTGTAGTCCTGTGTAGAAGGGACACAGACAGAACATGGAATTATGCAGCTGCCTGTGGCAAGACAACACAGAAGAGATACCGTGCTGTTTGCTAAATCACTCTGGAAAGAGCAGAGTCGTGGGGTGAGAACTTTACACACAATACCTCAGACTGACTAAATCACTCAAACACTTTGTAATTCTGCAAACAGAAGAAAGAGAGAGCATTGCATCTCCTGGCCTGCTGCCTCACCCTAGATTGCTGCCACGGCGGTCCCTCACAGAGGATGCTGTCAGAGCTGGAGGCTCGGCTGCTCTTCTGTGGGCAAACAGAAGAAAAACACAAGCGTAAGGAGGCAGCACACAGCATTTAAAAAAAAATGATAATTGAAGATATATTTAATGATGTTGCTTTTTCATCTTTCAATTGAATTAATGGATGAATAAATTTATACATATAGTGCCTTTCTACATACCCAAGGATGCTCCACAATCAGCACTATTCACCATTACACTCAGCACTTAACCAACAAACACCAGCAAGAAGCAGCAGCCAATCACACACATTGTAATCTCTACCAGAATTGACCAACCATCTGCAGGACTACATTGATCACTAGGGGGATTCACTCAGGACAGAGAGCCAATCCATAGCTGGGCATAGAGTCATACAATCTCATTTAAACAGACCAGGGCAATCCGGAGTAGCCATCTGATATCCATTCCAAAAACTCCAGTGGGAGGCAACAAAGTCCCCAGAGGGAACCCACACAGCAACAGGGAGAACATGGAAACTCCAACCAGATAGGGTCTTGAACTTGCTAACCACCAAGCCACGCCCAAGCCACTTGAGGCTAATGAAGCTAACAAGTAATGCAAATACCCACCACACCAAGTATCCCTGTGCAAGCTGCATTCCTAAATCACACTTCACACTGAGATGTTGAGTAATCACAAATAGGCTTTGTGGGTTTATAATAGGGTGACCATATGACCTCCCCAGACATGTCTTTTATTTGGGTATGTGAAAAACTTATTCAGCTGGAATTTCACATTGAATCACGTCAGGATTTCTTACTCTGCCACACATTCTGTGTACGGACTACAACTGTAAATGTGTATGTTCAAGCCCCGCATTCTCATGGTCACTTGTGGTCTACATGCACCTGCATCTACATACCAAAGGTGACTGACTACATAAAGTGCCTAAATGCCAATGTAATTATTCTATGTATTTTATAATTAAACATCATCACTATTATTATTATTATTATTATTATTATTATTATTATTATTATTATTAGAGTCCCCAGTGTTTTCTTTTTTTTTTAGATTTTTCTGCACAATAATGCCCACGGGTGCCCAATGTCTCTAGAGCAACACAATTCATGTAGAGAAGTGCATGATCTAAATGGCATTACCACCATTACCAACAAAATGTATTGTGATGGTAATGACACCTAGAGACTGTAATGACAGGTTTTCAGTTTCACCTTCAGTACCTTTTAACTGTTTAGAAATGAAAGTGCAATGCTTTGCTTCCTAAAATATATCCTCCTCAAACCACCGGACTAATATTTGTATGTCAGGAACACATATCCACAAAAATCTTTCAGGAAAGATCTACATAAATAAACATCCCTCTCCAGAAAGTCCTCCATAATTCCATCCATCTATTCATCCCTCCACTCCTCCCTTCTTCTCCAAGCCCTGCATCCCTCTCTTTTCTCTCCAAAGTGAAGTTTTCCAGCTGTCTTGGGAGAACCGCAAGTGCTTCGAATGTGCTAAACAAGCTGCCGGATGCACGTGAAGCCGGGCAGCGGGCTCGGGCATTGGAGCCAGATGGTTCTTGCCATGGACGTGCTCCTGTGGCTACAGCGCCCCTATTTTTACTCTCGGCTCTGGCTCTCCCTCGGCCGCTGTTCTGAGCACAGAAATCTGCTAGCAAAATTTGATCAGCCCTTAGTGTGAATGATAAAATAACAGGCTTGAAGTGGAGACTCTTTTAACTTTGGGGGTATGTTAACAATAATTCCAAATGAGTAGTCATAAATTAAAAGGGGTGAAGAGGAAAAGAAGGACTCGGATGCTCATAGCTGCATTTAAAGATATAATCTAGGGAGATGGTTTGTGAATGGAAATCTCAACATGCACTGCAATTTTCCCACCATGGTGCAGACAGCTTAAGACATTTGTTAGTAGTTGTACAATTATTGTCAGTATGCTTGTGGTTAATTACTGCTAGTTTAACTGTCCTTCACTCACAACATTTGTGCAGGGCATTATTTATAGGATTTTTATTTATGTTTTTTCAGCATTTTCTTGGAAGTCCTAGGGAAATCTACCTGCATCTCAGTTGTCTCACAGCCTGATCTCAACAATTTTTGGACACAACTGTAAAGTAAATACATCTGCAGAGTAGTATTTATGTCTGTCTTGAAAGTCTGATAGTCAAAAAAAAAAAAAACAATTAAAAAAATGAACTATTTACCTTATTTTTAGACCGTTCATTTTAGCAAAGAGCAGTCGCAACACTCGCTCCTTCTGCTCCCAGGTCAGCTCAGAGATGTCCACTTTAGAGCTCTGTAGGTTGCTCCTAAAATGCATTATTGTGTGTAAAACAGCATTGTTCTTGTTACAAGTGTGACAAAATTTACTTAGCCCTTAGCCTTAAATAAGTTGTTGCAATAAAAAATACATAAGAGTCTGATTAAAAGCTTTTTGGACAAACCCAATTGCAGCAGAAATTGAGCAAACTCTAGTCCTGACTAACCCTACTGTGGATAAGAGATTAGTGACAACGATATCCACTGTAACCTTTCATGCAGTGACCTGTTCATACCATTTCTCAGCTTCTTCCAGGTCGGTGTAAACATTGTTTGTGCTGTGGGGAGCCTTGTTGAAGTTGCGTATGTGAGGGTACTCCATCCTCCCTGCTCGTGCTTCATTCATTCTTCTGCGATACGCCACCATTGCCTCCTGTCTTTATACATTATCCCAGTAAACATATGTGATCATCAGTGGGTAAAAATCAGGTTAATTGTCAAAAGATGAATTAAGAATGAATTTAACACTTAAATTAGCCTCAATCAGGGGCCGTACAGCAGCTGCAGTGAGTCATTTTTTGTAATCATCCACCACAATGTAATTTTTGTAATCATCATTCCACAATGTAATTAAGTCAAGTTAACACTACTAATTTTCAGGTTTTCAGTCTACATCTGCTTGTTCAATCCAGTTGTCCTCATTTTGTGGAGTGTATGTGTCTGTGTGTGCTGGAGGCACCTGTACTGGAGCTGGCTGGACGTGATCTCCTGCTTGACCTGAGCCAGAGCCTCATGGAAGAAGAGTTCGAGCTCAGTGCGTTGCGCCACAATTCCACGTGCCAGCCGCTTCACCCGATTCATCTCACGCTCCCGCATGGACAGCAGCTTCTGGAGCTTTTCCAGCTCCACACCACTGGCTTGAGTGCTGACAAAGGCCTGCTCTTGCACAACTGTCTTCTCTTGCTCAAACTCAGCAGCCATGATTCCCAGGGCCTGCTCCAGTGCGGCCACTTTGGTCATGAGCTTTGAGATCTCACTCCGCTGCGCCGCCAGCTGGGCCACATTCTCTTTCATCATCAGCTCACTTGTCTCCTGTGAGGGCAATGAGTAAGCGGATGCTGGACCGGACTGCTGGCATTACATAATTACATAATGTCAGCGCCTGGGTTGGGCCGGTCACTAAGATTTATACCTTATTCTTTCCCGACTTCCACTTCCCCCCACTACTGGCTTGTTTCACAGTAGTGTGTACTCTTGTCTACAAGGTATTTCTACATGTCTAGTGACTAGGTTTGGCATACCTTTGTGAAAACAAGTATGCATGTGTGCCATACAGTGCCCAATGTAGGGGCATCCCATCATTTGCGTCTGTCAGCAGCAGGTCACAGTGCACAACGAGAGAGAATGAGCGAGAAAGTGAAAGCAGGGAGTGATGGAAAGAATGTAGTGTGCCAGGCCATAGCGAGACAGGAGACTGGCTCCCAGAGTCGAGGTGAGGAGAAAGAGCCGCCACAAGCGAACACAAACACACACACAGCCCAGTGCAAATAAATACCCAAGGGGGGAATATACCATTCCCAGCATGCCCACTGGACATTAGGAACTGCCTGAATAAGATAATGGTTCTAAATTTCATTGGGTTACTTATTATTCCTAAAGGTGGCTTCTCTTTTTCTCATGTATGTCATTTTTGGCCCAGAGAGGATTTCCGCGCATCTGCTCAAGCTGTTAGTAATCATGCCTTTTGGAGCTCCTCAATTCATGACTTTAGTGACTTATGCGCCACTAACTTTAGTGGTTGCCTTAATTAAGTTTTGAGGGCATTTATGCTCCGAGGACACTGGGAAGGTCTCCAGTGCTCACAAGCTGTCAAATAACCCCATTATCCAAAAATAAGAAGATGGCGGTCTGGCATTAGAGCTTGTGCACAGAGCTGACATTGAGACACCACGCTGAGAGAACCCCTGCATAGAGGAGCTGCCTGTTTGTCAGAGTGCTGTCTGATGTGTAAATTGAGGGGTGAATATTTATTTGATGTCAATATTACATGCCTTATTAAGAAAAAAGTTGGAAAAAAGTGCAGTGGTTTGAATAGTTGTGTAGTACATCTTAACAGAAGCACATCTCTGCAGTGGTGGTACTTTAGTACCTTATGCAGGGTGAGGGAGGCGTTCTCCTCAACCAGAGCGTCATTGGTCCTCCTCAGCTCCTCCACCTCTTTTAGGTGGTACCCCAGTGCCTCGTTCAAACGGACATTCTCCTTGAACACTGAGCGGGATGCTTCATCTAGCTGCCTGTTGGAATAGGGCAGAAACCTATGGGGGACTTCAGAAGAACAGGACATATGCTACTAACAGCTCATTAGAAACTTGAAAAGTAGAAACTGTAAACTTCAAAAAACTGTGGGCAGAGTTGTGTTCCGAGACATTTTATACAACCACATTTAATTTAGAGAGAAAAAAAAAATTAGAATTAAGGCACTGTACTCAGCAGACCACCAGCATAAAGAAACTGGGATACAAAGAAGGTGTCAAAGGAGCGACCAGCTGATGTACAGTATGACAGAAACTTACCGCAAATTGCCTTAAAGTTAAACAACCACACAGTTCTACAGACTGGCCTCATTTTCAGTTCACTCAGCTGTGACTCATCTAATTGAATTAGGTTGACCTCAAGTGCTTGGACTGGGGAAGCAGGTGAAGGATTGTCCTGTGGAAATGCTTTTAAAAAGGCAACTCCCTTGCAAAAAAAAAGAGCCATGCAGCCAAAATGCCACATCAAGATGCAATATTTTAGAAGGTTTGCTGCTTTGGTAAACTAATCAAGAAACACTAACATGTGACTTTTGCTGTGGCCATGAAAAATACTCTGCTACATATACACACACATGTTCAGACATGAACACTTTCATGCACAATGTTTGCAAAGTAATCTCCTCTGTTCAGGATATAATCATTGGCTTAGGTGATGTATACTATCTCCAGGAAGAAAAATGTAGTGTGGTCACGATAATAACCTTGTTTTTCTACAAAGGTTATTTATTTTCCCTCGCTGTGTGACGGTGCAGTTTGAAGAGTAAAATTAGCCTGTAATTGGAAGGAGGAGAGGAGGGAAAGATGGACAGAAGAGACACTCACACAATCGCTGCATTGTGAGCTCTCTCTGCTAGCTGGGCAATTCTCTGTTCTGCTTCCTTTTCTAAACGAGCCTGGATAGAGGAGGAGACAAAAATGGCTGTTGCTGTCTTTTGTGTACAAATTATTTAATGTATAGTGCCTCCAAGTATTCACGATTTTCACTAATATTTCATATTCATCACAGGTCAACAAAATATAATACTAGACTGTTACAACAAAATGTAATACTTGAAAACGAGAACAAAATATAATACTAGTCAATGATAACCTTATTAAATATATTATGTTTCATAAGGTTTATTTAATATTTTTTAGGAAGTCATCTTGGGTCTGTGGGCACAAGACAAGGAAATCCCCTGAACAGGGAACCAGTCCATTGCAGGAAAGAAGTAAATTAGCCTGGTCAAAATAATCCAGGCCAGTTAAAAACATTTCACTAATTCAAGTTCAATATGCTGCTAAATGTACTGTAATATTTAGCAATACTAGTATGATGTCCCCTCCATGCAGCTGTAATATACATACCTTCTCATTGAAGAACTTGTGCTCCATTCTTGCAAGACTATCCTTGTGTTCACGGTCAGCAATGTACATGCTTTCTTTCATCTGGAAAAGGTAATGGAAATTTATTTATGTTAGTGCGTGGAAGCATACCAGTATTACAACTGAAACTGTAAAATGTAAAAAAGGCCATTTATTTCTAGATTTTACTTTTAAATGTTTGTGTTTTTGTATGACAAATAAAGTAATTAAAAAGAAATAAAAATATAACCAACAAACTAAACAAATAAATAAAAAGGGACATACAATGTTTTATTTTTATTTTGTATTTGTATTTTTTGTATTTATTTACTAATGTTTGTAATCATTTATTTTATTCATATGTTTCATCCTCCAGTATGCCAATAAACTAAGTACTGAGTATGGGTGAAGACACTGACTCACTGCTCACCTCTTCTGACTGTAGTCAGTGATTTACTCTCCTCTATTATCATGAGTTCACGAGTTGTTGTTAGCAACACACTGCTAAGCATTTTGCCTTCAAGGAATCATCTAAATTCTGTAGAGCTGACTTTTGTGCTATGCTTTTTTTGTTGCATACTATTACTGTTTATAAGAAATTCATTTTAAGCATAATTAATGCTGGAATGTTTTTGTTCTCCATAAAGCAGCACAAATATGGCTGTAGTTTGTTTACTCCAGCAAGAACCAAATAAAAGAGTGTAGCCTTTCAGTATAAAAATGAGATTGCTCATGTTGGTTCTTAAATAAATTTGTGAAAGATATTTTCACCCCTCAGTTAAAAAAACAAAACAAAACGTTTTTTCTGTCACAATTACAAAAAGGGGTATCGAAAAAAATGATCATTTTAGTTTCAATATCAAATTACCTTGTGTTTCTGATGAATTTCCCTTTTCCTTTGGGATTGTAAGGGATCAATAAAGTATTTCGTATTCGTATTCGTAAATTGAATAGTATTAGTATTAGTACTGAAAATGGTAAATTCAAATGGAATTATTGGACATCAAGTTTCATTTTAAGCTCAAAAATGCAAATATAGTTGGAATTTTAAAGTTAGAAATACATTGTACACATTAACTTTTAACTCAGTTTTAATATTTCAGCGGTTTAATAATTAAGCAGTCATTACGCTATGTCATTACTACTGTCCTACACCACTATGATGTTAGGTATCATGAGAAGCTGATCTTGTTCAGTGACTGTGCTGGATGGTAATCTAGCCATAAAGCAGCAGATCTCAAACAGCTTCACAAGGGCTCCCACACAATCCACAGCTATACCTAAATCTTGGGAGTTGGGAATAAGCAAAAACGTGGACTGATTGGAACACCCTAAGGATGGATTCACAAACCACTGGCCTAGAAGTAATGAAAAACACAGTCTGGTCATGGCGAGACCAAAAGCCATAAGACAGCTTAAGTTTCATTGCTTTTGTTTTTTCTTTGATTAAAATGTCATGATTTAAATGTCTCTGGCTGACATTTGTCGACCACCAACGAAAGAAAAATGAAGGTGTTACTATTGCTGATACTGTAATTATCATGGTGGTATGTCCCTCATTTAACACCAAGGTCTCGTCTATTTGTTTAAACAGCAACTAGAAACTTCATACTGAATTACAATTTCAGTAATACTGTACAGTGCTCAGGTCTTGTTCCAACTGGGCCTTCATCTTGCGGAACTCTTTGATGGTCTTCAGTTCACTTTGAATCATGCGGAAATCATTAGACCTCTTCTTAAAGTTCTCTTCCAGCTCATTAATCTTCAGCATATATTCTGCAACCTGCAACAGGCAATCAGACAAAACGAATGAGAATTTCAGTTGGCAGCCAGCACTTATGATAACTGGAATAACCATATGTTTATTTTTTCTAAGAATAGACTAGGAATAGAGGGAGGGCAGATTTTCTGAGAAATGACTTTTACATACAGTATTACTCTGGAAGGGCAGGCCTTAGACCGCTGGGCCTATGGCCTTTCCATGCAGACTAAAGCAAAAGTCTTCATGACTGCCCACTAGAAAAGAACCAGCAACAGGAGCTATTCAGAGACCAATGCATCTACCCATTATAACTTTCCAAGACAACTATTATGAAACAGCAATTTGACCTTCTGTCTCTTCTCTTGGATGGACAACCCACTGGTCACTGAGAGGTTAGACCGCAGTACTGCCCAACAGATTTTGCCAAGTGAACATTAAAGCATTTACAACTTATAACTTGACTTTCCACTGGAATAGTAGACATACACAACTATTCTACACTCAAATTATTTTATATTGCAAAAACGATCCTAGAAAGTAAATGTTCTTAAACCTAGTTGATGTAATATTGTACCAATATGCTGCAGACAATTTTTCCCTTGTTTGAAGAGTTATATTTTTACTGTCTGAACAAAACCTTGTACAATCATTGATAAAAAATAATGCACCAAGATGGAGTTGTTGGAATCAAAAGAAACATTATTATTATTGTATTATTGTGTTTGAATATAATGATGACAAAATAAGTGATTATAATCAGTTTATTGGGGAAAACTGTTCAATAAAAAGGAGGCTCTAGAACCCTGTTGGGCTACCTCTCGCCTGAATACAAGGTGAGATTTATACCATAGGACAGATATTATATGGGTGGTGGGTCATTCTCAGCTCAGTGGTGACACTGACACAAGGATAGTGTGTTAATGTGTACTGCACTGGTACAAGTGAATAAGACACAGCAATGACACTGTTGAACTGAGACTTGTCCACCCACCAGAAATATCCAGCCAACAGTGTCCTGTGAGCAGTGATGAAGGACTCGAGAAAGACCAATTCAAACTGTGAAGAAACAGATGAGCTTTTGCTTCTGACTTCACATCTACAATGTGGAGGAACTAGGTAGTAGTGTCCACACTATTAGACAGTATCCACTCCAGCATCACTGCTGTGTCTGACCCACTCATACCAGTGCAACACACACTAATACACCACCACCATGACATTGACACTGCAGGGCTGAGAATGACCCACCACCCAAATAATACCTGCTCTGAAGAACACAGTGAAAAGAGAAACAGATGGACTACAGTCAGTAATTATAGAACTACAAAGTGTTAAAGGGAGCTGACCAAATGGACAGTGAATATAGAAACCAGGAGGAGGTCATAATTTGGGAATTTGGGTAGTAAGGTAATACTCATCCAGCATCCTGACATCACTAATGCTCTTATGGTTGAATACAATCAGATCATCACAGCAATGCTCCAACAAATACAGGACAAAGAGTTTTTAATACCCTTGATTTTGGATGAAACAAAGAATGACTAGGTGTCCCAGAACTTTTGAACTGTAGAATCAATATTTAGTGGACTAAAAGATATATTTTTATAACATGTTTATAATATATGACATCATAGAAACTGTTGATCTAGACACCCATATAAACTATTTACAAAAACTTTTCTTTTGAATGACACAAAAACATTTTAGAAAAAGATAAATGGTCTGCAAAACTACACATGCATTTCCTAAAGGACACTAATACTTGCAAAGCAAAAACAAAATGAAATAAAATAAAATTGCTTTGCTATAAGTTGCTGTGCTATACATGTTGGTTGCTATGGTAAAGCTGTTGGTTGCTGAGGTGTTGCCATGGTATAAATGTTTGTTACAAAGGTGTTAATATGTGGTTGCTAAAGTGTTGCTTGGTGCTTCTAAGCAGTTCCTGGGTTATTGATCGTGGAATAATAACTGCTTTGCATTCAAAAGTGATTGTTTCACCAATAGTGAATGATACAAATTTAAAAGCCACATTTAGAACATCACCACCGCAGATATGACTACCTTTCATTGTAACTATGTTGTCACTGTCTTAAGGTATAAGAATCTAACTGGAAGAACAGCCAACTTCTAATTCTTAGGATTTGACCTGCAATACTGGTTCAAATAAGATTAGCTGTGCAGCTGCTCTTCATTCAGTCTTCCTTTGCTTAAGTGACATTTTTTAATTGCTGTCAAAAAGTGGCAATGGCACATGGCTACAGCTGGAAAAGCCTTGATGAAATAATACTTTGGCTGACTGACTTTCTCCCTCAGCTCAGTCACATGTCAGACCATTTATTTAACAAAAGCAGTAACAAAAGCAGGCGCCCACATTTTTTCCCTTTTTTCTTTCTTTTTAACTCTGTGACTGCTTTAGAGTCTTTCCATTAGCTAAGTCTACTTTCAAGATGAAGTGTTTTATCACATTACAGAGTCCAAGTGGGGTTGGCCTTGAAATCGCACCCGAGTCCACCACAACAATGTATTTTCCAGAATAATGCAACATGGGCAAATGTGACACTGCCATGAGTGTCTAAAAAGGGATGTTTTAAGTTTGTCCAGACCAAAGGCTGGTTTCAAGACTTTTTTGCCCAACACTTATTGGGACCCATTTTTACCAGCATGAAGTAAGAGACGGTAAATGGAAAACAGCTGTTAAATAAAGCTGTGCATTTAACTTTAAAATAAAACATTTCAGAGACTAGTGCTGTTGCAAGTGGTCTGATGGTAAGCTACTATTTGAAATTACATAAAAAAATCCTTGCAATGCATTCATGTTCTGCAACTGAGCTTATAAAAAGCTTTCATCAACATAATAATAATGTTGATGTGACGTTTGTAATTTGCTACCAAGTAAACCGTAAAACACGTGAGGACGGATAACTTGGCACATATCATAACTGGCTGTTGCATTCCGAAGGTCCATAGGTTTTAATTATAGGGTTTTACGGGCACCACAGAATGGGATTACATGACTGCAAATGTTGGGGATCTGTTATAAAGTTTTATGTTTACATTTTGTTTTTTCCAGTATAAATGAGCTCAGTGAGTAAATGTATAATTAGAAAGTAGAAATACTGTTTGCTGGAAGCAGTATTGCACATTCTTGGAGATTCCGGGTTTACTGTAGGCACAGTTGGCCACCCCACAGGCAGTGTAATTAATAGGCTGTGATATATGAAATATTATGATTGGCAGGAAACTGTCTTCTAAACATTCACTGTGCTGGCACTGTGGCTCAGGTTAAAATGTAATGTGCCAAAAGCTAACCTACAGTGATCTGTCCAGTCAGCCCCTGTGCTTGGAACACGGTTTGTATGTTTATATCTAATGGATAAATACACAACTACTGTTGCACTTTGGGAAAAGCTTGGCAGTTTTTAGGCCTGTGGGCACTTACTACAAGCTCTTTTTCTTGTATGGCTTTTGACTTCTGGTCTTTTAGCTGTTCTTCCAGAGCAGTAATCTGTGGAAAGTAAGCAGTATAAAATAAACATCATGAAAACATTTGAACAAGACAAGCTTCCATGACATGTTGCATGGATGGGCACGGCAGCCAGTCATAATAATTAGATACTAAGCCATAATAATTTGATAAGTCATACCACTGAGCAAAGCCATAAAAATGTGATATTAAGTCATAATAATTAGATAGTAAGTTGGAATAATGAGATTGTGAGGGATAATTATGTGATAATAAATCAAAATTATGAAATAGTAAGTTGTAATAATGATATAGTAAGATATAACAATGAGATAATCCCCTTTAGTGAGACAGATGGATTGGAGAACATAAGCAAGTAATAATCTTAATAATAATACGATACTATAATAGTATACTTATGAGATAATAAGTCATAATAATGAGATACTACACAGCTAAATGTCCAGTGTTGAATTAACTCCCACAGAGTTTTTCAGGGTCTATGTAGCTCCACACTCTTCATGGTTAAATCAAAACTTTCAAAATAGTTTACATTTAACACCACATCAGACTTCATTTTATAACTCACAAAACAGGGTTAAAATAACCACATGTAACCCATCTACACACATACTAGTCAGTTAAGATCCTTGCTTAAGGGCACTTCAGTCAAGCCCCACCAGATGAAGGATTTGAATCGGCAAGCTTCCAGACACAAGGCTTTTTCTCTAACCACCAACTGCAGTGCTCCACTATCAGAGATTATGCAGTCGAGATCCCCACATTTGAGGAATTTGCAAGGGTCAGTAGAGTTTACTTAAACCTTTGCAGAGTTGAACAGTGCTGGATTAACTCTGACTTCATCAACCCTGTCAAGTAACTCCAACACTGAACATTGTTTAAATCCCAGTGTGTTAAAATAACACTTTGAGAGTTAATATCAACTCAGAAATGTTTACAAATGTTTAACAGTTTTGCTGTGTAAGTGGTAATAATGTATTATGGAGTCATAATAATGAGATTAGGACTTAGGTCTCAATTCTGATATACTATTTCATTACTGTGACTATTTCAAAAATATTAGTTTCATAATAATGTCTCATATAATATAATATTAATAATATAATATTTCACAATAATATACTTGCTATCTCATAATTATGAATTACAATAAGTAGCTCATAATTATGGCTTACAATGAGTAATTATTATTATAACTTGTAATCAGTATCTCATAATTATGACTTACTTTCTCATAATTATAACTTACAATAAATATCTCATAATTATGATGTGCTATCTCATACTTATGACTTACTATCAGCATCTCATAATTATGACTTGCCATCTCATAGAATGGCTTGCTATCTCAAAATTCTAACTTACTATCTCATAATTCTGACTTATTAACTCAAAATCAGTATTTCATCATTCTGACTTGCTATTTCATGATTATAAGATACTGCCAGTAAGTCATAATCATGAGATAGTAAGTCATGATTATGAGATACTGATTGATTGATACTAGCAGTATCTCATAATTCTGACTTACAATCAGTATCTCATAATTATGACTTACTATCTCATATTACTTACTTTCTCATTATCACTTAGTACCTCATTATTATGACTTGCTGTCTCATTATGACTTGCTGTCTCATTATTATGACGTAAAAGCTCATTATTGTGACTTACTATCTCATTATTCTTATTATTATCTCATTATTATGACTTGCTGTCTCATTATAATGACGTAAAATCTCATTATTATGACTTGCTCTCTCATTATTGTGACTTTCTATTTGACCATTTATTTTCTCCAAATGATGGAAATGGGCTTGAACAGAGCTGAATGCTTTCATTCATTTTAGAACCAAACTCAGACGAACCTTCGCTTCTTTTTCAGTGTCTTTATTCTTCAGGAAAGCGATGATGTCGATGTTGTCCTTCTCGGTCGTGTACTGCTGCTTGGTGAGCTCTTCGTTTGCTCGGGCCAGTCTGCGAGCAGCGTCTCGATACTCCGCCCGCGAGTTCTCCGTCACCTGCAGTTTGGCCTCCCACAGCGCCGCGCTCGCTTTAGCCCTCTCCACATCACTCTCTTTATCCAGTCTCCACTCCTGTCTGCCTTCCTTCTTCCCCTTCCTGCATAAAAGCAGACGTTCACGAAGTCGGTCAGGAACGTCAGCCAACGTCGGAGACGTTAGTTATTGATGATTAAAACGGAACACTTGATCCAGTATTCTCACTCACCCTTTCGTCTTCTTTCCCTTCTTTTCCTTTTTCTTCGGCATTTCTCTGAAGAGATAAATGTTTAAAAACGATGTCCAGTGCAGACCAGCACAACTTCACAGGCTCTGTTTACAGTTACCATGGAGACCGTCCGACGCGGCGGTGTCCGAGGAACCCACTTCCGCCAAGTCTCACAATAGTCACGACAAGTCACAACAGTTGGACTCTAGATCATAACTATGAAACACCAGGCCATAATAATAAAATACTAGACCATAATTCTGAGATAGCTTTGATGTGAATAAGTCAGATGTGATATGTTTCAGGGTAGAGGGACCTGTGTGGAAAAATGCAGCTTAAGACCATCTTTAGTTGCTAGCTGCTTTCAGATGGTCTAAGCTAGTGAGTTGTTAAAAATCTAGCCATCCAGGTGAAAACTAACCCTACGGTGTTAAATTAGCTGGTTAAGCAGCTCTTCACCAGCACAGTATATACTCAATGTGATTTTGGCCATGCTGGAACATACTCGTAATGCAGGTCAACCAGTGTGGTCTTTCAGGGCTTGGTCTTGCTGGACATATGGTAGTAGTAGTGTAGTAGTACAAGCATGATTAGTCCGACCAAGCTAGACAACCAGTATGACCAAGCTTCACCAAGAGCTAAATTGGTCAACCAATTAGGAATCAACCTGGATTTCTTTAGAGAGTCTTTGTTTATATTATATAACTTTTTTTCTGGCTCTATCAAATTAGCACTGAATCTACCACGTGCATTTTTAGTTTTAAATGTAATGTTGATAATGACTAAACACTATTAAAATGGGAAACATAATGAGCATAAGTTTTAGGAGTGTAACAACGTGTATTTTTATCCAGCTGCAGTATGGACATCACGGTTAAGTGCATGCAGGTGTACAGAGAATACCCAGTGTGCAATAAGATATGGGCTGTGTTCCAAAGCATTGCCTACAGCCGTGGTATGGAGGGTCCTCAATAGGACTGTCCTATGAGGACTCCTTAGTAGCCTATTGATCAAAGAGATGGAACTTTCTAACTAGGCTGTGTGGTTTTGCCACCAGAAAGGTCCCGTCTCTTGTAGTGTGAAACATGGGAGGGAACTCAAATTCAGTATAAATTCATGTATGTGAAACACTAACATTTTAAAATGGTTCTGTTTTTTTTTTTTCTCTTCTCATCGTATGTGCACAGAGGGCTGTGAAGGATACAACAGTTGTGTCCTCCAAGTCACTCTGAACTTCAGGTGCATTTCTCAGTTGTGTACGAAGGGTCCTTGACTTTAAACCAGCTATCTGTGAAGTAGTGGCAGAGAAATGCAGCATCCTTTGTCTGCAGCCTAGGATTTGGGGTGCAGCTATGGAAGAAGACATCCATGTAGTGGACGAAGATACAAAAACATAATGCAGAACCAAAGTGAACAAGATAGTTTTATGAGTATTATAGTGGATTTAGGATCACTATGGTATCTCTCCCTTGCCGACTGTCTTTTCCTCACTCTCTCATCGCTGCTGGTAGTTTGAATGGCTTACTTTTAGTTTTCTTTGCTTTTAT
This sequence comes from Acestrorhynchus altus, assembly GCA_034509495.1. Lineage (NCBI taxonomy): Eukaryota > Metazoa > Chordata > Actinopteri > Characiformes > Acestrorhynchidae > Acestrorhynchus > Acestrorhynchus altus. The sequence continues at coordinate 13,162,702 of CM067513.1, forward strand.
TATCAATTACTCAAAAAAAAACAAACCAAATATTTCTGACATTTTGTCCTTTTTCATCTCATTGCAACTCATAAACTCGTGGTGGATCAGAAGAGGATGGTGTGGTGGCATTGTTCAATAGTTGTAAGGTGTGTGTAGCAGCAGCACATTGAACATGCTAACATTCACTGCAGATTGTACCAGCTGCCTCAGGGTGGATTACAGCTGGCTTACATAGTAGGTGGAACTTGCATTGCTGGTTGTTCAGTATAATTGAAAAGAAACCTAGGTTAGTCTTATGCCTTTGGGGTTTTATTGCTTTTTTTCTATTATCCAAACCTCAGTGTAAACCGAACCATGTCTTTATTGTTCTGACTTTTACACCCCTTGTGAGTTTTTTGTCAAACGGAGCATTTCCCATCAAACCAAAGTTGAATTGCCCTTTTATTTTTAATCTCTTATCATAGTCATTGGTGATTTATTATTGAATGCTAGAGTCATCCAAAAAATATAATTTAATTCTAGGTAATCTTCTTCTTTTGGTCCCTGTGGCAGTGCTTGTGGTCCTTGTGGCCTCATGGCATCTCCCAGAGGTCACAGAACTGAGGGCTGATTTGAAAAAAGAATTGGTGGGTGGAAGGCTGGGTGCATTTCCCACTGTTGCCCTCAGAGGAACTCAGTTCGGGTGACTGACATATTCAGACATCATGCAAAGTGTAACTATAACTAAAGATTACATAAGCTGCGGACGAGCCGCAAAAGTTAAACAAAATTGCAGTTGACTTAGCATTTGGAGAAAGCCAAGCCCTCTGAAAAACAATGTAAACTTAGCGCAGAACATCAGTTTGAATCCATCCAGCAGCACCACCCTGGCATAGCAGGCCTGCACCCAGGCCACTTGTCGGCCTCCAAACTACTCATTTATGTACAAGAGCTCCTTTCTGATGTAACTGGAAGTTGTCCGCAGAGCATTCCACAAGCAGAAAAAAGCCAAAAGGAGCGTATGGCTTTAGGGTGGAGCTACTGTAAACTTATAGGAGCTGATGCTTCAGCACCATGTATGCTGTTAAGTAACTAAATTTAAAGCTAATTGCTATGACAGACTAAAGCATCCCATCCCCCCAGCCTCTTTCCCCTATAGAAATAACCGGGAGCATTTTTCAATCTGTCATTATCACCAAAATTGTAATTACAAGCTTTCAGTCTCTTCAATGGAAACTGTAGGGCAGAACACCCACAAACATGGCATTCCTGCGGCCAACTATGTAGTATATTTATAATGGGTTTCCAGAGCTAGAGGAGGACACCTTATGATGGAAGGCTCTTAGAATCAGTATTGTGCAATAATGCATGGCAGCCCATTGGCCTGTGCTGAAGCGGTGCTTTGTCACAGGTCTTTGAACATGACATACGCCTTTTGCAAGACCAAAGAGGATAGCTGCAATCATTTTTTATTGCACAGAAACCAGAAGCCTTCTAACAAAATGTGACGTTGATGCAAGCTCATTCTGCTGGATCTAGCATCCATTCCAAATATCTGGATTTTCTGAATTGATGGGAGTGTTCTGTGTAATTTGTTGAGGATAAAAAGACTTCAAGTGCCCGATTAACTAACGTCAGTGGCACATGTTGAAACAGTTCACTGAACAACACTGAATTATGACAAATTCATTGCTAAATCACAGCTTTGCACAAGCAAACATATTTTTGCATTTTCATTGCTAAGTCTGTTTCCTTTGTATGACCAGACCTTTTTTATGTTTCGTTTCTTATTGCTGCCATATTTTTTGTGTTAGAGTAGTATTCCATTGTTTTCAGAGTTCTTATTCGCCCTGTAATGGGGATTACAGGACGCTGATCATCATGGTTGGGTAACAAATTCTTTCAAATTGTCATTGTTCCTCTGCGGCAAAACACTTGTCAGTCCAAAAATGCCTGAATGGCTTTTTAACTTGTCAGGCTTTAACTCCATCATCCCAGATCGTTTTTCTTCACATCAGTTAGATGATGTACTGTAATTGCTCTGCTTCATGCTGTAAACACAATTTATGATGTATTGTGAGCATTCAGGGATGTACAGAACGCTTTGTCAGTAATTGTCTGCAGTTATGCGTACACATAATTATGTGTGTGCTTTATCTGAAGCCTGTGTCAGAAAAACAAGGTAAGTGACTACAGCCAAAACTAGACACCGTATGCGTATACTGCAAGGCAGGCCGGAGACCTAATGCTGACTGCACAGATTTCTGCATACCTTACAATGGTGCTTTTGAGCAACTGAATTTCAAGACAAGTATGGTGTTAAGCAAAGGCTCTTGCACATAAGGAAAATTGTCCTCTGCATTTAAACAATCCATGCAGTGAAACACACACAGCCTGAAAAGGATCTTAAACATACCATGTCTTTATGAAAACATCTGTCCCAAATATTCCTCTCAAACACGAGCAGATGTGTTACTAACATCAGATAATACGTCTACATACAAAATGTTTCTCTTTGTCGGTCCTCATATTGACATTCGGTCTACTTATGCCATCATATCATATCTGTTGTAATCTGGAATGTATTTACAGATGTTTTTTGCATTTTCTGAGGAAGTGTCCCCATTCTTTCTTTGTTTAAGAAACTTCTACTTCTCTGGTTCGCAAGCTAATTGTCTCTTTTGCTCTAATTGTCAGCAGGTGCCCGAGGCTATGTTGTCTGATAATGTTTCATTTGCCTCGAATAATTCTGTGATATGGTGCGTATATATTATTACTTGTGCATTTTTATTATTGTATATAAGGTTTATAGCTTGAAAATGACTGCTCTTGACCACTAGAGAGTGCTTCAGGGCCCAGGTTGAGAAACCGTGGTTTAAACAAAGGTGGTAACCAAGCAACCTAAACATGCTTGGTGTTCCAAATTTGCTACTATAGATTTATACTGCTGGGCTGGTGTTTTGGGTTGAGAGAAACCTCAACTATACCAAAGTAAAGCAGGCACTAAGCAAGTCTTGTCCAGTGGACTAGATTTGCAGTACAGGGAAAATGCATAAATTTGATTTCAAAGTTTGCAGCCTATACAAGTAGACATAGGGGCACAGTGCTGTTACCATGGCATGGGCAGGAGTGTCCTATAAAATTGTCAGAAGTCAATAAGAGGTCCAGCACATGCATGCTTGGCAAGGGAGAAAAGACCATAATGGGGTACCACAGGGTTTGAAAAAAAGAGTGAAAGAGGAAAGAAAGTGTAATATTTTTAGGTCCAAATTACAGTGTTGGAACAGTTGCTCTGCTCAGCGGAGTAACCCGGGACTGGAATGGCATGATGGGAGCACAAGCCCTGCCAAACTCCACCCCTCTCTCAATCCCTACAACTCACCCTCCCTTACTCTTCTGCCCTCTCCATGGCCCTCCTTCCCACTCTCCATGCTTAAGCCCCAGCCTGGGATCCTCCTCAGCCCATTCCATCCCTTTGCTCTTCTCCACTCTCCTCACACGAGGCACCAGGGTCTGAGGGGAGCCACTGTGAAGCCGCATTGTGCGGTGAACCAAGTTCATTTGTTGTGAGAAAAGAACAAAGGAGGGCAGATTGCGGTGACCCAGCTAAACGCTATAGAGTCAAACGAAACAATTCATTTAGCAGTGTGTGTGTGTGTGGGAATTTTTATGTTAACTGGGTGGAGAAAACCCCACTCTAAACTGCACAGTTCACTTGAGGTCTCCTTGGCAGAAACACCACATCACAGGTCTCACAGAAGAAATAGCAATAAGGAAAAATGAAAAGACTTTATTTAAAACCTTCTTTCCTCAGCAAATACTTACTTACCTACTTCAACAGGAAAGCGTAATCGCTCCTAGCTCTTATGCTTTCTTTTTAAGTAAGTCTGGGGATATTTTCTCCTCAAGCTGAAAATCCTGTGGTCTTAGCAGTCAGAGATGAGTGGGAGGTAGATTTCTCACATGCTTTTTGCTGATTGTGCCAGTGCTTAGTGGCAGGCGCACACCAAGCCTCTGTTTGCAAGACAATGTATGCATCTTTTTTGGTGATGTACTTGTCATCAACAGAATACATTGTAATTCTGAAGCTCTTTTCTGAAAGATGCCCTCACATTGCCTTGGAGAACTATATGAAGATCTTAAATCCAGGCAGCAGAACACACAGATGCTCATTTAAACAGTCTGCAGAACGTCAGGTGGCAAATGAGAAAACAACACAAGCAACCCCCCTGTCCCACAATTACTCACAGCCGTGTGTGTGTGTGTATGTCTATGTCTATGTCCAGTCGTTCTGCTGAAGCACTTTACACACTAGGTTTTATGCTTATGGTGCAATTTTATACCCTCACCACAAAGTCACACAATAAATTAGATAATGTCTACTTCTTTGCTCTCCATTTTAAACGAGAGAAAAGGAAAGGGGCCACATTTAGAAGTTATGAGATAAATAATAAACTTAAATTAGTTATGTCTTAATTAGTTGCCGTTGTAATGCAACATGATCCCCTTGGTAAGAAGCCTTTTAGGATCCCTCTGTAGCTCGTTCGTGACATCCTGAAATTCAGGGGGGGAAGGAAGCTGACAAATTCCTTGGAAGTTTGCAAGTGGAGGCTGAAATTGTCGTCAAGAGAGAAAACAGTAGTTAAGTAACAAAACTGACTTCAAGTAGCAAGTAAGAGTGCAAGTTTTAATTGAGTACACCCATAAAGAGTATTTTAGGAGCAATACTCCTAGTCTCAGTTCTCCAACCTGTTTTGAAGTCTTAATATATACTCTTTTTTTAGAAGTCTTTCTAGTTGCTTTCAAGCCACTTCAGATGATGGTCTTGTGGGCTAGTGGGGGTTATTGCCTGTTGGAGCCTCTCCCCAATAATTGAGGAGAAAGAAAGTGTGCTGTTTAGCAGGTATTCCTCACCCATTCTCTGGTTTAGGGAGGGGAAGAGATGATGGGGGATGGCTCCTAGAGGACCTGAGATGGAGAGGCTCAGGATTGGTGGATGGCCTTGCTTGGTGTGGCCCCCTGCCAAGCCCTTATGTCTTTATATACTGTTAACAGATGACCTTCCAGTCCTGAGTGTGTCTGCATCTTCACCCTCCTCCTCACTCCGCTCCTGCTTCTCTTTTGCTCTTCTCCTGCTCCTCATTTCTTCTGCTGACCTTCATCCTCACCCTGCACGCTCCTCAGCCTCCTTCTCCTTAAGAGTGAGCAGAGAATCCTCCATCTCTTTCCTCCCTTCCAAAAAGCTGCTTTCACAAGACCATCTAAAAGAGCCTCCACCTGCTGACTGCAGCGGCTTGTGAAACCATGCCTCAGCAGATGTTGCTCCTGTCGCTGGTGTCTCTGTGGCTTTTGGCTGGCTTCTTCCAAGCAGAGGCTACTTACTACAGCCAACATGTGTACAACCTCCGCCACCGCATATACAGCCCCCGCGCCAGCAGCATGGACAACCAGCTGCCCCCGGAGGTGCCCACAGAGCCCCCTGTCCAAGTCGAGCCCCCTCATCCTTTCAACTACAGCCGCACCTTCTTTGGGATCATGTTTGATGCCGGCAGCACCGGCACGCGCATCCACATCTACAAGTTCATTCAGAAGGACCCAGGTGAGTCCTCACACTCTCAGTTCTGGCGCTTCTTAAGAGCATGCCCTTTACACACCAACTCTGCTTCAATCTCAGCAGATAAACAGGTAAGTCTCTTTGTAGCTCCTCAAGCCAGGGGTTTGGATGCTTCTTGCTCCAGTTGCTCCAGTACTTCTGGTCCAAAGTAGCCTTCATTCTCAGGACTCAGCATTACAGAGTGAACTCCGAATGATCCTTCAGAGACCCGCCTTGTAGACTCAGCTGACTCTCTCACTCTCTCTCTCTCTCTCTCTCTCTCTCTCTCTCTCTCTCTCTCTCTCTCTCTCTCTAGCTCTAAGCAGACCCAGGGCTGTCTCCTTGCAGTGTCTGGGATTACTTGTGGTGCTAAGACAAATAGAAACAGAAATAGAGAGAGAGAGAGAGAGAGATGGTTTGTATATTGAAGCAGTTTCATTAAATGGAACCAAAGCAAAGATTAGTGGGTTTGGAGTGATAGTGCAATCGCTCTACTGACCTGTGTATCACACGGAGACATGGCATTACCTGATAATGTAAACTCCAAGTCTGAAGAAAGTGCTCATTTGCCTGTCTGGAAAAATCTTGGTGGTAGCCAATTGCGGTCCGTCTACAATTTCAAACGTCTAAGCACAGGCATAATAGCTTCTTATAAAGAAAGGAGATGAGCTGTGCAAAGTCTGTATCTAATGTGTGCCTTCTTCTTTTGAGAGATGTTCGCAATCATTTCACCTGACCTTCATGTGTATGTGTGTGTGTGTGCATCTCTCCACCAGCTGGGCTGCCCGTGCTCGACACTGAAATGTACCATGCGGTAAAACCTGGACTTTCTGCATATGCTGATAAGCCTGAAATGGTAAGCCCACAACATTCTCATCAGCAACATCTTGTTGCTATTACATCCTCATAGCTTTGTAGGTTTGAAGGTTTTCCACTTACTGCAGACAGAGGGACCATGTAATTTTTTGGTCATTTCCACCCAGAAGGACCACCTAATGATGAAATGATCAGCACTGGTGTACTCGCGGTATGGAATCTGAATTCCAGTCCATCCAGCGATGCATCGTTTCATTTTGTGACCACACAGTTATTTTCATAGCAGTGTATGTACTTTTCCAATTTGCCGCTGACCATGTAGAAACACAAACTGATTTGCAGGAAACCAGTAGTTGTACTGCTGGGTTAGCCCTCTCTGTCCTCAGCTTGTTTGTCTTTGGACACACAGTCAGAAGTTCCACTCTTATTTGAGGTCCTCCATTTGCAGCTGTTGACTTTAACATGTTTGTTATTTAATCATGCTCATAAAGCGTACAGTATATTCCACCACTAGTTGCTCAAATTTTGTCCTGTTCTTCAGGGTGGAGACACCATCAGGCAGCTTCTGAAGGTGGCCAAAAAAACAGTACCCAAGGAGGAGTGGAGGCAGACCCCCGTGGTACTAAAAGCCACTGCTGGCCTGAGACTGCTGCCCGAGGAGAAAGCCAGAGCCCTGCTGGACGAGGTGAGGCAAAGCTCTCTTTCTCACTCCCTCGCTCTATTTCTCCATTCCTCCTTACCTCAGACAGTTTGGCGTAGAAACGGAATGTCCCGCCAAAAGACAGGAAGATGTTAACCGCGTTGTGTGCGAGACAGCAGAAAAGAAAGAGAGCAGGAAAAAGAACAGGGAGAAAAAGCGAAGCTGCTATTGCATAGAAAAGCAGCTGTTCTAAGGCTGTCTGGGGCAGAGGGGGCCTGACTGGATTTTGAATTATTGTATTTTTTCACCACCACAGCAACCACAGATGTGGTTTCAAACTCCCCAGTTACAGGCAACTTTGCCCAAGATTGATTCAGTGGGCTTCCTTCAGACTTCAGATAAAAGGGGTTGGTTTAGCGCAAGGGTTATGTTTTCCCTCTGCATATTCCAATATACAAAGCAATGAAGTTCACCATAAATATTGTGCAGTTGTTGCGGTCCAAGACTGAAATGTGTGCTTTCATCCGCAGGTCACAGAAGTATTTAACGAGTCTCCATTCTTTGTGCCAAAAAACAGCGTCACTATCATGAATGGCACAAATGAAGGTATGTTTATGAAAGTCATCTTTTTCACATTTATTTCTCATTCAAGCAATATTGTCAGTCATGTAAACTTCCAAAGCCGCCTCCTGCCCCCATTCTTCACCATGAAAACCTCAGCCGAAACAACTTGGTCTAGTCATCCTCCCACATGTGACTCTGTATTATTAAATAATTCTCCACATCCTCTTTTTTCATTTGGGTTGACATTTCTTTAATCACAGGCTCACATGTACAAGTCATTACCTGCTTTTATGAGGTGTAAGTAATATCACATCTCAGACATGTCTGATTACCTGGGCTGGTCCCCGATGGCCCTGAAATCAGAACACTTTTATTATGAAATAAGATCTGACCTCAATGAAGAAACATGTACAATGCCGTGCATGTACTTCACATCACCCTGAGCTCCCTGGCAGAGCTTAAAACCACTAATAGCAGGTGGCAGAGTAATGGCAATGACTCAGCAATGGCCCCATATCCCAAGTAGGGTGTAGGCTTCAGGAAATCATGCCTTGATAATACAGAAGCAACAGCTATTGTTATCTTGAAATCAGTGCTCATTACAACAAGACTACTCAAAACTGCTTTCTAGGCATAGGTTTGTCAATCGTTCATTTTCTACTTCTACAAGTTGGATTGATATGTCTGGCCAGGGTACAATCAACTGCCATCATGCAAAACACAACTCAGTCTCACAGTCTCTCTCTCTCTTTCCCTCTCTTCGACAGGAGTGCTGGCATGGGTCACAGTGAACTTCTTGACAGGTTAAGTACTGCTCATGTTTGCTAAAGTGGTGTCAGCGTTGGCTGGTGGTCAATGGTTAGATTGGAGTCTTGAGTTCCATGACTCATCCCTCACCATCTGCCTTTTTATAGCCTTCACTAGCACTTAGAAATCTCACTTTAGAGAGGGTTGCCTCACAGAAGAGGCAAGTTTTGCCCAAACAAAAGACTTTGTTTCCTCTGTGGCTGACAGACGTCCATATGTTCCTCTAAATATAATTTAGAGTCAGTATTTAGACACTGTATTCACGTGAAGAAGAGGTCAGTCGAGAAAATGTTGCTGAAAGTCAAAAGCCATAGCGGTTAGTATTACAGAGATGACATCATGCCAATTAGTGGCTACAAGCTTCCATGCATTGTTAGCCATTGTAAACTGTGTGACCAAGCTCTTCCTTTTGAGAGAAACCAGGCTGTTAAGAGACGAAGGCCTCAGAATGGTTCAAAACGATATGTAAACAAAGAAAATAACTTTTATCATTAAAAGTAGACAATAATTCTCTGCTGGCAGGCTGCTGTTTTTGTTGCATCTCTCTTGTTCATTAAGGGAGGACCATTGAGCCAAATATTTAACTACAATATTAACTACTAAATTAATATCTTTAATTAATCCAGTCAATGGAAAATACCTGTTAGTGACAAGAGACTCTGTACACAGCAGTTTGGTCAACTTTTAAAGCATTAAATCAGCATTTAAATGTCAGTCTTTATAGATTTGCTGTGTTTTTGTGCTACAGGTCACTTGTATGCCCACACCAGAAAGACAGTGGGTATCTTGGATCTGGGTGGAGGCTCAACACAAATCACATTTCTCCCCAAATCAAAGGTTGGTCTATGATCAAAAGTATATATATAATGTATTATTAATACACGAAGAGAATGAGGACATGTGCAATGCAATTTCATTGCTTTCTTGCTTTCGCAGAAAACAGTGATGACGGCTCCTCCTAGCTACATTGCTCGCATTGACATGTTCAACAGCACTTATGAGCTTTACACCCACAGGTAACCTACTGAACATATTTGCACTGTACAGTCATTACACTACTTATACATTTATCTTGTTTTACTGACCAAAAGTCTTTGCTTTTTATGTAGTTACCTTGGAAATGGACTCATCGCTGCCAGACTGGCGACTCTTGGCGCACTTGGTGCAGATGGTAATGACTCTTTTTCTCTCATCATGTTGTTCTCTCATGAAACCGAATTTCTCTCCCTTCTTAAAAATAAAAGTGTTTGGTGTAATGATTTTTAGACAGTACACATAGCACTGGTAGCACATCAAAATGTACAGTTCTGTCTCTAGTTATACAGTCTGTGTTGACAGTGAGCAAAAACAGCCTATTAAGTCTAAAGCAGTTTAGCTCCTCCCACTGCTGAAGTTCTAAAGAGTGTTTCAGCCCAAACTGAGTCGCAATAGAGGCCAGTCGTTCAGAACAGAGGTCATTTACATACATCTGTCTTAGGATAGGGGCCCGTTAACCTGTGTGTATTTAACCATCTTTCTGAGATTCACTGGGGGTTATAGTAACATACCCATCTCTTCCAGGTCTTGACTGGAAGGTTTTCACGAGTTCTTGTTTACCAAAGAAGTTCAGAGAAGACTGGACCTTCGGTGGAATCACTTACAAAGTCAGCGGAATCCCAGATGGTAAGAGCTTAAGGTGGAACTCAATTTCCACAACCAAAATAGAAATTAAGGTCAAAGCTTAGGTGCTCAGGCATCTAATACAGTTACAATTTTAAAAGACTAAAGGGATTCCACAGTGTTGTTCCCAAGTTACACGGAGTGAGCAACCCATTACACAAGGCCGAGTTAAACTGACTTTAAGACATTTAATCTGACAGTGCTTTAACGAGGGCGTCGTTGTGGGACTGTGAAGCCAAACAGCATTGCAGAGTCGTGCCTCTTTTGTGTAATTGTCTACCTCTCAGCAGGCTTTTGAACAGTAATAATACTGTAAACATTGTATTTAAGTGAGGGGATAATTGTTAGTTGAGTGCCCAAATGATATAACCCTCCCTTACTGCAGCCATGTAGCCAGAAGATGCGGCTTTAGTCACACACTTGGGATATTGGGATATTGCCCTTTTTGCATAGCAAGCAGCTTAATCTTGGTGGGGGAATGACCAGCAGAGGGGGGTTTGCTAAGTGGAGCTATGGCTGGTGCATAGTTTCCCGCTGCCATGTGACTGTTCAGCCAGCTCATGTCAGTATGTACGAAGTCAGCCTATTTTAGAGCTTCATGAGGGGAAACCTCTCCCCTGAGGATTTTGTGGTGAACTCTTAAAGGGACCGTCTAAACTTTCCAACTCTTTACAGTTTTTTAAATGATTTTGGTGGTTTTTGTGCTGAAACGAGAAACCACTCAAAAATTACCTCTGACAGGATTTAGCGGGGCATAAAATGAGGCATGTAAAAATAAGCTACTCCCTGAACTCTCATTTGAATTCTTATTTCAGTCGTGGGTGGTGATGTGTTTCCAGATATCATTGCTTTTTACAGCCTTTTATCAGGTATAGGGACACATAGGAACTGAGGCTAGCTAGTCTGACCACAATACAATAACTTTTTCTAAGGGAAATAGCAATTTTATGAACAATCATTTCAGTGAATATGTTCACATTCATCCATAATCCTACAAATATGAATGAATGTGATGTCAGTTTTTTTGCTTGTGGGTTTATAATACTGTCCTTTATTTGATATTGAATATAGTGAATATGCCCCTTGATGAGAGTTTTTTAGGAGAGTTATTTTTTTGTGTATTATTGGATTTCAGAAGCACAATTTTCATAAGAATCAATAATATTGTTGAAACATTTGGTGGGAGGTCATTATATTGAATAAATCAAATAAATCATTCAAAATATCCAATTTCCAAAATATCAACTTTACAGTAGTTGAAAACCTTCTTCACGTTCAGTAGAAGTAAATTTGTAAATATTTAAAATTAAATATAATTTTATGATATATTTTAATAGGTAAAATATCACCAAATTATTTCACCAGAATCTGGAAATTATTTTTATAAAAAAAACCCGAAATATCAAAGAAATAATTTCTGCAGCTATTGTAAGGACTGCATGTATTACTGAGATATGAACATTGTAACCATTAATCAAATATCACTTGATCTTGTCTTTACAGGTTATGCTGGATACAAGCTGTGCTACTATGAGGTGATGCGGGTGGTGAAAGGCATCATCCACCAGCCATTTGAAGTGAAGGGAAACAGCATCTTCTATGCCTTCTCCTACTACTTTGACAGAGCTGTAGAGTCTGGCCTGATTGGTAAGAAGTGCTGTTTGTTTATTTAGATTTCAGTGACATTTGTGGAATATGAGAACTTCTGAAGCTAATTAGGAAAATAATCGTTCTCTCTCTCTTGAAGACGGCTCCCGAGGCGGTGTTGTGGAGGTCAGAGATTTCAAGAAGAGAGCCAAGGAAGGTAAGACGCCACATTCTGGATGTTTTTTCCCTAGTTCACGAGTGCATGCAGGTCAAAGCCTTTGCAGCACACACTGTACAAACATAAACTCTCTGTGCTTATTTGCATTTGAGGCTCCCGACAATCGCACAGGCTTCACAAAATGACAGCTCCGCCACCACATAAACACACCCTGTTCCTCTCCCACACAAATACCTGACTCTGTGTGTTCTCCTGCCTCTGCATCTCTCCAGCCTGCTACCTTGGCACTTTCCAGTGGCCTCTGAATATGGCTGGGTTATGCAATTTCTCAGATAAATGAATGCCCACCTTGGTGCACGTGCTGCTGCCATGCACTGGCTGATGATTACAGCATTCATACAGCATTCCAAAACAGAGCCCGACACCTGAGATTGATATACAGCCCTTGGCTCATTTGCCAGATTGCGTCAAGTAATAAATGTCACTGAAGCGCCAGATTTATCATGAGGAGGAATGAGTTGGTGTCTTGTGTAAGGCTTTTATTTGTGTAGTGAGAACACTGTCGTATGGTCTCGATGAGCAACTTTTGGCACTTGGGGGCATCCTTGGCAACAGACTTTTCTCTTTGGCTGTGATACACTTGTTGCTCGATATCTAACAGGAGGCACTGAGACTTCATGGCCCACCCTGTACGAGAACACTTAGCAAAAACCTGGCAAGGCTTTCTCGTTGTGGCTTGACACAGAGTTATAACATGCGCAAGCTATGGCTTGAAACAATACCTTAGCACAGTCAGCTACAGAAACCGCATGTCTCAAAACAATGTGTGGCCCTCTATTTCACAGTGTTGTGACAGACAGGACTGTAGCAAACGTGATGCGCATAATTATTTTAGGAAGTTCTTTCCCGGATCTTGTAGTTCAGTTATAAACTCAACAGTGTGCAGTTTTCTGAACTGAACTAACTATATGACTGATTTTGAATGAAGATGAAAGGGCATTATGTTTTCAGGGTCATTAATTATGAGTAAATCAGTCAAAGTCTCTAAGAAATGAGTCAATATTTAAAAAATAATCCAGCAAAATCTCCAGAAAATAATCAATAATTCAACTAAATAAAATGAAATCCCCTGAACATGAATATATTTAGATCTGTAGAATATTATTGATTCAAAAAATGTATTCAAAAGTGGGTCGTTCAACCAAATCAGTTAAACTAATGAGAAAAGAACTGATTATTTCAACAAAATCAATCTTAAGTAATTTTCTCCTGAAATGTTATGAAAAAAAAAACCAATTCAATCACACAATATGTATAATGTAATTTTTGCATAATAAGACAAAATTTAAAGACTTTCAATGTAATGAGTGTAATATTTTGTACATTCAGGCTTCCATAAGTGACTGTTTTAGGGGACGATATAAAAATAAAAATGCTATTTATTACTTATTCAAATTTTTCAGTCAACACATGACAAGCAATCTAAAACATGACTTTCTGTCTTTTGTTAAGTCTGCAATAAGATGACCAAATACCGCCCCATCAGTCCTTTCTTGTGCATGGACATGACCTACATCACCTGCCTCCTGAAAGAGGGATTCGGCTTCAAGGACAGCACTGTTCTGCAGGTAGGTCTTTCTTGGGTTGGGAATGCTCAGTTCAAATCAAAGGGTGATGTGCTGTGCAACGCTTGTTGTCAGTAATGAGTTGTCTGAATTAACACTGCTTTGTAGTTTGTTATACTAAAAGGAAGTCTATTTGTGGATTTGAATGGGAGCAAGATGATACATCATGATAATTATGTATAATCTACCTGTCTGTCTCCCACAGCTTACTAAAAAGGTGAACAATGTTGAAACAAGTTGGGCCTTAGGGGCCACTTTCGATCACTTCCACAACCTGAACATTCACTAAGGCCTGCAGACTAGAGGGGAACCGTGCCTACACCCGAGAATCTCTTCACCAAGTCTGAACCAGCCCTGCACTGCAGCCTCCAAACTCCATGCCCTCCTCCCTCACTGCCATGCAAACACCCGGAGAACTGTCCACAAAGAAATCACTATATTTTTGTAAAGATGGTCAGGCCAACCTGCTATTTCTACTGTATGTTTAACCCATGATTAGTTTATTTTTGTAACTCAAACGTTTACATTTCTTTACCCCCCCCATCCCCTCCTCATTTTCGTCTCACCTGAGGCACTGCCTGTCTATTTTGGCACTCTGAGTTTGTGATATTTAGTTAGATTTAATGCGACTATTCACAGCTGTTCGAGGACTCCAGATTGTGCCGTGATGCTGTGGTGCAGAATTAAGATGCAATGGGATATTTATAATAGGGGGAAACACCTTGCAAGGTTACTAAAATGTATCTAAGTATCTTAGAACTTGCTAGCACTGTGTTGGTACTGTTAACAAATGCTGTAGTTGAATAGTTGTACAGTGTGGACCCAGTTATTACTTCATTTATACTTCTGTCAGTCCGTCTCAAAGCAATGAACCCCCTCAGGCTAGCGTAGAAGACGTTTATTGTAGCTGGTTAGTGTTGACTGGACTTGCATGCATGAATGAAATGGTTGTCAAACTAATGGATATGAGGGCTAATGACCTTGTCACTGAATTTGATTGGGTACATGAATGCTGTTGTATGTATTTATGTACGCGTGTATTTATGTATGTCTGTCTCTGTGTTGAGAATGTTAGGATTAAGTATTAAGGATCAGGATCTTCCAGTGGAGAATTCTCTATTCAGAATGCCGTGTAGCACACGCTGCAGATGTTTTGGACACATGAGCATGATTTCGAGAGCCAAACTGTAAAAATATTGCTGATTTATCTCATTCAGAATTACTCAGGTTTTTACTGTCACTACAGAGCAGACGGTAGTACACTGTTTACTTCACATCACTTTGTTACATTCCAGACACCCCACTCTCACCCCTGCAGATAACCTAAACACCTCCATGGAAGCATTTGTAATTAGCCTTTTTGCTCAATGCACTTTTGTGAATTATTGTATAAATATTTATTATATATGGACATACATCTAAATGCATAACCGTGCGGAATCCTTTCATTTACCTGTATCTATCCATGACCATTTCAACAAACTAATCTTACTATGCCTATATATATATGTACATTAATTATTACTGTATATATCAACAATGGTGATTTTATTTTTTTTTTTTTGGAAACAACTGTATAACACAAGCCATGACCATGTACTTCTTTCGTTTGTTGCATTCTGAAAAAAAAATGTAAAGCTTTAGCCTTATAAACCTGACAAAAGCACCGCAAATGCTATAAATATGCTTCACCCTCAGATGTGTACATGTATCATGTTAATAAAAAAGTGAACCCTCACTGCAGACTCTAGTCACTCAGCCTATATGAAATATGTTATGAACATGTTACTGTGCTGAAATCCTGTCAACATATTCAGAAGTACCATCATATGACAGGCACAAGAAATACCTCTAGTCTCACCCATGTCTACCCTCACTACCATATCAGCTCCACAGACCATATAGAAGCACTTTGTTCTATAATTACAGACTGTAGTCCATCTGTTTCTCTGCATACTTTGTTGGGCTCCTTTCAACCTGTTCTTCACTGGTCAGGACCCCACGGGACCACCACAAAGCAGGTGGTGGGTGTGGGTGGCGGATCATTCTCAGCACTGAAGTCACATTGCCATGATGGTGGTGTGTTGAGCTGGTATGAGTGGATCAGACAGTGTTGCTGCAGGTGTTTTCAAACATGTTCAATCTACTAGACACTCCTTCCTAGTTGTTCCCCCTTATAAATGTAAATGTCAGAGACTGAAGCTCATCTGTTGCTACCCAGTTTGTGCTGGTCTTCCTGTTGTCTTTCATCCACTGGCTGAAATTTGCTACCCAAACCACGTCCCTTGGCCAATTTACAATGCCTTTGCATGCATGTTTGGCAAAAATCAGCACCCAATTAACTTCAAACATCCCTGTGACTCATCTCAGAGTATTGCTTCACCCTTCTTCACCATGTTGGTTACCACAAGCTTTTAGCAATTTTAGCCTTGCTTCCATATTTTCTCAAAGTAGATGTTACACTTAGACTTGCACTGGTGGGCTGGATGTGTGTGTATAAATAAAATGACTGAAGACAGTTACGGCACAGTTTAGAGGTTTTGGAGTTTGCATGTTTACAGCCGTTTTCCTTAAAAGGGTTTCGATTGAATTGGTTTGTAAATTACATGAAATCACTGTAGTTTGTGCTTATTTACACATGGAAGATGAGTTTATAAACCAAGTGCTCTCAGAACTGCAAAATGTGCTAGTCTCACTGACCTCATATATACAATTATGCAATGGCAGAAGGAGGCAATTTGAATCCAGTTATTCAACACTCAGTAAAATCCTAGTTCATAGGGCTCAATTCTCGCTTGCCATAAACATATCTGAAACAGAAGAGTACAGAGCTCACACAATCACATTAGGGAGTAAAATATAATTTATTAATTTACACTTTTACATTCTATAGACAAAGTCACTATGCGATCTTGAAGACCCATTACACGACTGCATGTGCACGCATAGTCTTTTACTTGCTGGCGTATGCAATTATCTGTTCCTGTGGGCACAAGAAAGAAAACAGAGAATTAATTCTTGGACAACGCTTTTCTAGGATGAACTGCAAATCCAATTAATAGAAAAGTAAGAAATGTCAGTTTCTTCCTTTCTTCCTTTGTTTCTCACAGCCTGGAATTAAAATAGATTATTTGAGGGCTTACTCCATTTCATTTCTAGAACATGCCTACAACTTTGAACATAAGATTGTACATCAGTGTACATGTAACTATTAATCCCGCCAAAGCCAGTGCTTTGTAGCTCCCCTTTTGCTGCAATTATAGCTGCAAGCCGCTTTGGATAAGTCTCTATGAGCTTGCCACATCTTGCCACTGTGATTGTTGCCCATTCCTCCAGACAAAACTGCTTCAGCTCCTCCAATTTAGATGCATTCTGCTGGTTGATGGTTGATGATTGTTGACTCAAACCAGTTTCCCTCATCTCTCTCCCATCATATTTCACTGTGATGGTGTTCTTGGGGAATGAGATAGTGTTAGTTTTGTACTGTTTTGATGGTCAAAAGTTCAATTTTGGTCTCATCTGACCAGAGCACCGTCCTCCATACATTTGGGGAGTCGCCCTTTTGCCTTTTGGCAAGCTCAGAACAAGCCTTCCTCTTGTTGTCTGCAAGTAAAGACTTTTTTCTGGCCACTCTTCCATAAAGTCCCACTCTATGGAGTGTGTGGCTTATGTTGGTCATATGGACAGATGCTCCAGTCTCTACTTGGAACCTCTGCAGCTCCTTCAGGGTTACCTTTGGTCTCCATGGTGCCTCTATGTTTAATGCCCTCCTTGCCTCATCTCAGAGTTTTGGTGGGCGGTGCTCTCTTGGCAGGTATGTTGTGGTACCATGTTCTTTACATCTGATGATAATGGATTTGTTCATGCTCCAGGGGATCATCAGACATTAGGACATGTTAGGACGAACCCCTGACTTGTACTTCTTAACAACTTTGTTCCTGACTTGTTTGGCAATTTCCCTGGTCTTCATGGTGTTGTTTGGTTAGAGGTGCCTCTTGCTTACTGATGTTTCAGATTTTGGGGCCTTTCAGAAAAGGTGTGCAAATACTGACTGATCATGTGACACTTAGATTGCACACTGGTGGACTTCATTTCACTAAGCATGTAACTTCTGAAGGCAATTGATTGCACCAGAACTATTTAGGGGCTTCATAGCAAAGGGGTGAATATACATATGCCAATTTTCAGGGGTTTTTCTCATTTCAGTTCCCCAACATAAGTGTATTTTGTGCAGATGCAACACATACAATTCAGATAATGAAACCATTTAAATACAGGTTGTAATGTAACAATATGTTACAAAAGCCAAGGGGGGGTGCAAGGGACTGTATTCTTCTCGTCACAACCCTAAATTCAACTAGCATAAATCAGAGCTCAACATGTAGTATTTTATGTGAGATAACCTCGTAGACTCCCGGGAGAGGTCTTAGCAACAAGCTACGGTCACTTTGGTCAAGATCGCTTAGTAAAGGAATGAAGCCAGTTCAGCGGCCTGTAATAAAAGGAGTGTGAAAACACAAGCCAACACCGCTTGTGCACAGCCTTGCAACTCCACCCACACACTTTCGGTAACAGTAAATTTGGGGCTAAATTTAACTGTAGTAGTAACTCCTGACCATGTAAATTACAGACATGGTTCAGCATAAAAAGGCATGTAATCAGAGGGCAAGGTGGGGGATGGGGTTAGAGAGAGATGTCAGAGAAGCAAAAGTCAAGTGGGAGCAAAAGTTGGCGAGGTGAAAAGAAGGTAGAAAGGGAACTGGAAGGAGATGAGAAGAGCATCAAAGATGGCAGAAAACAGGATGAAAAAGATCATAGTATAAGAGTATACCAGAGTTGGAAGGATAAGATTTTGAGTTTTCAATGAAGATCTGATGTCAATAGCAGTGGATTAACAATAAATCCCTCCAATGCACTGAGCTAACAGGTCTTTTAAAGAGGAGTCTTACTTTGAGTGGTGGCAGTGCATTGGTGGCTTGTAGGCCCAATGTTCTCAGCAGAACCATAGGAGCTGCATTTGTGGAGTAGAGCCTCTTCATAAGGTCAATGGCTGCCATCATGGGCAGATTGTGCCGCTGCCGGTCCGTCTCATATTCCAGCAGGTGCTGCATGGCTCCTGGAGATCAAATGGTGAAGTGTTACACAGCACAAGCTTTTAAAAATGAATGTACAACACAGTGAGAATGAAAGCCCCAGGGAGGCCCCTAGTCTAAAATATCAACTGCCTGTGGGATACTAAAATTGAGTATTACCAGCCCTGAAAACGTGGTCCTATTATTCTAATGAACACCGATGACGAACTCCCTGCCTGCTACCTAGCAGAGATAAACACAACGTGAAGAGGGGTAAAAGTGGGGACAAACAGAAAGACAAACAAACAGATGAATGGATGACAGACTGGCGAGGAGACAGACAGGTTAGCTTGTGTAGCAAAAGCTGTGTAGTAAACTTGAGTCTGGCCATTAGAAGAAACCTCACTCACATGTGTGACTAAAAGAGAATAAATCATCCTGACTAGTGCTGTGCCTTTCACGATGTTCATCTTCTTCACGACTGGTGCTTTTATTGATATTTTTAATGTTTACCGTTATTTGCTGTATCTGCAAATATTACTGAAAAAGAATCTTCTCACCCACTTCAGAAAACAAAAGAAAGACCATTGAGCAGAGTGAGATTTTGCTGAATGAACAGTTTTGGAACAGCTCTGTAGGTGGACTAACCCAGACAGTAGACACATCTTGGCCAAATCTAGGCCATATTTGGACCAAACATTCATTGCTACCTGGGAAAACGCATCAGCCCTGTGACTGGTTATGGTAACAATGACAAATAATGCCAAAGATTAGCACCTACTAATTTACATAGAACAGGGGGAATCTAGGGCTGGACAATATGGTCAAACAAAATATATATCCTGAAATATTTTAGCTGAATATATGCAAAAAGTACAACATGAAATCCTTTGTCATTTAATCAAATATGAACTTTGTTTTTATGGTGTGTGAGAACAGGTGTGGGAGTGGAGGGAAGCAGAGTAGAGGGGGAGCAGGGGTGGAGGAGAGTGAGGAGGCAGAAAAAGGTTTTCCATAAGATACATTTCACAGAACATTACTTAAAATCTTTCATTATCTTTTGAACTTTCAATATAAATTATCTCTCCTGAGCCCAAATCTGTCTGTTTATATCCCAATATTGATATTTTATATATATATATATATATATATATATATATATATATATATATATATATATCCAGCCATAGGAACAACTAAAGCAAAGTATATCATTGTCTGACAAACACCTAGTATCACCAAAAAGGCAATTTTTAAGTAATTTTGGAACAGTTCTATTGACCCATTTATAACAACTGGATACAATGTTAGTTGGTTACACTTATATATTAGCCTTTGTAGATGGCTGCGTAATGTAAAAAATCTAAAAACAAAAATGAAGGAAAAAAACCTGAGAGCAATAATATGGATTATTTCTTGGTTAATGAAATGCCAAAGACATACTATGTGTACATGTATATTGAGTGTCCACAAGAGAAATACACAACACAATTTAAAATAGAAGATTCCTTGAGTGTTTAAAGTTATATATATGTATATATATATTTATATGTTTTAGTTGTGAGTGTAAAAAAATGCTTGATCATCAATAAAAGAATACATTTATAAAGAAATTTACTGCATAAAGTTAAGAAAAGTGTAAGTTGCACAGTATGTACTATTCCTGTCTTAACAATCATGGGTATTTAACCTCAAAAAGAGCACAGATATGAGCCCCAAAATCATCTGTTCCATTCCAAAAGATTTCCATTTGTAGCGAAGGCAGTGCCCTTGGCCAAGTAAATCGGTCCAAACCATTGTAAAAGGAAAATTCTACAGAAAAAATGCTAAATAGAAATTTTCATGGTTTGAGGAAGGAAAATAACTTACTCGAAGATGTAACCTTTAATGTGCGGTTGAGGCCTCAGGTATGAAGTCTAATATGAAAATGATGAATGGAACTTGTGGCCACAAACCAGACAAGGCCATGAATTTCTTTATCATGTTCATTCAACGTGACCTGGCTCTTTTTATTGTTCACCATGTTCTCAAATTCCCAATCCAGTACTCAGTTGTCATAGAACAAAAATGTTCACTGTAGGGTGTGAAGGAATGGAGTGGGAAACTCAGCTCACCATTCACATTTCTAACTGACAACTGTGACACGGTGCTGTTTGCTTATGTTTATTAAAATGAAAACACTTCATTTAGAACTACGAATATGTGGCATTTAAGAAAATGAATGTTCACAGTCTATCATCTTTCTGGCATGGATGTGCATCATGGTACACTTACCAAGGTCTTTTCCATTAAAAGCTGCTTTGCTTAGTACCTGTGTCAGGCAGGCCACATCTCCAAAGCCTAGATTGGCACCTTGGCCTGCTAAAGGGTGAACTCTGTGAGCAGCATCCCTGAAAGAACAGAAAGGGTAGAAATAAACCCTGTCAATGTGACAGTTTTAACTAGAACTTCCACATAAAAGGTCATAAATAAGAACATAAAACTCAAATTCTGAGATTGCCATAAGTGGAAAACGAAGAGCTTACACAGAAACAATGCAGCAATCCACATGCAAAACCACTAACTAGTGCCCACAAAGGCCTAAGATACACATACCCAATTAGGGCCACTCTGTGGCGGATGTACTCAGAGGCATGGCCCATGCCAAGAGGGAACATGACCCGGCTTTTTGGACCAATGCCTGCCACACTGGGCGGAAGCTGGCGGCTGGAGGTACCATTGGGCATCAAGACGGTCAGGGCAGTGCGGAACAGAGAGCCAGCAGCCTCCACTAGCTCAGACTGGTTCTCATTACTCCACTGTGAAAAACAGAGCATATAGAAAGATGAACTTAAATTACAATGGAAAACATATACAAACTGTAAATTAAAATGGCCATCAAGCACAAATCCTACAGCAGGCCAAACAGCATCTTAACAGCATCAATGGTGCAAATGGTCCTAAAGGTCCAAAGACATGGACTGTGACGGAAATAGATCCCTATTCTCTGATTAGCATTGTGCTTTATATTGGGATAGACAATTTAATTTACTAGGTAGTGTTAGAAACAAACATGACACTTCCTCATCAGCACCAGTCATATAAAAAAGTGTCTGACCTGTGTTTAAGTTCCATACACACATAAACTGAATTACAGTCAGTAAAAACAGCTCTGTGCTGTTCATTGAATAATCATTGACTATGTTGCTTATAAACATAAGCCTCCCATTAATGAACTAATGTTACAGGAAAACATTTGAACTCATAACCATCACTGGCTTAGTTGGTGGCTATTTGAGCAAACGTCGTCAGCTCCATTTGTTCTGCTGTGTTTATTAAATGAGACTCAAGAGTTGCATTCTGGTCCATATTCCAGTTAGGAGCTAGGGTGTAATATAAATCACCAGTGAACTGTGGGAGATAATATCACATTTAAATTCCACTTTACAATTTGGACACTCTGATCAGTGCCCTATAATGTAAAAAGGGATCCATTTCAGTGAAAGCCATGGACATTACAGTACAATCTGTATTAAGTAATAATTAATTTGTTATTTAAATGAAGATCACAGTCAAAAACGTGTCTCAGAATCCTCAGGGAGAAAGTCCTTTGCTACATGGATAGTTCTGAGGAATACTTTTCAACTGAAAAGATGAAGCTCATATTATACACATTCACAAATGTGATGTCTTTTCTTCAACACATTTGACTAATTAAAATAAGTCGCTTACTAAGCCACAAACCTGACTATGCTCGGTCTGAAGAAAAACATTCCATGCAATAATGAACAACAGTGGCAAGCCATGGGTT
This sequence comes from Acestrorhynchus altus, assembly GCA_034509495.1. NCBI lineage: Eukaryota > Metazoa > Chordata > Actinopteri > Characiformes > Acestrorhynchidae > Acestrorhynchus > Acestrorhynchus altus. Next base: position 13,184,994 of record CM067513.1, read on the forward strand.
TAATTAGCAAACCAGTCATGAGGGCAAGCATGACTCAAACTCGCAGGGCTGTGACCAGCAGGCTCAGTAAAAATAGACAGCTTGGGAACAGGGGAGGTTTCTTGTCCCTCAACATATAAAAACGTGTGAGGTGTGTGCCTCAGTTAGGGCCAGGTCAACACCGTTTAAGCCTTGATGAAGAGTGGCCAAGCCAGAACTATTGTTAAAACATTCTCTGGGAAGGGTTCTTTCTAAATTCTCATGACTTTGAATTTGTTGTGAGACAAACTTTCTTAAAGTCAACTTTTCACAGATCAGAACAGCTTTCTATGCAAACTGGAAATTGTACAAAAAAAAAGAATAAAATAAGTAATAATAAAATAATAATAATAATAGCAATGTCAAAATATTGCACTTCTCAAATGAAAGCTGGTTATGATGAACTGGTAAAGAAAATATTAGGGGTTGGCAATATGAATATTATGATATTCTGATCAATTTTATCACAATACATCTTTCTGAGGAGATATTGGATATTGGCTGTGATCATATTTCATTATAAGAATGGGAAATTGGTGCCATTAAACTGGATGGAGTGCAGCACATTTAAATGAAAATCAATACAGTAAGTATGGGACAGTACTTGGATAGTAGTTTTTAAGAATCTGTTGCTTTTGAAGCATTTTGTCAAAATATTGCAATGAATATTGTGTATCGTAATTTTTTGTGTCATTTTTTCCCATATCTCCCAACCCTAGAAAACATTATCATTTGTAGGTTTCTCCAAATTGTTATGTAACAGTGTAGGTAAAATCTGGAGCATTCTCCTGAAGCACTAATCATAGGGACAGACTGTGTTGACTCACAAATGCTGAGTTGATGGCATCCACAAAGCTCTCCTCATCCATCTGCAGGAGCTCCTCGGCATGCTGGTGGCTGGTGGACCAGACAAGGGAGCTCTCTGTGTTTGACAACTAAACATCATAGACAAACTCAATTAAACAAATGCAACTGTGTCAGTTACATTCAACCAATATAACTAACATTGTCAACAAGCAAAACATTTTAGGCACCTGATCACATTATTTATTTTGATCAAGAATATATGCAGAAGGAAGAGAAATAAAGTAAAGAGGAAGAAGACAAAGCAGTTGAGGTCTTGAGCTAAACTGAAGAAGCTTGTTTATAGATTTCTCTTGGACGCCCACAGCTAGCGCCTGGATGTGTTCAATTCCATCACCAGTGCACACGATTTAACATAACTAAGCACTGATGTACCAAACCAGGTGTTGGGTGAGAACTATTTATCAATAATACCTATGAGAAGAGTTTGGGAGATGGTTTAATGAACACTGATTGAAAACCACTTTCTGTAGGAATGTAGTCCTTTGTGTTTATTCTAATGTTAGTGTTTTCCTGAGGTAATAAACACTCACTGCCCGGATAAGGAGATTTTCATTCTCATTTACACAGGGTGCCTAAAACGTTTGAAAAGTACCGTACGTTAAAAAAAGGGCTGGAGCAGTAAATGTTTGTTAGGCATTAACAGTTTATTTTGTGCCTAGATTGAGTTCCAAGCTCCATATCAGTGTCCTGAAACTACAGCCCTGGTTTTATTTATTGATAAATGATTAGCTCGATCAAAAAATATTTAGAACATTGTGCTTGGAGGACTATTCTAACTGCTGATTCCTGTTACATCACCAAACAGAAGCCCACATTTGAGAGCAATCCCTTTCCCTGATGCTTTTAACCATGAGATCCTGGGGTGTTAAATGAGGAAAAGACCAGGGCTGCCATTAACGACTCATTTTCAATCAACTATTTTATTGATTAGTCGACTAATCTCATCTAAACTCAGCATTTTGTTTGAATTCATATGCCTTTCATTTTGTCAACAACAAACTTTATGTCTTCATATGATGCAGCACAAGAACTAAACAGGTTTACATACATTTAAATGAAATTAAACAATTTAAATTTTAAATGTTGTTTAAACTGGAATCTCCAGCTTGACAAACAATACACTGAGGGCAACAGTACTTCAACTACACAAGAAATTCAAGTGTCTTATGTAAAATGTATTGGGATCTTTGTTATTAAATCATAATGTATTTATGGCATTTTTTAAATGTTGGTCACACTCATGCTCAGCCTGTCAGTATTTCACTGGCATTCCGGTTTAACTCATCCTTGTTTGCTGGAATGTGGGTATTATCCCTGAACATGTGGACAGTTACATTAAGTGATGGAAAAAGCTACCAATTCCATTATCCATGTTTTAAAGTTAAATCCACTAAATCAGTGAACTGATTGGATCTCCGCAGGTGCTCCTGTGGTCAGCCATTAAAATTATAGACAATTTTTACACCCCCTTTGGAATGTTTGGGCTCCATCCAGTACTTTCCGGAGGAGTTTGGGAGGTAGAGATGAAGTAGGGTGGTGACCATTAAACATTCTCAACTCACCAATGCTCCTGTCACTAAATGCAATCAGTTTCTCACTGCAAATCTCCAAAAAAACTTCCAACACAAGAGACTGTTACTATTAAAAAGCCGGATTAACTCTGTTTAAGTATCCAAGATTTCAGAAATAATGAAGGAGCAGGCGCCCTAATATTTTCATCCATAAAGTGTGTCAACAAAAGTCATTTCATCCTTTTTTAGCTACTTTTACAAATTTGTCATCATTCCAACCCTTATTAGAACACACACAAGGATGTGTATCTGAGATTTTGAACTTCAGCTATAAGGCTTTAATGGCCACAATTATCAATACACCACCTTCTACAGTCAGTTGCACCTTACCGGGAGCATTGCGATGGGTCCTGTTGGGAGGAACCTCTGCCATGCCACGTTGTTTTCAGTAGGCTGTACATACGGGAAACAAGTCAAAAGTGGAAAGCAGGATTAACTGAAATAGGAAAGTTCTTTGATTACAAGCCAATAACTATAAACTCCATAAGTGGTGACACGGCATACCAGTAACGTTCAGATTCTTGCTCTTAACATACCTCGGATAAATGCAGAACGGCTACTACAGCAGATTGGTCATAATTCCATTTGACAGTGGGGATCCCAGCCTCTCTCCGCACCATGGAATTAGGCCCATCAGCCCCGATCTGAAAGCGTGGGCATCAGAGAGCATTACCGCACTACGCTTTCAATGCTTTCTTATTCGGGTAATGCTGAGAAAACCACACACCCACTACATTCCTCTTACCAGCAGCTTGGTCTGCACAGTCTGTCCACTGGCTAAAGTCACTTGCACCCAGGGGATGGATTCAGCAACTTGGTAAGGTCTGGGCCAGGTGTATTTTACCACTCTTGTTCTGTATTGCACTTCCACTTGATCTAAGAAGAACACAATAGAAGGAATGTTAAAGAAAGTCCACTTTTTGAGAGTATGGATCTACAATACATGGATTCTGAGACTGTGGTCATACTATTCACCCCGTTAGCTCTTCCCTAGTCAACCGTAAATGCCACTATTCTGAAATGGAAGCATCTTAGAGAAACAACAGCTCAGCTACAATGTGGTAGACCACACAAACTCTCAGAGCAGAAGCACATAGTGCTGCTGTTCTCTGGAATAATGAGTCATGTTTCACTAAAACGGCTAATTTTGGGTTTACTGAATGTAGGTAAAATGTATCTGCTGGACCGCATAGTGCCAACAGCAAAGTTTGGTGGAGGAGGAATAATGGTTGGGCTGTTTGAAAGCGTTCCAGTGAAGGCTGATGTTAATGCTGCAGCAAATACAAACAGTTTTACAAGTATATCCTTCCAGCTTTGTGGCGACAGTTTGGGTTCAGCATTGCTGTGCCTCAGTGCAAAAAATAAGGTCCATAAACACATGGTTTGTTGAGTTTGTTGCGGAGAAACTCCAGGTGCCTGCATAGAGCAATGGAGCGTTGTGTGCTGGGTATTCTAATCCAAAATCAGGACCTGACCTTCCAAATGCTCTTTTAACTGGATTCCCACACACCTGACTCCATCAGGCACCAATTAGAATCATGCAAATGTACACATACATATTCATATCACAAACTTGGCTCAAATCATGTTGACCTGTTAAATGACCTTAAACAGACTTACTTAGATCAGTGCATCAGTGTCAGAAACTATGTAAGACCAGATTGCGGTAGAGACAATGATGATGGCTGCAACATCAGTGTAGCAAACCTCTTAAGCAAGACTATTCAAGATTAGTTCAATTGAAATATTTTTTATTATTATTATTATTATTATTTTATTATTATTATTATAATATATAAGAGAAGAAGAGAAGATATATATATATATATATATATATATATATATATATAAATATTATAGTTTATATAGTATATAATATATTATAATTAATTATAATTAATATAATTATTATATATATATTATTGTTATATATATATATAGACATATATATATATATATATATATATATATATATATATATATATATATTTATTTATTTATTCTATATATATTTATTCACCTAGGACAGATATGGGCATACACCAGGGCAATTTAGAGTAGACAATTCACCAGATAGCCATGTTTTGGAATGTGGGAGGAAACCAACACAGACACAGGGAGAAAACGGAAACTCCACACAGATAGGGCCTTGGACATAAAGACCCCGGTACTGGAAGTAAAAAGTGTTAACAACCAAGCCACAGTGCTGACAGACCAATTAACACTGAAGTAAAGTAGTTCAATAACAACTTTTCTTAAATCTAATGTATCATAATCCAGTCTGACAAACCTCCCTAACAATGTAACAGCTCCCAATGCCTTTAAAAAAAAAAGTGTGTGTGTGTGTGTGTGTGTGTGTGTGTGTGTGTGTGTGTGGGGGGGGGGTGGAGTACACACTCTGAACTGATGTCTGATATCTTTTGACAACTGATGTGAAATAACTAGTTGCACAAGAGCGGTGAACAAGCAATGATTGGTTTTTCTATCACATTTTTTGTAGAACTGTTTCTTTAACTGGACATATCAAAATGTTTTCCTCTCACCAGATTCTGGAGTGGCCAAAACACCAGAAAAAGGAAAACATGGTTTGAATGTCCCAAAGCTCTAGCTGGGAATCGGTACAGCACTTCATAAAACACTAGTGGGCAAAGTTCTCATTGACGATGGGAATGAGCCTGGCAAGCCACAATTCACTGACTAATTGTGTTCATCTACAAACAGGCCATAAAATACACCCAACCAGCCAATAATTACCGGAGAAAATAAAATTAAGAAACAAAATCCACCTTTTCTTAGAATCACTGGTGCCCAGTAATCTGGCACATGAGAGGAGCCAGAATCATGCTTTCCTTTGGAGACCAATCCGTCCACAAAACAGAACGTTTGTTCTTGTCTCCAAAGTGACAAATATTGCCCACTTCTGTGGACTGAGTTGCAGTTATGCAAAGACTTGGGCATGAGTGGCTCAGCAGAAGCATACAACTGCAGAAAAACTACAAAAAAAAAACAGAAAAGAAGCTCAACTTGCACATGATTCCACACGTGCTGCCACATCAACAGAAAGTCATGTTTTTAAGAGGACAAGACTACATTTGCAGAGGCAGCCCGAGAGCAGCTCAGTTGTTAATTATAATAACAATTTGTTATAGCTAAATGCTGTCACCACTCTAGAGTCCAGAGTTTGAGAAACGCTCCAGCACAAAAGTGTGGTTTTTCAAATGGGTCAATAGACCACTGCACGTGTCTGAACATGTCACCAAAACCTCGTGGAAACTCTAATCCCTACTAGCAGAAATGTGCTGCATGATTGAAATAGCAGGGAAAACATGGGCTCATCAAAAGAGGCTGGGTCTTAAATAAAAAAGGAGAAAATAAAAAAAGGTTCAAAAGGAAAAAGTACAAATAAACAAAAGCAACATGACAGGAAGGAACAGCTTGTGGCAAAAGCTTACACCAGGCAGCCGAAGAACCAATTGGGTCCATTCCAGGCTCTGGTCCACAGGCCCGGCAGGGGCAGCTCATTAAGAACCATAAGAAGCTCATGGTCAGAAGGAAAAACAGCATTAAATGGCAAATAGTCCTATACCGTTAGCAGAAAACTGAAAGCTACACAGTAGCAGGAGCAACAACTTACAGTTTTGAAGTTGCAGAAAACCAATGTTTACTCAGTTTGTAACTGCGGTTGACAGAACATGACTTTTAATCTCACAGTTCAGTTTTTCGCTCTAATCAAAAGCCACCACTGAAATGTTTATGATGTCTATCCAGAATCCTAAAAACAAACACATAAATTACTTGATAATTAATCAAAGATCAAAAAGGGGCAATTACCAGAGAGTGTCTGCAGCTGCTTGGTCAGAGCAGCCACAATGACATCGTTCTCTACGACGTACGCCATCTCATCCTGCAGGTTCTCCTTATCGAACGTAATCAGGGCATCTGAGCAAGCGTCCCAAACCTAAAGCAAAGAGGCAATTACTAATGTGGTTCACAACTCTATCCTTACATGCACTACTCTGCTGCTATTTCTATTTCCAAGAGAGCACATAGTAATGCCGAACTAGAACACATCAAAGATATGCAACTAAGGCCTAACGTTGGGCCAAAAACACCAACCAAACATCAATCTGGGCTCAGCAAAGGCCGCCAACATCCCTTGGGGTTGCATGGTTTACATGAAAAACCCTCTGAGGCAAAGGAGAACTATGAGATGTCATTCTTTACCCAGATTTACGCCTGTATTTATAGTTAGCAAAATAATAAATAATGAATATGTGAACATTACTGTCAAGCTAAAATTTCAGTCCATTGTTTGCTGCAGTATTTCAGAGCCAGCTTTTTTGGGTGGATTGCTTTTCAGTCTGTAAAATATTAGATCTGCTTTAACACAAGAACACTTAGCTGCTGCCAACTTTTATTTTATTTTTTTTAAGACATCGACTGACTTGTTGCTAAGGTGACAAGTTACCCAGTCCATGTGTAAGAGAATGAAAAGGCTTTTTATCTTTTTGGTCATAAAACGGTTGGGATATGCCCATATTAAAACCACTAACAGTGGTGGCTTTGCACTTTTTGACACCACATGGTTGGGTGGAAGATTTAAAAACGTGACCAAACCCAAAATTACAATTTTACACATAGGAAAACACTACTGTTGATAAGTTTCATGTTGCTATGTACCTTTAATCACTGCCAAATTAAAACAGCCACTGCAGCAAAAATGTGCCTTTTTTACATGGCTATTTTTGCTCCAGATATACTTGAAAAGGTACATAGACCGCACTTGGTGGAAAAAAAGAGCAAGCTGATAACTCTACAGGGAACCTCCAAACCTTTAAAATACACTTTTTTTGGTACGTGGCATTTCCCAAAGCCATTTTGGTATTTTGCCTCTAACCACTTGGTCTTAATTGAAGAATGAGAGGGAACCTAGTTAGGTTGACCTCAGCCCACTGCAATTATTTCCCTTGTTTGAACATAAACATATACAGAAAACAAAAAACAGTGAAATTAGGGGTATAGACAAATGTATAGCCAGTGACAGACGTCTCCATACTGCAACCTCTGATGACATCCCTTCATTTGCGAGAAACCACAGGATTGCTTTTTTGGCCAGAAAATGGCCACATCTTACGAGATGAACCCACAATTCTACCACAGTTCAGAAACCAAGGGTCCTTTGCTGCTGACATATGTAGCTTTTATCTCCAACCCCTGTTCTCCCCATAATCCCTCCTAATTAGTAGACATGGAAACAGGATCCTATTTCAATTTTTCAAATCCATGAAGATTTACAGCAGCACATTCATTTAAATCCTAATACAAGAATACTAAAGTCAGATAAACAAGAACTGCTTACACTGGGTTTGAGGGTTTTGTGTACTAGATTGATTTTGTTTTCTAAATGCTAAGAGTAAGACATTAATTCCAAGCTGGCTATGGAAATATGAGGAATACTACAATAATACATGCAAAACATGGCTTTTTTTTCACTTGTTGGCTTTAATTACCTCAAAAAACAATATGCTATTCTATTGTACAAGTGGGAGTTTAAATTTGTAACAATGAAACAAATTTAGACTTTTTATTTTTCTAATTGCATGTTTTTGCAAAATTGGTATCTTTCAGTCTTTTAATTAAACCTCACAATGTTCTATTTTAAATGTACCGGAAGAGCATCTTCATGTTTGCCCAGTCACTACCATTTTACTGGATTATTATTACTTGGTCCTGTGGTTTGTTACAATGTTGTAACAGAATGAAAGCCTAGGCACTGAAGTATATGGAGTCAGATTAGATGGGTCAAGAAGTGTAACAGTCAGGAGAGGTTCTACCTGACCTATGAACTGGGTAACCTAAGAGGTTTAGAATGGAATTAAATGTGAGGACTATATTAATCATGCATGTCATAAATGACTATGAGCATTTTGTATTCTCTATCAGCTTACTTGCTAGACTATAACCAAAGTATGTGAAAGGCCCAAGTTTGTCTCTTGTAGGTGTGATGGAGGCCCTTTTTAATTGACGTGAGGGGGTGAATACAAGTCCAGCTTCCGACAAGAAAAGTCTAAACAAACACTGTTTACAGTCATGAGAAAAGATTACAACATCCCATTAAAAACTTTGACTTACATATTTAAACATAAGGCCATTTGATCTTCATTTAAACTATATTGATAATTCATCTGAAGTTATCTGTCAAAAGCACATAGTAAGTAAGTCCTGTTCTTTGTCTAGCTGTTCTCTGGCAAACTTGAGTCTTGATATAATGCTTGATATTTTGTATTTTGACCACAAGGGGTTCCTACTTGCATACCTCCCATGAAAATCTAACTTGTGCAGTCTCTTTTGGATAGTAGATGCTGCACTTCAAGACATCAACTGTGGCAAGAGCTACCTGTAGGTCCTGTGATGACATTTTAGGATTGTTGGCGACTTGATGGGCTGAACTTGCTAGGCCTGACCTGGCCATCGTGGCAGTTGTTTTAAATGTTCTCCAGTTCTAACTTGTTTTTCAGACATTGGAATGGCTGATTTCTAATAGGATACTTTTATTACCTTCCAGACTGTATCTATAGACTTGGAGAGCTCTCTGGTTCTTACCATGGGGATCCCACTCACTTCAACAATTAAGAGCAAACCAAACTAATATTCTGGGTTTTATTTGTTCAGTTATATCACCTCCATCACGCCATATTGTTAAAAATAAAAGACCAAATGTCTGATGGTCATATGTTTAAATATGTAAAAACAGGCAAAGGTTTCCTTTGGGGTGTCCTAATATTTTCACATGACCTACAGTGCATCCGGAAAGTATCACATTTTTGCACATTTTGTTATGTTACAGTCTTATTTTCCCACCTCAAAATTCTACACACAATATTTCACAATGACGAAATGAGAAACGTTTGTTTGAAATCTTATAACATTTCTAGAATAAAAAAACCCCACAAAATATAAAGTATTCACAGATTTTGCTCAATCATTTGTTGAAGCACCTTTGGCAGCACTGTAAGAATGGTCATGTGCCTTTTACTGAGGAGTGGCTTCCGTTTGGCCACTCTACCAAACAGGCCTGATTGGTGGTGTGCAACAGAATTGGTTGTCTGTCTGGAGGTTCTCCTCTCTCCACAGAGCAATACTGGAAGTCTGTCAGAGTGATCAGTGGGTTCTTGGTCACCTCCCTGACTATTGCCCTTCTACCACGATCACTCAGTTTGGCCAGATGGGCAGCTGTATAAAGAGTCCTGGTGAGGCCACTGTGCTCACTGGGACCTTCAATGCAGCAGAACTTTTTCTGTACCCTCTCCAAATGCAGGGTAGGGTTGCCCCTCAGGACCAGGGTTGAGAAACACTGCATTAAGCAATATCACAGAAGAACCGCTTTTGGTTCCACTTAATTTTCTATTAATATACAATACTGAAGCACATCAGATTTTAATGACTGAAACGATGTTTATATACTGAATATGTCAGCAACTGCATACTAACCTGCATTTTTTGATAGGGTTTGCATCTCAGATCGACAATGTGATCCCAAGCACCAAGACCTATGACATAAAAAGATACAAGCTGAGTCAGTGTACGAGAGAATTCACATGGATTAGTACATTAATCAGGCTTTGCCACTGCTGAACATCACATGTGCATGCACAAGTGACACACACTAATCAGCCATAACATTACATTCACCTGCCTAATATAATGCAAGTTCCCTTTGTGCCACCAAAACAGCTCTGACCCATGAAATCATGGCCTTCATAAGGCATAGCCAGTATGAACCTTATTTTTTTGCAATTTATGCTATAGTAGCTCATCTGTCGTATCAGAGCAGACAAGCTAACCTTCACTTCCAACACAAACTAGCTGCAATGAGCTGTAAGTGCCGATGACCCATCACCTCCCCAATTTGGATGTGCCAATTACTCAACCTTGTTAGGACTCACCGCATTATGTAGGATGCTCCCCAACACTAGGAGAGTGAAGACAAACAAATCCCTGTCCCGATACATGTAAAGCCAGCAACCACCTCTTTTTGAACTGCCACCATTGCATCATTGCTGGGCAGCCAATGTCCAGAAGAAGAAATATAATCTCCAATACTGTATACTGGGAACAGCTTACAAAGTGTGCAGTTTTTGAGATGCTCTGACCCAGTTGCCCAGCTTTCACCACTTAGCTATTGTAAAAGTGGTTCAGATTCTCATGCTGCCCATTTTGGCTGCTTCCAACACATTGTTCACTTGCTCTCTATGCATCTCACCCCTTGACAGGTGCAATTTTTTAGAGATAATCAATGATTATTGAGAATATTTGCTGATTGATGAATAATCAATCACTGATGCTAATTGGTGCATGCATTAAATTAAGTTTCCAATCACTTCAAGTTAAGAAAGAATCATGTAAAGAAACTGACTCTGGGTTTGCAGGGAGAACCGAACATTAAAAATAAATCAACCATCATTTTCATTTTCATTAATATTGGGATGAAAATGATCAGATATCTACGAGACACTCGATCACCGTTTTAGAAGCTTGAGTACATTCTACACTTTCCTGTTGTATGGCACATTCTTCTAAAATTGGCACTTTAGATAAACTAAAGCAGCAAGGCTGCCCACATACTGTATATTCTCTCCAATTGCCTCAAACAGCCCAAGTTAAATGAATACAGCAACGGAACAAAATGAATAGGGGCGATGCTCATGCATTCAATTTTTTGCTATCATCCGTGTCTGAAAGAGCCAGTAAGGTCATTTGCTGACCTACTTCCTGGTGGATCTTCTATACACAAGCATCGCTGTAAATAGGCTTAATTACAGGGAGCGTCCTCTCTAGGAGCTTTTCTATCATTGGACCAGAGGTACTTTTCTCCACCGAGTACCCAAAGATTGGGTAATGCCCCTCAATTAACCAGACTGTTGGTTCTAAATGAAGCCTTATATGGCTTGTCATCTACTCAGGATGACACACGGACAGCTGCAGTGTAAACCATAATGACTTAATTCTCTCACAGTATTGCAAAACTGTGCAAAGCATGCGTCACATTTGGGCATCCTACTAGTCATTTCATTGTTTACAGACAAGTGACAACTTTATTCCCCTGGATTTCACAACCCAGACTAACACTGTATATTGCAACATAAAAATTTAAGTGAAGCCAATGGTCACAACATTTTTATCTTTGTGATATGAATAAAAACATACAAGATCTTATATACACCATTGAGGGCCTTGTTCTGATATAGTGTTCCAAATTATCTGCACTGTCAGTAATCTAAATTTTAGGTTCTTAGTTAAAAATCTAGAATAAAATATCAATAACTAATGATTACTTTGTTATATAAGTAATAATAATAATAATAATAATAATAATATATTAAAGCAATAGAACACAAGAGGAAGTGTACTATCATGGAATAACAGTAGGGGTGTGATGATGCATAAATGAGACAATGCAGTGCTCTTATTTATGATAACACAAACTTATGCATGCTATTCTTTTTCATACAACAGTTCAGAAAATAAATAAAGTAAAAAATAAAGCTTTAATGTTAGCCTTTCCTTCAACTGAATTATAGTTCCCACTAGCAGCTTGTTGCTACGTCACAGTAACAAACTACACTCACTCACTGAAAAGTTTGCTTGCTTCTCCAGCACCTTATTCAGACCAAAACATTAAACACCATTTCCCACTCATTCTTGTCCTTTTGCCTTTTATTGTTGTGAATTCTTGTTGTGATCTCAGCCACAGGGAGAAGGCTGAATCAACCTCAACCTCAGAAGTCACAGACAACGGCTCGGTGCCACGAAATTTGTATTTTATTCACACATCATAACAAAAAGTTAATATCCAAACCTCAAACATGAAGGAACTCTTCCCTGAGCTACAACAAATCCTGACCAGATCTGTTCGAGTCTCTGTGACCATATGCCTCATGCTGAGCCAGCAAGTGTTGAGTTTACAGAAGCCGTGCGATTCCTCCTTAAGCGGCTGCATCTGGCCAAATCAACCACCTGGTCCACCACATTGTCTTAATGCTTTTAATTTCCTTTTGCATGGTCATTTATGTTACTAAAAGAGTTTTTGACTTTATTTACTTAGCAGCATTGTTCAGTGGAGTGATGCAGATTTTGTAAAAAAAAAAACCCAAAAAAACGTGCTGTTCTTGCGAGATATCTACACGGTTCGAACTCTTCTTAACCAATCAGCTTGCATTGCCAGAACTAACTGTTGACTATATATTATTGATGACTTCACTACAATTACAATTTCAAACTCTACAATTCAAGAAAAAAGAATAAAAGAGCAGAAACTGGAATATGTTAAAAAAGAAAAAGATTTTAAAAAGATATGGACAAAATTACAGTTATAGGTTCTGAAAGTTGGTTTCAATTCATTTGTGATTAACTGCCTAACCCTGTTTTTTATATTATGCCTCCAGGATTGATAGAGGGCCAGATTCCTGGACAGTTTTTCCTTTCTTACTCAGATCACTCTTGGTTCAGTGTACCTGGGAATTGCCAGGTTCAGTAGGCGTGTTGGAGCAGGAAAATCAGCAAACTGTCCTGGAATCAGGTTCTTGGTTCTCCACCCCATGCATTTAAATAAACCAATGAAAAGGTTCTTTACCAATTTAAAGACGCTTTATATTCACAGTTCTTTTGTAAAGTGGTTCTTCTGTGGCATCACTCAAAGAAACACTATTTTAAAGTCTGTACTACTGTTCTCTCCATTTTATTTATCTACTTTTCTTTGGGCAAGCTTCAGAATTTCTATTATACACATGGATCTGAATTAGGGCTGGACAAAATATAATTTTAGCATTTTCATCACAATGTGGGCATCCAAAATATTCACATGACATGCAATTTCATGAAGGTTGTATGTATAGGTGAAATTCTATGAGGTAATGTACCACTCAGGAGAGTTGCTGAGCCAGGGCTGATGGAGCTGACCCTTGTGCTGTACACCTCAGGAGCTTTGTCCATCTCTTTCTTGGGTCCAGCTTCAAGCAGAAGAATCTTTCTGCCCTGCAAATGTGGATCATAGCCTAAAGAGAGAAAAACAAAAAAACGAAACAGTAAAAACACTGAAGATTCACAGAACTTCTATAATGTTTAATGGAATGTTTAGAAAATGTCGCTGAGCATTCTTATAATGTCCCACGAGATGCTTCATGCAGAAAAGTAGTGATAGCTTGAGAATCCTGGATTCCATAAGATGTGCATGTTAATTGCACCTTTGGCGCGTTTGCACCCTAAGCCCGGGGAGTGTGTGTTTGACTAAAACCGCAATTGCAGCCTTAACGGGTGAGGGCGGTTATTCGCTGCCTAACTAAATACTTCCATCAAACAAAATAAGTGCTTCGCCTTCATGTGGAGAAGGCTGGGGTCAGAGAAAAGTGAGGGGGAAATTAACGTTATGACTGGGAGTTTTGACAACGCTGTACTTAAGCAAATCGTGGGAGATTCTTGACTCGCACGAAGTCAGAGTTTGGTACTCTCCTCCAGTGTTTCTCAACCCTGTTCCTGGAGACCCTTTCCTGCACATTTTACAAAATTCTCTGTTTTAACACCCCCCATGCATCTCTGAAGGGGCTCATAAATTATCTGATTGAATCAGGTGTATTGGCAGCAGGGAGAGGTCTAAAATGGGCAGAGCAGGGGTGCTTCCAGGGCCAGGGTTGAGAAATTCTGTACTCTATCTGCACTTTACAGGAAAGGCCAAAGCAGACTCTACTTAGTGAGGAACCTGGGGTAATATGGAGTGCAAGGAGCACTCCTAAAGACCTCTGAAACTGCTGCGGCATCTTCCATATTTTATAGCATGGCCGGCTGGAGTACCAATATCTCAAAAGCAGACAGTGGGCAACTCCTTCAGCGACACACTGCTTCATCCTATGTGAGTAAAGAATTGGTATCACAGATCCTTCCATTCTGCTGATGTTAGATTTTACAACCAGCACTGCTACCAGCAAATTGGGGTCATCTGGTGTGCGGGGAGCTCTCCTGAGGACCTTCTTTGACACAGTGCTGGGATCTGCCATCTTCTATAAAATGGCCTGCTGGGGCAGAAGTATCTCAACAGCAGACAGGAAATAACTGAACAAACTCATTAAGAGGGCCAGTTCTGTCCTGGGAAGCCCCCTAGACCCAGTGCAGGTGGTGGGAGATGGAAGGATGTTAGCCAAGCTGCCATCCATCCCAAGCAGGACTCCCACCCCATGCAAGAGACTCTGGCAGCAGTGGGCAGCTCCTTCAGCGACTGGTTGCTTCCCTTTCCTGCTGCTTTAAGACCCTACAACTAGCACTGCTCCCAGAAGACCACCTAAACATACTAACACACCATTAGGTTTTTAAAATGTTTTTTAAAGTGTTGCTCCAGTTCCATTTATATGTATTATTTACACAGGCAACTGATGTAAATACAAATACACAATACAGAGCTTTGAGTTATATTATGTTTCCATGTATAATGTTTATATTATATATATTGGACTGTTCATTTAGATTTGTTCCTTGTTCTCCCTTTGACGCTGAAAAAAAGTGTTAATGTTCCCACTGTGGGGCTGATTCAGGATGATCCGACTCTGATCTGGAGTGGTGACACTGGGCAGAACTCACCTAACGAGCATGCCATAGCGGTCCCCACCATGCCCCCGCCGGATATTATGATGTCGTACACATCACCCTCGGCTTTAGCCTGCTCTTCACCGAGCTCAGAAGAAGAGAAGCCTGTTGTAAAGGTTGCTCCTCTCACTCTGCTCAGAGTTACTCTGAGGCTCGGCCGCCCTGCAGCTGCAGCCACGACCAGTCTGCCTAACGTCAACATCCGGAGATAGAACCAGCCGCGTGCCTCCAACGGACAAAACGACACGGTTCGCCGGTTCTAGACTGTCCTAAAACGCTGTCGTATATAATCACAGCAGTTCTCCTTCAGTCTGTCCTACTTCTCTCTCTCTCGCCTGGCCATGTTTATGCTGTCGAGAGAACTTCCGGTTTTAAGAGTCTTCCGTTACATTTTAAAAACAATTTCATAAACGCGATATGAAATATTAATGTCATACACATACTGCACAAAATATTTTTTACAGTACAATTAATTATAATGATATAGGAATTGTATAGGAACATTTGATCCGCAAATAATATATATAAAAAAACACAAATAAATTAAACAGAGGCGGAAAATCCAGGTCCAAAAAAATGCCCCAGGATATAATTCCGATTTTATGGCTTAACCGCAGAACTAAATCCTGTGGCGGATTTTTACTTTCTTGACCTGGATTTTCCATCTCTGTTTAATCAAGGGATCAAAAAAACTGCTTTTCAAGTATGCATTTTACAAGCATGGCTTCACAGTTTTGTATTTGTTTGGTGTTTTTCAGTCATGTCAGCGCACGTATAGGGACAGACTTTAATTAAGACTGTAGTTTCATATTTGACTCTTTGCACATGAATAGGAACCATTTCACAAAGAATAAACTATTCGTTTTATTAAATTAATTACGTTAATTACCAGCTATATTTCTACAATTTAATACATTATATATATTTAATCCCATCTTTATAATTTTGAAAAGTCAAAATTACTCCAAAACAATTTTGTAATAAATACATTGAAAAACATAAAAGTCTCAGTTATGCGCAAAACGCATTAAGCATAACTTATTAACTTACTATACTGCACTTACCGCCATCTACCGCTTTGGAGGGACATTATATATGAAAGAGCACTAATAATAATAATAATAATAATAATAATAATAATAATAATAATAATAATAATAATAAAAACAATAATAAATAAATAAATAAATAAAAGTTATACAGTATTTTTACACTATTTAAAACGTATCCCGTACAGCATTATAACATTTAACTATTTATCTGAAAGAACAGGATTTTCCCACGCAGTTTTCAGCTCCTCGCAGGCGCTGGTGGGAGGGGCTTGGCGCGCTGGAGAACATGGCCAGATGCGTTTGATGACCTTTCTGGAGAAATGAAAAGTGAAATGCGATCATCGGATTGTGTCGGTTTGTGTCCTGCATCGTGTTGACTGCGTCATGAAACAGATCACACCGGTGAGAGTGACTGAATAAATCACAGGACAGGTGCATTAAACTGTATTGACTTCAATTGGCGACAATATATTGCTCAGAGCCTTGGTTTAACATTGCATCCCTGAGCAGCAGCTTTAAGGACATGTATGCATGTGTCGTGAATGATAATAACGCTCGCTTTAATGGGATTTCCACCTAAATATTGCCTGTTGTGGATTCGGCGTTACGGTTCCCATAGTAACGACAGCCCACAGGGTCGTCATGCAACAAGCCGTTCCCTCGTTTAAGACGATATCAGTTAAGATGGTCTTTTATTGTTACATTTTTATGAGTACATTTGCATAGTTTCAGCAGAATACACAGTGAGTAGGCAAAGAGGCACATAGTACAAATACAGCATCTAATATATGCTATAGAAATAAACAAATAAACACATGTTAGCAGAAATAAAGCCTAATAAACTGTACACATTTGCAGTTTACACATTTACTGACTAGATATTGCTCAGTAATTGTAGATATCTCACAGAATTTGTGTATGTATTGCATTTGTAGTTTTCTGTCAGCAGCAAATATTGCACGGTAACCGTTAGAACCCTTGGCAAATTTGGGGGATGTTTTCCTAATGTGACATCCTGTTATTTGCCTAAAGAGTATTTATAGGAGACAGTCACACATGCCTTAGCTTACTCATATATGTCATCATTTGAGATCTAAACATTAACAGAATATAGATATTTGTCTGAATAATGTTTGCTTTTTTGGCTTAGGAGGACTAAAAAACAATGTATATTTCAGAAATCCTGTAGGAAATAGTTTTTGAGCTGTAAATGAAATAATTTTGATGGATTATTTGTAATGATTAGATTGACAAGGATATTTACAATAATATGTAACAGTGGGCCAAATATAATAAAAATTATGAATGTCCTTTATTATTTTTATTTTTTATGTAGGTATCAGTATTATCCCTTATATATATATATATATATATATATATATATATATATAATCACATGTGTGTATCACATATGTGTAGATATATATATATATATATATATATATATATATATATATATATATATATATATATTATCACTTATGTATATTGAAGGACTGAACACTTTAGAATCTTGGGTCATGCTTGGAGTCTGCAAGAGCAAAATTGACCATGCTCTCTCTGGGTGTGTAGATGGTACTCTTTTCCCACATTACACCCATTGCAATGCTGGCAGGCACAGTTATCTGTTGTTCATTGTCCCAGAGGCTGGGACCCAGCTCTTTCCTCCAAGCACGTTGGCTGCCCAGCAATGATGAAATGGTTGCAGTTATAGTGTCGGGAGAATTATATGTGGTGGGGGAGAGAGTTAGAAAAATTGGGACACAAAATATGTACCGAATAAAATATATAAATAATATAGTGTGTGTTTATGTGTATGTGTGTGTCAGTTTTACCCTTTACTAAAGCAAAGTTTAAATTTCTATTTTTTTCCAGGCTTTTCCCCCTTTAGAAGATTCAGTGTCTGATGAGAGCCTTGCTCAGGGGAGGATAATGAGAATTTCAGAGAACCTACATTCCTTTCTAGATGACAACGAGAGGTCTGGGATATTTCTGGAGCAGCATTTAGAAGCCCTCAAAGTTAAACAGAGGCAGCAACTGCAGACGATCCAGCTGCAGCACCAGGCTAGTCTAGAAAGTAGGATACAGCAAAATTCACTGCTCATTACGAGCACAGACTCTCCACTTCAGACCAATGAACCACTGGATAATGGTAGTAAAAACAAACAAAGTATCTACACGTAAGTTCACTCATTATAAGACTGACTTGTTACAGATACAGCACAATTCAAAAGTTTGAAGAAGCCTGTAATTCTTTGGAAGTGTAGTGTTGTAGTGTGATATAGCTGCATATGGTAATGCTGCTGTTCTACTGAATTTAAAGGTTTAATAGACCAAAGAGGTCCTCCTCCACACCTGACCTGAGCAACAAGATGAACCAGGGGAAGTCTTCCCATCCGACTCGGGCCTGGACCTCGAGTGCGCCTACTACCCAGTCTCAAGTCAGCCGGAGGCAAACTCTTCTCCAGGCCAAAGAGCTCAAGCAAAGCAGATTTGAAAAAGAAGAACTTGACTGGAATGAGTGTCAGAAACAGTTTCGAGCAGCACCTGCCCCTGACCATGTGTCCATGTCCCTTTACAACAGCTTGGTTCGTGAGCAGGAACAGTCTAGGCAGGAGGGACGACAGCATAGGAAACAGTTCCTTCTGTCCATGCAGCAGCCATTTACCTTCCACCACCGAGACCAAAAGAAAGACCGCCTACAACAGATGACAGCCACAGTCAAACAGCGTGAAAACTGCAAGAATGCTGGACAAAGAAAAGCTATACCTAAAGCAGTAACAGACTCAACCATCTCTGAACATTTAAAAGGTGCTCTTCATACAAATATTACTGCCGTAAATCATTTGAGACAGAACTGTAGATGCAGCAAAGCTGACCAGGCAGTTGGAACAAAATCCAGGGGCAGATCTTTTACATGAAATTGCCATCTCTATAAATTAAAAGGCATAATTTATGCCTCATTCTTAGCCTATTTTATGCTTTTTACTGACTCACTCTATTATTCATGACAAGAGCTTGTAAGGATATGAAATGTAATCTGCAACTGTTAGTCATGCTCTATGATTTATTATCTACCTAAAATGAGTATCATGAGTATTTTTCAGCCTCAGTCATTTAATGCAGTGATTTTTTTTTTTTATAAGATTTGGCCACACTTTCTTTAGTTGGCTGGTTTATTAGCTATTGAACATCAGTAACAGCATTTTCTGGACAAAAGTTACATTTCTATGATAGAACTGATGTTCCTCT
The DNA here is from genome assembly GCA_034509495.1 of Acestrorhynchus altus. Taxonomy (NCBI): domain Eukaryota; kingdom Metazoa; phylum Chordata; class Actinopteri; order Characiformes; family Acestrorhynchidae; genus Acestrorhynchus; species Acestrorhynchus altus. The sequence goes on from CM067513.1 coordinate 13,204,387, forward strand.
TAGTGTGGCACTATTACATAAAAACCATCATGGTACACTCCTTGCTGAAGTAAAGAAAAGACTGTATAGAAGCTGTGGAATGCTGCCTTAGAAGCTAGCTGGCTAGTTTACCAGGCAGTTTTCAACAACAAAATCTCAAATTGAATCGCACATTTTTGACACATAAAGCTCAGAGGAGTAGATTTATGTTTCTGTGTTAAAGTGCTTGTAACACAAGAACAAGCAGGGTAGTAGTAGTCTAGGATCAGGACTGAGAATTACTGGTTTAACAGAATAGTAAAATAATGAATATATAAAGTATTGGGACACCTGCTCATTTACCTGCTCATTTAATGTTTCTTCTGAAATCAAGGGTATTAAAAGTAGTGTATCTTGTTTTTGTTGGAGTAACTGAATTGTCTAAGCAAGGCTTTCTACTAGTTTTCAGGATGCTGATGTGAGAACTTGATTGTGGCAAGAGTGTTAGTGAGGTCAGGAATTTGAATGATCACCATCCCACCTCCCCATCCCCAGCTCCACTGGATAGAGCGTTGGATGGAGCTCCATTATTCCAGAGAATACAGCTCAGCTCTTTCACAGCTACAGGGCTTTATGTCCCTCTAGCCCACATCTTCTATTAGACATGGTGCCAATAAGTTCATGTTTATCTGCCCAAGGAGTCCTATTCAATTGACAGTACTTCTCTACGGGGACTATACAAGCCGTGTGTGCATTCACACATCTTTGCAATACATTAGAAGTAGTATTTTAATATTAAATTTAATACATATATAGGAATCTAACAGAATATTTAAAACAGTATATAATGGTAAATTCTCCATTGTGTGTAATGGCTTTTGGTGAGGAAGCTTTCAGAGTCATTAAACTGTTTTGATGTGTTTGTTCTTGTCAACCCTGTTCTTAGCAATTCTAATTCAATGACTTTATTTCTTTTATTTGTATTAATTCATGCAGACTTTTTGAAAACTAAGTGGAATTTCCATCGAAATGATACAGGTTTGCACAAGTAATCCCAAATAGACTTGTTTATGTAGTTTGAGCTGCTGTTTATTATATAAACATGGAGAGAATGATGTTGCATTAGCTATAGTATCAGCAATTTTGCTGCCCAAACTTTGTCTATACTTTGAATAACTGGTCTGTATTCCATCAACAGTTGTTTTTTGCTAAGCTTTACCTTCAGGGCTTTTCAACTTCAAGTATTGTCACTTCAGAGGTAGAGCAGCAGAGGAAACTCCGCATTATGGCAAGGGCTCAGGAGACTCTGAGGGCCTCATCAGCCCCCATCCAGATCCAGGAGTCCAGAGGTCATAGTCAGCAGGCCCGTACTGCCCAAAGGACCAAGAGCAGGGTACTGGGCTTCCTAGAGCAGAGGCCATCCTTCCAACCAAAGACCAATGCTACGGTTCCTGACTTTGATAAACTGTACCAGGCCTTCCAAAGGAAAGCGATGGAGACAGCTGAAAAGAAAGAGGCCACCCTCTGCCAGCCATTCCAGCTGCGCACCTCTACTCTCCAGCCACGTTACAGAAGGAGCAGCAGAGACCAACAAATGGTTTGTTTAGTCTTAAAGATCCAACCAAATTTTTAAAACTATAACTGGAATTGAATTATTTTTGAGGTTTTAGGTTCTCTAAAATGTAATTAAACATGTTATCTGTGATTTTATTTGTACTTAAAAAGGGAGCATGTACTTTTTTTTTTATCATTAGAGCTCTACAAGCAAGAGCAGTTTGAAGAGAAGCAGTTCATTTGGTGGCTTGACATCGTTATCCATGGATACTCTTCCGACTTACATAACAGATGCTGCCAGAAAAAGATCCATGGCTATAAGGTGAGCAGAAAGGTCTAGAATGGCTACTTATGGGCAGCCGTGGCCTGGCAGTTAGGGATAAGGCTGGCTATTGCTCCGGGAATGTGTTAGCAATGTTCTAGAGCAGTGTTTCTCAACCCTGATCCTGGAGTGCTTTTCCTTCTCCCAACACTCCTGATTCAGCAAACAAGCTCAAACAGAGTTGTAATGGGTGTTGTTAAGCAGGAAATTCACTAAAATGTGAAAGATAAGGGGTCTTCAGGATCAGGGTTGAGAAATGCCTCTAAAAGCTACCTCCCAAAGTTCTGCTTGAGCTGTTTGTGCATTAAAATAGCTGAATGCATTCATTAGAAGGGATGTCCACAAACATGTGGACATATATTGTATGTTATAATAATAAGTAATATTATAACAAAATATTTAATATGCTTATATAGGCATCTAACAGAATATTCACAACAGTATATAGCAATATATTCTCTATATATTAATGGATTTTGGTGAGGAAGCTTTCAGAGTCATTAAACGGTTTTGATGTTTATGTTCTTGTCACCACTGTTCTAAGCTATTCTAATTCAATGACTTTATTTGTTTTATTAATTCAAAGTTAAAAGTTGAAATGATTTCTGATTACATTTTTTTTAATCTTATTTATACATTATGCAGGAAGTCTCTGGAGCTGAGGGACAGTAAGGAGCAAGAAAACACACAATGGATGAAGCAACACCATATACATTCCCAAACAATCAGCAGAGCGCTGGCAGCACGGGCCAAGGCCATGGACCCCCATAAGAGCCTGAAAGAGGTCTATCAGGAAAAACTCAAGCAGAACAGGCAAGCAGTCATCTTCATGTACAATACAGAGAGCTAAGAACTGAAGGGTTATATATAAGACAAGACTTTCAGTGACAATCTGTACAGTATGAATATGAAATATGATTTTTATCCTATACCTGTAGGCAGGCTGATCAAGAAAGGGTGAAAGATTATAAAAGAGAACTAAAGGAGATGCAAGCTCGAGTGACAGCCCGCCCATACCTCTTTGAACAAGTGTCACAGGTGGAAGTGCTTTCTTGAACTTAAACATGATGTTACAATTATTATTGCCTCATCATCGCAGAGTCTGCAGCTGTACTCTAGTGTCTCTTTATAATATTCTTTCTCTTAGAAAAATGCAAAGAGCAATGCAGAGCGCAGGTACAGAAGCACCCTACAGCACGCAGGCTTGGATGAAAACTTTGTGAGATCCAAAGGAGAAAACAATGAAAGTCAGAAAGCAAGAGATAAAGATTCTGACTCTGAAAGTGAGGGTGATCAACTTGGTTCTGAATCCAGCACCCAGCAAAGGTACGCAACACAAGTGAAAGACTTCACAAAGTTCAGGAATCACAAAAGCTTTCCTAAGAAAAAAACATTTATTTATTCTAAACTATTAATGTTCTTTAATGCAATTCTCAAATATTTTTCTCTAAGAAAATATTACATTTAACACAGTATCCATGTTTTTGAAGGCCTTTAATAATGTAACCTTTCACACTTTATTTTACATCTTATCATAAGGATGGACAATAATTTTGTAATCTTCCACTGTTCAGGTACTTTCATGCAGTGGACAGCAAGATAGAGGCAAAACTGAATCACGCTAAGCAGAAAAAAATTAGTAGACAGAAATGACAGTAGAGAAAATGGCAAAAAGAACATGCTCCATATTTATTCTTAGACAATTAGTGCTTTTACATTTACATTAGCTCAACCTTTGGGTTATATTCCAGTTTGTCCAATTACATTATTCAGGTGGTGATATAAACAACATACTCTGATTTCTTAAATTGGATTAAGGCCTAGAAATCTGATTAAGAAATCCAATGAAGAGAACTGGATATTAGCTCAGTAATCACGTTTCTTAATATGTGTATATCCAATACTTTGATTTCTTTCAGGTTTCTCAGTAGATGCATTCATGTTAATTCTAGTCATTATACCATTTACAATTTACATATATTTTAATTTAAATTATGAATTTTGATAATTTATCTGATCTTTTTTTAAGTATGAAAAGACATTTCTGTGAATTTAGTGAAAAATGAATGGCTACAGTATGTGCCTTAGACTGATAAAATGCCTTTTGGAGAATTTGACATAACAGAACAATAGTTGAAATAAAGTTGTGCTTTACACTCTAACCTGAAGTTAGCACATTAGTCAAAAGCTAACATTAGGTTGAAACAACAGTGTGATATGATGCAAAACTATAATCAGTTTTATTCAGGAATTTTGCACTGAATGGACTAGTTGGCCACATTAGAACCATTAAATGGACTTTTCAAAGCTGGACATTTGTACTTTTTTAAGATGGCCAATTATATAAGGGGCTTGTTGGCATAATAGCACCACATCATCAAACACCATGAAGCAGCATGTAAAATACTTATCCTGGTGTCACAGGGCGTAACTAACACAATGTTAGTTTCTAATGGGCCGTAATATACACACAAAGTTAAAACTGTCTTCTTCACTGGAAACTCGGCAAGCCATATGCTAACCTTTCATATAGAAGGATATGTTATGTTATGCTTGGAGACTGCACTCCTCCTTTCATTGGCTTTGAGAGAATTTAAGACTGCAGATTTAAGATGTAGTGACTGTACAGACAGAGTGTAATAAAATGCAACTGCTCTAGGGAAGGATGCGGGGACAGCAGTGGCTGTAATGAGGTGGCAACGGAAGAAAGAAAGAAAACCAAAGAGGAAGAGGTCTGCTGACGGTGGGGCAAGCAGCTGGAATGAAAATCTGGTGTTTTTTAGTGAGGAGCGTGCCTCAGTTAGACACACAAATACTCCGAGGTTTGTGCTGCTAGAACATAAAACGTTTGAAAGCCTGCCTTCTTTCTTTAGAAAATGAGATTTTTAGTTTGAAGTGAAAAGACTGCATCATTGGATTGTTAATGGAACAGTCAAGTGGTTTCCAATCTGATTGTCTGCTTGTTTGCTGTACCTGTAGCATACAAGTAATTCAACTTCTCAACTTCTGCAAACAAACAATGTTAATGGTATTAAAACCATTGAAATGTGCTTTGTAGGCGCCCAATGGATTTTATCCACATTACAAACTATTGGGCGGTTGTCTATTTTAGGTGTGTTTTGAAAGATTGTAAAATGCTAGTAATAAATTGTTTTTGACATGCTATTTACCTGTACTACTTGCTTCGTGTTGGTACCTTTCTTGGCTTCTTTTCAAAATTATTGATACATGCACATCTTCAAAATCTTTTGTCTCATAGGAGCCTAAATAAATGCTGAATAAATGTTAGATTATTGCAATGCAACAAACATTCTGAAATGTTAGGTATGCCCAAACATGCAGACATGATAAGATTGTTCTTTGCTTTGATTTTTTTTAATTTACTAATTTTATCAGAGAGATTTTGATTGTAAAATGCTTTTTTTGCAACTTGCTTCTAACAATAATAATTTAAAAAGCAGGTTGTTATCGTATGGTTCTAAATGTGTCCTGGGCTGTGGAGAAAGACTTAGGCGCCAAAAACAAATCCTTAGTAACCAGGGGAACTGAATATTAAAAGTTGTGTGTTTTCTTTGTTGGAGTTTTACTTTACTGCCCAATAAATCATGTTTGCGACCACACAGATGGCATTACTCCTTTCAAAGGTTGTGGTGGTGGGTCTCCTGAGGGTTTGTACCACCAAACATTAACAAACTTTAAATCAGGGAAACTTAACCATAGAACACAGTAAATATACTTTGCTGCACTGTTTGTCAACTGTGGGACTGAAGTGATGATGGATGTTACCGTCATTATTAGGTATAACTGTCACAGAGGACAGCTTTATTTCCCACACTCCTTTTGAATAGATTCAGGAATAAAACAAATAAAGTTCGAATAAAGTTCCATTTAGGACCCAGTTCATTTTTTGAGAACCACAGCAACTCTAAAGTAAAGAGCTTTGGCTATTTATCATCGTAAAAAATCCCTCATGTTAGTGTACTTCTCCAGCTGCCCACCACATCAAGAGCATTTCTACCCAGACTGAACACACAGTGAACACTCCCTCAACCTATTTCTGATTTCTTTTTTGATATATTAAAAGAGTAAATATTTCAGCTAGCTTTTAATGTATTTCTGAAATCTTTTGAGTTATGTAATTTTACATGCATGCTGCTTTTGTCTATTGCAATATGTGTTCTCTTGAAGGTCTTATATGCAAAAAAAACAAACCACAGCTTAGACAGTGTTGCACAGACCACAGTCCTGCAAAAACATGTCTGATACAATACTTTGGAGATGGGCCCTGAAATCACAATGTCCTTCTCAAGGAAGAGGATCACCAGAAAACAGTCACCACATTATTATAAAAAAAAATCAAGAAAATTGTTATTAAAAAATTTTATTTATTAACAATATTAACCATAGACATATAAGATAATCAGGTTTTGATTAAATTAATATATTGTAGAAACGATTATGGCTGTGAGCATAATGGATCCCTATTTCAATTGTTGGCACTATTGAGTGTGTCAGCCATTTTCCTCTGAATCATAAAGTGGAATAGAAACGTGAGTTTGAGGGTAAATTGATATCATTGATCATTTATATTAAACACTGTAGCTCACTATATAAGCTGGGTATGGACCAGAACACAACTGAGCCTTGCTATTAAGCAGCACAGACCTGATGACTTTTGCTCATATACTCACTTACTAAGCCAGAGATAGTTACGAGCCACTGGACGCTGTGAAGTTCAGATGTTTTCCCATAATGTTAGTTAATTAATGGGAGGCTTATGTTTGTAAGCAACATAATCAAGGATTATTCCATGAACAGCTCAGAGCTTCACTAACTTTAATTCAGAATTGAGTTTGTTTGTGTACAGAGTTTAAAACACAGGATAGGTATTCACATGTTTATTTACGGTGCTGATGTGCATTGCTGTTGAGGAAGCGTTCCGAATTCTTCTGTACCACTACTTAATAAACTAAATATCCCTATATAGCGCAGTACTAATGAGGGAATAGGGATCCATTTTGGCCTCAGCCTACACTTGTTCAATGGGTAAAATGCAAAAGCAGTTGTGTTATTTTTTTCCATGACACAGGTCACTGAAAACATGACCTTTCACAGAAGCAAATAAAATAAGCATTAATGTGAATGTCAATTGGATAAGTGCCACCTACAGGAACACTGGCCTGTTCCTTGAAGACAGTGGCCTTTCAGCAGGATAATGCCCCTTGACACACTGCACACAGAGTTCAAAGTTCAATTATTACCCTGACCCCCATATTTGCAAAGATTTTGGATTCCTGGATGTGCTGGAACACATGTCTGCAGTGGCTCCACCTCCCAACATAAAGGAATTAAATGATTTGCTGGTGAATACCAACTTCAGTCTATGAATTGGCAAGAGCTTTTCTGGCGTTACTTGAGGACCAACGGCATATAAGGCAGGTGAGAATGATATTTTGGTTCAACAAAGTATTTGTACACACCTCTTAATCATTGAGTTCAGGTGTTTGATTCAGTCACATTGCTGCAGGTGTATAAAATCAAGCACGTAACCCATGCACTCTGCTCATACATGTTTTTTGAAAGAGTCTAATTCCAGCATGGTATTGTAATAGGGTGCTGTTATTTCAACAAGTCACTTCGTGAAATTTCTTCCCTCCTAGATATTCCATGTTCAACTGTGACTGGTATTAATGGAAGAAGGACAGACCACATAAAGTTACAGAACAGGGTCAACAAAAGAGGAGTCCCCTAGACCCCTCAGATTCAGTGAAGGGAAATCTTGCTTGATAATGCTTCAGCATACCAAGACATTTGGAGATTTGCAGGCTTTCAAGTTTGTGGAAACCATTTAGGGACAGCCCATTTCTGTTCCAGCATGACTGTGCAACAGTGCACAAAAAATAAAACCATCATAAAGGCCTTCATAAAGGCATGGCTGGGTACAGAAGATCTCGACTGGTGCACACAGACCCCTGAACTCATCTCCATTAAAGACCTTTGAGTAGAACTAGAGCACAGATTGTAAACCAGGCCCTCTCGTCCAACATCATTGTCTGACTTCACAAATGCTCTTCTGGGTAAATGAGAACAAAATCTCCAAAAATTTTGTAGGAAGCTTTGCCAAAAGAGCGCAAAGGGTGGACCAAATCTATTTTAATACCCATGGACGATAAAAACGTGAAAGATAAAAACAATGACTTAATACATAATTTATGTGTTCATGACTTAAAGAGATAAGAGGAACATACATGGAATTTCAGTGTAATGGTAATGGTGCTACATTTCTGCTCCACTGTCATATTCCACACACTGTTCCACAAAAAGCCAGATATAGTTCATATCTACTCATGCGTTCACTCAAGATACCATGCAGCCTGAGCAGACCATAACCTGGGGTTGCAGAGACGTGCTTTGGCCAGAGCTTTCAGCATCATATGATGGAAAGTTCAAGGGCTCCTGCAAGGTCGTCATGGCAACTGTGCTTTCTCCTGCTACCCTATCATCTCCGAGTACACTCAGTTTCCTGACAGATTGTCCCTCACAATGACAGCACTGCACTTCTGAACCTCAGATGATGTATGCAATCTTTTTCTTTTATACTGACTGAACAGAAATTTTAAGTACTTACCTGATACATTACTGAACACATGTGTTGCAGCACTTGCATCAAGCGAAACATTGAGGTATAAACATTGGCTGAAAAGTTCATTTCTACTTGTCTAACTTTGTCCAGGCCAGATCAGAGCAGTGTCTGATGTAGTGCTGCTGGAAGGTGTTAAAAGAAGCTAACACTCCAGTTATAAAGTCTGTGATTTATCACTGGATTTGCTGGGGCAAAAGTAAAATAGAAACCTTTAGACTTTGATTGTAGGAGGCTTAAAATTGTGAATTTTCTGGACAATTTCAATTTCTTGGAACCAGAACTAGGCTGGGTTCTCTACAGCAACAGAAAGTAAAATAAAAAAAACATCATTAGTTACATTAGTTACAGCAAAAAGCACAAAAAAGCACATTATTGACAAAAAAGAATGGACAATACCAATGATCTTGTTTTCATTGTAACACCAACATACCAAGAGTATTCAGGCCACTCTGCAATAAAAAACATAAAAATATGGACATTAAATTAAGAGCTCAATGAAGGCACTGGTCAGCTGGCAACTAATGCCAATAAAGGTTGATTTCTGGTTAAATCCAGCTGGCAGTGCATTATATGTTGATATCTGGTTAAATCTAGCTAACCACTAGTGTCAATATATATTGATATCTGGATAAATCCAGCTCGCAGCTAGTGCCAATGTATTTTCATGTCTGGTTGAATCCATTTGACCACTAGTGTCAATATGTGCTGATAGGTTGTAATGTTTGGTGACCAAATGTCAAGACAACGTCTAATGCCAATGTCAGTTTGAATACTGACAATAGCTCACATTGGCATTTTGTTGGTTCATTCCAAAAGCAGATACAGACAACAAATGACTCACAAAATGTATTAAATATTAAATGACACATTACATATCTATGAGTTGCAAAAGCATGTGAACTTTTGCTTTTGCTTGCAGCAATAACAATGTTTCCTGCAACTGTTGATTAGTCCTACACATTGGAGGAATTCTAAGACAACTCCTCTGTAAAAACAGCTTCAGCTCTGTTATGTTGGTGTGTTTTCTCCCATTAACTGCTTGATTAAGATCAGGATTTAAACCTGGCCATCCCAAAACATTAACTGTATTTTTCTTTAACCATTCTTTGGTAGGATGATATTTGTGCTCAGGATCATTGTCATTGCTGCCTGACCCACATTCTCTTGAGATTCGGTTCATGCACAGATTTCCTAACATTTTCCTTTAAAATTTGCTGGAATATTTCAGAAGTCATTATTCCATCAATAATGGTAATTCATCCTGACCCAGAAACAGTAAAACCCTTGTAAACAGTGATACTACCACCTGTGTGTTTAACAAATGAAATAAGGTTTTTATGCTGGGATACAGTGTTTTCCCTTTTCCAAACATGATGCTTCTTATCTGAACACAAAATATTCCAATAACCTTCTGGCCTCTCCATATGATTTAAAATAACTACCCATTGGCACCAATGTTCTTTTTGCAGAACAGTGGCATTCTCCTTGCAACCATGTACACCACTGTTGTTCCTGATAGTGAACTCATGAACATTAAACCATGTGAGAAAGGGCTTTAGTTGCTTAGAATTTTCTTTAAGGGTATGGAGATGTGTTGTTTTTAGAGCATCCGCCTAAAAGATAAGCTCTGAGAAGAGAAATCAAGGTTCTGTTGAAGGCCATAGTCTCACCTGCAGGAGGAGCTGTGGCTCGTAACATCTTCATCATATGTCTTGAATTGAGGACCACAGATAGGTTCTCTCTTCACACTCTCTCCTGATTTGCAGTCTATATGTGTACACCATGTATAGGAGGATGACAGTATGTAGGAGTATGCACAAATAAGTCTGGGAAAGGAGATAGATACAGAAGCAATGACACCAGATAGACACCTTATCATCTCACTTTGACTGCACATCAAACAAACGTGGGTGAGGGAGCAAAGCTTCTGTGAGGGGAGAGGAAGCAGAGAGTGAGTGAGTGAGTGAGAGAGAGAGAGAGAGAGAGAGAGAGAGAGAGAGAGAGAGAGAGAGAGAAACACTGCAGGCTTTACATACACATACTCACACAGAGCACCCTGAAATCCCAATGCCCGAGAGAGGCTGAGGAAGCTGCTGAGATAGCAAGGTCTAGAACAGGCAAGCAAAGATATATCAGCTCACAGCACCTACCACACAAGACTACAAGGGCAAATTCATTCAGGTCAGTTATTCCTGACCAATTTTGCTGAGAAATGTCTTTTTTGAACCTGCAGTCCATTCTCTTTTTATGACCCAGTATTTGTTTAAATTCACCCTGACACAATGTTTGTGTGTTTTGTCCACTCTGGTTTCAGGTGGAGCAGAAGTAAAGACCTTCCTCGTTCTGGGATTAAGGAAATGGAAAGTGTGCATCAGGAAGTCCTGGCTGAATTGAGTGGACACTGAAGTTTCATGCAATATTCCTTGTACTAGCTTAGGCAGTGCAAACACCTCACAAGCTCGCAGCATGGAGAAACTCTCGGGGATGGACAAAGAACTGATTCGGGACAGCTGGGAGAGCCTCGGCAAGAATAAGGTCCCACATGGCATTGTCATGTTTACCAGGTAGCGTATGCATGTTTAAGCCACATATAATGTGAGATGATGAGGAAAATAATGTAATGGTGTCTGGGAATAAGACAAATCTTCTGGTGTTGTGTTAATTAAAAGTTGAGACAGATTGGACTGTTGACTATATACATTTTTATAAATGCATTATTTGAAGTTTCAACAATGATAATAATAAAATGTATATTTTTATTTTTTAAATTCATAATTTTCAACAATCAGTAGCTGTGCAATATTAAATGATAAACATCCATCCATCCATCCATCCATCCATCCATTCATTCATTCATTCATTCATTTATTCATTCATTCATTTATTCAGTCATTCATCTTAATAGTTAAAAGCAACCTGATAGCTCACATTATATTTGATCTTAGATTTCATATGTCCCTAAATGTCTGACCCATCCAAAGTAAACAAACACATCAAACATTCATTTCGTGGCTGCCTGATGCATCTCACCACACTTCACCCAGAGGCTTGACTTGTTGCTTGGCGACAGGATCCCTATTCCTGTTTTGAATCAACTGCCTCTCAGAACAACATGGCAAAGTACCACCGATGTATAGAGTGGTCTATAGTCCTCCTAGAGTTCTAGTGTACTACTCTCTCTTACAGGCTTTTTGAGCTGGACCCAGCTCTGCTTACCCTGTTCAGCTACAAAACCAAGTGTGGAGTTGTGCCAGAATGCCTCTCCAGCCCAGAGTTCCTGGAGCATGTCACCAAGGTGAGACCAATGATTTGCTCCCCTACCCTTTGCACTATTGACTCAATCTCACTAGTGTAGATCCTAATCCTGGTCCAGAAGTGCCCCTGCCTATGGGTGCTGTAGTGTGATCCCTGCTCAGCTCAACACACACTGCACACCTCATACCAGTTTTATGAATGATTAGTTGCACGGAGGGAGTTTGCGCAAGGAATGCAGGCTAGGGATACTTCAGGAACAGGATTAGGATAACTGCCCTAGTAGTTAACTCATAAATCTGTGGTCTTTGTGTAAAATGCTAACAGTGAAACATTTCAAAACACTGAGTGATTTCAAAACCTGTGAATCTGTCCAGGTGATGCTGGTAATTGATGCAGCTGTCAGCCACCTTGATGACCTGCATACATTGGAAGACTTTTTGTTGAACTTGGGCAAGAAACACCAAGCAGTGGGCGTCAAAACCCAGTCCTTCACTGTGAGTATATCTCAGCATTTCTTTGCGCAGGAAGAACGATTACAGACAGAAAAACATCATATTTCTAAAGTTAATTCTTAGAAGTGCATCATCAGTTATCCCAGAAAGTTCAAAGTTTGCCAGTTTTAGTGCTATTGTTCATCAACTCCAAGGATCCATTAATGGTTCCAGATGTTCCTTCATCAGTCACAACTACATAAATGCATTAGTTTCATAAATATTACATTAGTGGCTGCTGTGGCTTAATGAGTAGCAATCAAGCAATAAACCTGGTACTAATGTAGGTCGAACTACCCTAATGTGGGACACCTAAGCTTTATTTAGTGAATATCTTTCTCAGATAAATTCAAAGTTATAAAATTATGTGCAATCAAAATCACATTAAATCATGAACAAACATGAAGTAAAAATCCCACATTAAGCCTCTGAAATGAATACAATTCTCATAGCAATGAATGTTTGGCCCAGTCAGCCAACTGACTAATGCCAAGTACAATGAACCTAGTAAATAGCCATGTTTGGTGTTAGATTTTTAGTTAGCAAACAAACAAATAAATTCTGAATTTTATTGTACTGTTTTCCAACAAATATTTCTTTATTAGCAAGCTAGCTACATACAAGCACATAGCATTGTTTAACAAACTACCAAAAAGATGTAATAGCTACTGTTGTGTACTGCATGGAAATGTCTAGTTATACCAAATCATGTCAAGCAAATGTTACATTTTCCACTTAGGATTGTGAATATATGAGCAAAAACCTGTTCTATAGGTCTAAAACTGTTCTTTGCATACATACATACTAACAATTTTAAGCATTACAAGTCAATCTTTACAACAGCAAACCAACACTTAGCTTAACTTTTCACTTTACATTCTGGCACATATAAGTCTAAACTTTATCAACACTGTTATCTTCTCTGTGTTGACTTAAGCTGCCCTTGGTTGTATTGTTTGCAAGCCAATCCTCTAGGGCAGGGATTCTCAGCCTTGTCCACCTCAAGGTCCACCTGTTTATAACTAGAAAGCATAATGGCCTACAAGAGAATATATTTTATCATTTAGAATGGCATTACCATCCCACTATGTATTACTAACTCCACCTGAGGATGGGCCTACGGACCACCATGTGTGAGAATGTAGCTCAGTGGTGCTTCCCATGTATGAGGTCCTGCACTCAATCCTAAGCATCTCCATTTCAGAGCTGCTGTGGCCTGGTGGTTAGGGAATCAGCCTTGTGACCGGTTTGATTCCCTGAACTGGCAGGACATGACTGTGCCCTTGAGCAAGTGTGTATGTGTGTGTGTATGGGTAAAATGCAGATGTCTAATTCCGATGTGTGCACAACACAGTGGGTCACATGAGTATTTAAAAAAATATTAATAAAATATATATATTATAAATATTAAAAAAGAAATAAAAAAAAGTACTTGTCAGCTGATTAACATGGCAATCTGAAGAGCCACTGTTCTTGATCATATTTATCATATTTCATCATATTTATACTAGTTCACTCTGTTTGTGTATCAAATCTAAGGATGCAGAAAGGGAAAGCTGTCTTTTAAATAGAAGTGCACTGTTCATTTCTGACAACCCAAATGGTTCAACCAGTTTAAACCGAAGAAACAGTAATGAGTCACAATAAACTATGACTGTTTGTAGTGTAGTAAAATCTATTTTTTAATCAAATGTTATTTGTCTGTACAGGTTAAGTATTGCAGGTGACTGAACAATGCACCAGTTGAACTAGTCAAATTCCAGAATAAACGGTGCATTTCTCAGACTCAACATTCCATAAATGGCATAACCTAAGACCACATAGGTGGTAGCTGGATTAGCTAATCTGTCTTTTTCATTGTAATCATATCGTCCGCATTTTTATGTCTCTCCTGGTCAGTTGGTTGGAGAGGCCCTGCTGTACATGCTGCAGTGCAGTCTAGGCACGGCCTACACCACTGCTCTTCGCCAGGCCTGGCTCAACATGTACAGCATTGTGGTATCTGCCATGACAAGAGGCTGGGCCAAAAATGGAGAACACAAGTCCAACTGAGCCGCAGCAGAAGATGAAGTAAGCTTTATGCCGAAGCTTTACGGTCCACAACTGGCAGATGTGGCTGCTTTGTAGAGTAGTTTGGGCAATGAAGGCCCTGTACTCTTTGTGCTTAAGGATGTTTGGGTGCTAACTGCCTGAATATCACTGGTGTATGCCATCTGATTTTCTTTGGCAAGTGTTTAGAGTTGATGACCGTTTTTGGGGGCAATAATGTGTAAGTTCAATCTTTTCAGCAGACTCACTATGGAAATAAAGATGGATAGTTTAAGGTTGATGCTTCATGACCGGAACTCGCCTTGTATATAACGACTCAGTGTGATTCCACAAACTCTCTGTTATGGCTGTTGTGCTGTTTTTGATGTTTTTTACACGAGTGTCATGAAACATAGATTTGACTATGCACCAGTCAGTCTGCACAACACTGAAAAGCTGAAAAGCTCAAAAGCTTGGCTAGACCTTCAGTTCTGATCTACAAAGCTCCCAAAATGTTCTGACACCTAATCTGATGAATTGATAGCCTGTGCAGTATACATTTTGGTACAATAAAGAAGATTATAAAAGGTGCATAGATACTATTTGAAGTAAGAAAGTATAACTTTTTCTAGAACAGTATGGGGGGGCAGTTGAGGTAGGTGATGGAGAAATTACCTTTGGGTTTAATATTAATAAAATGAATGAATGCTAAGAACTGTTAGAGAAGCTTTCCCACAAGATTTCAAAGACTGTTAGTTATTAAATGCCACGTTATTGAACATATTCATATTTCATACAGTTATTTTTTTATACACTGACAGAAGAGTTGGCCAGACTGTTACTTACCATGGAGAGACTGTTATATCATAAACATATTGTTCCAGCAACAGTAATGGATCTCCTCACTGATTTAGAAGGGGATGAGTATGTTGTTCGGTGGTACAGTTGAAACTTAGGGTGCTGGGACCATAAAAGTGAAATCTGAATGAAGTGGAATCTGAATTTATTTGAACCAACAACTTTGGGATTGTTTTTGCTTATAGGAATTGCACTCTGTGTAACATTGTATGGAGTCATGGACATATTGGTATAAGTGTGAACCCTATGATTTTAAAGCGATGATATCCTTTTTGCTGCTATAGATAGTGGATCACAAGATCTTAAGAGCACTGCCAAAATGTTCTCCTGTCCTTTGTGAAATACAGCTACGTTTAAACTGATAATGCCAAGTATTTTAAAACAAACCAACTGACAATGACATTGTGTAGAGCACATGCAACACAACTTTATATTCAAGTTACAAGTCTGTGGCATAGTATTTGTTTCTATGTATGATACCAACTACTGTATTTATAACCTATTTTTGTATTGCAAAGTGTATGTGGATAGACAATGGTATATTGTTAATATTTTGTGGTGCTGTATGGAATTTTGTTTGTAGAAAATATGTTTTCTTTCTATCTTAGTCAAATGATAAATTCCATTAAAGAAAACAGATGTACTGTTTCACTATTTGAGACTCTTAAGACCATCACCAAAATATTGATTTAAACAGGAACGTTCTCTCTTGCAATTTATGTATACTGTGTTTTAGAGTGTAAATATTATCAGGAAACTAAATGTACGTATGTTGTGGTCCATATCTATTTATTCTTTGATGTGTTGTGTGAGTGTAATGCCGTATTTAATCAAGTAACATTCTTTATTCTCTCAGTATTCTGTAACTGAAGTGTCTGGATGTCTACCTCACTTATGTAGCTGCTAAAGAACAGCGATGATATGACCTGACTCCTCAACCAAAAAAACTGATGCTTCACAAACACTGTACATCTTCTGCTTCTTCAAGCAACCCGGCTGTAACTTCAGACAGTACTGGGCTCCGTTAAGGTTTTCTGTCAGGATGCATTTGGATCTCACGTGTTCAAGTGACATGAATAAAGATTATTCCATGTGTCATTTTGTCTGGAGTAAGAACATTATTTGATGAAATATGTATTTTTCCTAACTCCACTGTCTGTTGCTTTAGATTTATGTGTCATAGCCTTCCCTGATGTTTTGTACTATCCTAGGCCACCGTGTGTCCCACATGCCTCCTAATTCAGGAGGAGAAATCAAAATAATAGGTTCAAATAAAACCACTGAACCATTGTCCAAACCACTGATATGGACATGTAATATGTGAAAAAGGGGTGAATTACTATTAAATATCATTTTGCCCATCATTTTTATGAGCACATCCTGTATTTCCATAGGCATTTTTAATGGAACACACATGGAATTGTTGGTCTTTTCCTAGATCTAGTCCCTGAATAGCAATCATTGCAAATAATTATACACATCATATCTAATCTCACTGCCAATGATCAACGGGATTCAATAGTAATGACGTGCATTTTTATCTTTCTTTCTCTCTGTTGCTCTAATAAGCCAAACCTGTGCTGACAGTGTCAGGGTTGTTGAGACACTGAGGTTGGTTTGAGCTCCAGTAACCAACACTACTGGCTCTCCGCAGCAAAGGAAGCATTTCTAGATTCAATTACAACGCATTATTGTAAATGTCACTTTCCACGCAGAATGTCAGGTCTAGGAACGGCCTCAAATGCCCACACAGGCCAAGAACTGCCTCCCACATATTCTGCAGCTGGACCCATATCAGTGACTGTCCTCATACCTGTATCATACATAAGTCTGAAGTTGCCAGAACTGTTTCTATCAGAAGTTCTCCCTTGGCATTTCTTTAGGCACACTTTGGGAACATTGGCACTCCACAATCTCAAAACATGCTTGCACTTCATTTGTCCTCAAAACCTAGACAAAGGGGTAAAAGGGGTGGGGGGAAAAACAATAAAAAAATAACAACAGACTGGAGATTATTATTCTTAGAAAGTCTGCAGTGTGTTTTGGAAGCAGGGCACAGGATATCACCATGGCAACGGCTGTGAAGCAGAATGTGAGACTCTAAAGTGGGGTTTTTGTATCTGAAGACGGAGACGCACAATTAGAGTCTGAAGAGTGGTGGAAAAAAGCATGCTGGGATTGAAGGGCTACGATGGCTCTCTTTAGATGAAGTGCTAGTGCCTCATCTGATGTTTGCCTCTAAAGAGCCCTCAGTGCAAAGGCAGCTGCATACAAGTTTACAAGCAATCTCTCTGCCATGCTGTCCTCAGTGCAAGGGCCCCTAGAGTAATACTCACCCCTACATACTTTACCTAGTATGGTAACCAACTGCAGACAATGATCAACGTTTAAGGTGGTAGCAGCAGGATTACTCTGCAAATGTGATCAAAGGAATTGAAATGAATAAAAAATTGTCTCATTTGCTCATTGTAAACAAAGTTGAGAATTCATGGTCAATTGTTTACTAAAATTTCTTTGTAATTTCAGTGACTGGAAACCAGAATCATAACTCCTACAGTCAAAGGTGTGGACTCAAGTCACATGACCCAAATTTGAGTGCACATTCCAATCCTGTTTTTAACACATCTTCATTGACTTGGCCTCATTATTTCCCCTTGAGGCAATCCACAGCACAGACATCATAGGTTCCTATATAAGCATATTACTGTAGAACCTATATACAGCATGTTAGTGTAGAACCTATATACAGCATATTACTGTAGAACCTATATACAACATATTACTGTAGAACCTATATACAGCATGTTAGTGTAGAACCTATATACAGCATGTTAGTGTAGAACCTATATACAACATATTACTGTAGAACCTTAATACAGCATGTTAATGTAGAACCTATATACAGCATATTACTGTAGAACCTATAACATGTCTTGATTTGAGATGTAAAAATGAAAAAGTGCAGATCTCAGGTTCTAATAGTTAATGAATTCAATAACAAATCACATTTAGTTAGATATACACAACACAGGTGGAAAAGACTCTCAAACATAAACATTTAATTGGGGAAAAAATGTGAAAAAGTGAAAAAAAATGTCCTCATAATGATATAAAACACTAGATATTAATTACTAATCACTGATGCTGCACTTTGTTCACAGAAACGACTTTTGGTTTGTACGAACGCAGGAAACGCTACCTCGTTTAATTATTCATTTTATAGAGTTAAAAACTAAATCCTGATAGTTATGACGTAGTGCTGCTGATAAATGAATATATAAATGCATATAAACTGATATTTAAACGACATTATGAGCAACACTAATCAGCATCGTCAGAACTCTGGAGCAGAGCAGCAGTTAGAAAAGGAGTCGAACAGAGTTTGAACGGAGCTCCGGCTTCACTCGGCTCACCGAGTCCGGCCCAGAGATCCGGTTCATCCAGCACAGCCCGCGGACTGCTCGATTCACGAACCGGATCAGTTCTGTGTCCGAGCTGCAGCCACCAAACAGAGGTGACTGTAATGCGGAGCTGCTGGACGATAATGAGTCCGCTTGTATCTGGGTTAAGCTGTCTGCTCTCCCCTGTCCAATATAATATTGGACCAACAGCACCAAAATGGTGGAAAACACAAGTCACATACTGACCATTTGTTGAACCCTGTGTCCATTTGGTTACTGTTCCTTGCAATTGCAGCTCTGACTACTATTAAAAGCCCTTTTTCCATCCAAGGAACCAGTGAAGAAAGCCATAAACCGATATCTGCACAGGGACTTTTAAGGCAAACACATTTCTTCATGGTGTGTTATAGGTTCCAGAGCTATATCACACTATCAACACCTTCTGCAGTGAAGTGGAGCTGCTGACACCTCAGGGTGCATAGAGCGCGCTGTCGATGTTCCCTCACTCTAATGAGAGTGTCCGTCTATGACAGCCTCAGCCTCAGCTCCTCCATCACAAGAGACTGACAGCCTATCAGCAATTTAGGAGCAGTAAAATAGCTTAATGAAAACAGGTGTTGTTAACAGAGGTCATGAAAAGTAATAGATGTATTAAACTAGATGAACAGGGTTGGATAAACGTCTCATTAAATAACAGGAAACTTTTCTTTTTCCAGGATAGGCCTTATATACAGTTATGGTCAGAATGAAAATTCTACTCTGAAGGAAGATAAAGGTTACCAGGAGCAATAAATGACAAGCAAAATCTAGACTGATATGGGTAGTATTTATTGAGCTACACTTTCAGAAGTAGTGTTTCTCAGGATGGTGGCAGGTACACCACATGCCAGACATCTCAAAATGGAGTACAGGAACCTAATGGTGTGCAGTGATAATCCATCCCATGCAGCTTGAATATTCTCACTCCGTTCCTGCAGATTTTGTGGTAGCTTTTTGATATTGGATCCAAGAGCATCTCACACATTTTCAATCAGGGATATACATGGCGAGGTGACTGGCCATGGCACAGCATCTGTATTTTCAAGGCAAGTGTGCATTCAGATAAGGTAGGGCATCTTGTATGGAATTGCTCCCCACAGCATGACACCAGGCTATCTGTATGTGCGCAATGCATGACAACACACTGTTTATCCTGATGCTGACCATGGTGCCTCCACACACAAATTAATTAGTTGTTTCCACCAAGACAAATTGGGACTCGTCACTGAAGATGACCCGCTGCCATCCTGAGTGACTCCAGGGCAGTCTGGCATAAAACCAGTGCTGGTTGACTCTTTTTTTGGTGCAACTATTTTTCTGACAATTAGTGTTCATAGAGGGTTAAAAATATACATACAGACATTTACATCAATTCACTCATAATGAGAGTTCTCAAATATCTTTTATCTTGTCAAGTACATGACTTCATAACTTAGTAAACATTACTTCAAATACAGTAACTTGAGTATTCATACCCCTCAAACGTTTTGACATTTTTTCCACATTACACTCACAACTTTCAATGTATTGTACTGGGATTTCATGTGATAGACCAACACATAGTCTTAGGTAACTGTTCAGTGAAAAGAAAACGATGGTTTTCAAATATTGTAATAAATGGAAACCAGGAAATTGTGGCATTTATTTGTTTTTAGCCCCCTTGAGTCAATAATTGGTAATTATTCTTTCATCTTTCACCACAGTTACAGCTGCAGTCTCTTGGGGTGTGTTTCTACCAGCTATGCACACCTAGAGGCGGAAGGTTTTGCCCATTCCTCTTTGCAAAATAGCTTAAGCTCAGTCAGATTGAATGGTTTCTTGCCACAGATTCTCAATAAGATTTAGGTCTGGACTTTGACTGGGCCATTCCATCATATTAATATGCTTTGATCTAAACAATTCCATTGTCACTGTGGCTGTATATTGTATCTTGTCTTTGTATAAGTCTTTTGCTTGATTGCCCTGTATTTATCTCCAGCCATTTTCCCACCAACTCTGACCAGCTTCCCTGTCCCTACTGAAGAAAAGCATCCCCACAGCATGATATTGCTACCACCACGTTTTATGGTGGGGGTGGTGTGTTCAGGGTGATGTGCACTGCTTTTCCTCCCACGCATAGCGTTTTGCATTTAGGCCAAATAGTTCATCTTTGGTCTCATCTGACCAGAGCACCTTCTTCCACGTTTGCTGTGTCCTCTACACGTCTTGTTCCGAATTGCAAAAGAGATTTCTAATGGTTTGTTTCCAAAATGGCATTCTTCTTGCCACTCCATAAAGGCCTGAGTTGTGGAACTCTGCAACTCCTCCAAAGTGATGTACCTCTTGGCTGTTTCTCGAATTGCAGCCAATTGGGCCTCTTGGCTGCTAACTCTCTTTGCCTGGTCTGTCAGTTTAAGTGGACGGACATGTCTTGGTAAGTTTGAAGTTGTACCATGCTCCTTCCATTTTTACATACGGCTATCCCATGACTTTAGGCATAGTTATTCATTGTTTTCTTCTCAGATTCATAGGATCATACACCATGTGTCAATGGAGATATACTAAGAATTAATAGCAAACCCTACAACTCACACTGACCATTAGCTTCATTTTGCAACTTGACCACATTAAAAACACATAAGGGTTAATCCACTAAAGCACTCATAATGCTTTTTCCACTTTAGAATTCACATTGTTATATAAGAAATATTGGTAACAGACTGGAGAAAGCACACCATTAGGTAGCAGCACAATATGCAAGGCTCAATGCTGCCATGTTTCTATTTGTAGCATATGGGAAAAGCTGCACAGTGCGGCCTGCTGGGACTTCACCTTTCAAAGGCTGTCAGCTCAGGGAGGTTGCTTAGTAGACTGAGGGAAATGTCATGTAGATTTCTCTCTTTTTTCTCTCCTCTGTTGACACTAGAAGCATACAGCAGGTGTGTGTTTATGCAACGATGGGCAAGCTTTCTCTCTTAGTTTAAAAATGAGCGAGGAAAATGAACTGCTTGTTGTGTTCTTTTATAATGGAAAAGATGTTTTGTATTGTATGGAATATTGTCAGTCAGGAAATTAGGCAAATACACTTATGTTTGTATTAAAGGGTTTTTTTTTATCATTATATGCTTTATTATGTATGTATATATATATATATATATATATATATATATATATATATATATATATATATGTTTGTGATTATTCCATTTGTAAGCCACCTAGAAGCCTGGAAACCTACTGTATACATTAAAGATGTGCTGATCCGCATATCCAAGTACAAACAAGAACAGATACACGCAAACAAACTCAATGAGCTTGAATGTATGCAGAACCAGCTCAATCTGGACTGCTTAGTATGCAGACACACTGCTCCTAGATGCTAGACAGATCTGAGAGATAAGCACCGGCATAAACTCAGCCACATTTGACTAGTGTGAAGATCATAGCAACCACCAGGGAACTGGAACTTGGCAGGGAAACGAAAGGCTGTATAATTTCTCATTGCACATGCTGGTCAATGCTTGCTGTGCAACTGCCATAAGTACTTGACAAGGCACTTCACACGAAGGCTTTTGAACTGCCTTATTAAAAGCTATAATGGAGTACCCTGCTTTTCAAGCTACGCTCGCATGACACTCAGGCCTTAACGTTTAGACTTCTCAGAGCCAGTCTCATGACTGTTTGGTTGTTGTATGTGGAGGTTCTGGCCTGTGGTGAGGTGAGGCAGGAGCACAACCACATGAGTAGATCTCGTTTAAAGCTTGAGTGATTTTCAGTTAGCTGCACTCCGCCTGCTGAACTATTGCACTCCCTCACAAAACAGCTACAGCACGAGAGCATGCTCTTCCATTTCAGTGTCCGTTGCGATATGGCTCACACAGATGGATGAGGCATTTAAAAATGTGTGAATGAGCATATTAAAACTTCTCAGACTCAACTGCCTACATAAAAAAAACAACCAAACAACAACAAAATGAAAATACACTTCTGACAGCACAACAAACAAAATCAGCTACTGTGGCAAATTTTGGGCACCCCTGGTTAAATGACGGTCACTGTGAGTCTCTATGATCTCCAAAATGCTTAAAGACATGTATTACATCTTATAAATGCTTTTCGTAGCCATCCAAGTGTCTTTCAGCTCTAGTTTGACAGATTGCTAACCATTCTATCTCGCAGACTCTATCTGCGCCTTTTGAGGTAGTCTATTAAGGATTTTGAGGCGTGTTTAGGATCGTCATTCATTTGTAGAATATATCCTCTTTTCAACTTCAGCTTTCTTTATGCGGTGATTCAATGGAACTCATTCTTCCTTATACCTGTGATGTTCCTGATGCCACATTGGCTGTGACACATTCCAAAATCATGTTTGATCCACCCCCATGCTTAACAGCCGGAGAAGTGTTCTTGTCATACAACCCCCCTCCCTTTTGTTTTTCTGAGGAGGCAAGGGAGGTTTTCGTTTTATGACTCTTCCATTTTAACTGAGAAAATGGCAACTTGCATTTTATAGTGCTAGACAGCTGCTTAGAAGAACCCATGGCTGCTCTTTTGTGGTATAATGTTAGAGGAGTATGGGTATTCATAAAGCTTTGAAATTTGCATCACCTATTCACAGTAACAGCAATTTTAACCAGGAGGGGCCCAAACTTTGCTCAAGTATTTGGCAGTGACTAACAATGGGGTAACTGAGTATAACTGTTTCTAAACAACAGAACAAACAAATACATATAATTCTTCACTTTAGGCCTTGTGGCATAGTTGTCTGCTTTTGCTAACAAAGAAATACAAAAAGATTCTAGATGAAGAATAAGCACTAAAGCCATACCCAAACCACTGACATAGACATTTAATATGTGCATAAAAACAAATGGTCCATGATCTTAATATTGATACCCCCAACCTTATTTATGAACACATCCCACATTTCCATAGGCATTTGCTGTTGAAGCACATGGAATATCATTTATCTTTTCATAAATCCATCCTTGCATTCTTGGAAATTTCCATAACTTGCCACTCTGGAATATGACTTGAGTACTTTTTATGGTAACCTACTGTTGTGGTCTCTGTTTAAAAAAACAACAACCAAGGAACACATCTTTATGGAGAAACAAATCATGGCTTTTAAAAGGCCATGAAGAAATGTCAGTAAAGCAGAGCTTGAGAAATCATCTCCCAGATGAGTGTGTGCTCACTTCTTTGGGGTCTAAGGTCTATTCTGAAAAGCAGTACAGACTGTTGGGCCATACCATTAGCTTTTCTGATGGCAACAGCACACCACACACTGGAAATGCGTAATTGGCAGTTCTGAAGTTCCAGCCTTGAGAGGAGACCACAGGATGTTCACTGAAGGATGGACATTCAATGTTGTCAAGAAAAAACCTTTACTTTGATGGTTCTCCAAAAGACAAAAAATCAAGGAATTACTCAAACAAACCTGTTGTAGTCTAATGCTAAGAAAGCTAACATTAATAAAAAAAAAAATACATTAGATTGCAATTGCCATTTGGAGTACTGACCACTGTAAAGAGTTATATTATGGCTCTTGTTTAGGCCCAGTTGGCCCTGTATGCTCTGCTTAAGTCTCCTGTTGTGTTTTCTCTCTGAATGTAGTAAATTTAATCAGATCATTATTTGCTTTCATGACTTTGTCCACACAGGGCATCTGAACAAAAATTTATTCAGATAATTTTCATTCAGTTTTGGGTGTTTTATTATTTGGTGTTATGGGCAAAATCAGCCATTAGAAATGAATGAATGAGACTAAAATACAATATTTACAATACAATAAGAATGGTATTCACATGAATGCTTATTTATTAGATGGGTACATTTCCTCTCTCACAGCCTCACATGCATGTATGTACTATGGGTTTATTGTGTGGATTGAGTCTAATTCATGCTAAATGTAGGGGAAGTTCTTCAAGAGAAGACTATTCTTTTGAGGAGTTGGGAAACTCCATGATGGCATCCCCTCTTTCAAAGGCAAAAACAATCAACACTGTTCAAACTGAAGATTGTTTGTCTGATTATTTTATTAGTTATTCATTGTGTAATATTTAATCTGATAAAAGTTTCATGTTTCATTTTAGGTAAATGTTCTGTCTTCATTAATAAAATCATACCAGTCAGTTTTAACTGGGAACACAAAAAGCTGGTATTTTGTGCCACACCTAATCAAAAAGGCAATAAATGGCTCAAAACAATTCATTGTACATGCAAAAATAATTCACATATTACATTTTTCCCCCTGCAAAATTAAGTTCAGTGAGATTTACAGGGTATTACTAGCAAGAGACTAGTACCTTCAAAGATTGTGTGTATAAGAAATTATATTAAACTTGATTAAAAATCTAGATATTGTACAGTGCCTTGAGAAAGTATTCACCCCCTGGATTTTTATCTATATTGTTACATTACAACCTGTATTTAATTTTTTTTTATCTGAATTGTATGCGATGCAACTGCAACTCAAACTAGTTCTGGTGCAGATCAGAAACCACATGCTTGAAGCCAACCTGTGTGTCACACGATCTGTCACACTTTTTCTGAAAGACTCCAGAGGCTGCAACACCATTAAGAAAGAGGCACCACTAACCAAACAACATGATGAAAACCAAGAAAATCTCCAAACAAGTCAGGATAAAGTTGTTGAGAAGTACAAATCAGGGCTGGGTTATAAAAAATATCCAAATCTCTGATGATCAATTGGACTATCACCAAATCCATTATCATCAAACGTAAAGAACGTGGTACCACAACAAACCTCACAAGAGATAGTTGCTCACCAAATCTTTCAGACTGGGCAATGAGGGCATTATTCATAGAAGCAGCAACCCTCAAAAAGCTGCAGAGTTCCCAAGCAGAGAATGGAGTATCTGTGCATATGAACACAATAGTCCATACAATCCATAAAGCTGGGGGTTATGGAGGAGTGGTGGTGGTGGTTACTGATTGTGCAGCCCGGTACCAACTGTTCCACAGACCGGTACTGGTCCACAGCCCAGGGGCTGGGGACCACTGGTTTAAGGGATAAATGTATTAGAAAGGCCTAGTCAAAGCCCAGACCTTAACTCAATTTAGAATTCGAGGTCAGACTTGAAGATTGCTGTTCACCAGCGGAAACCATTTAACTTGAAGGTGCTGGAGCAGTTTTGCGTTAAGGAATGGGCAAAAATCCCAGTGGCATTTTTAATTTCAGGTTGCGAGGTAGCAAAACGCATTGGGTTGAATGAACACAGGATGTTTTGCTGGAGTGGGGGGTTATGTAAAAACCGGGAAGTGTAAATGAAGTTTGTTTTGTGGGTAGTTGCAAGATCAATTCCCTAAACTGGCAGGACAAGACTGAAGTGCCCTTGAGCAAGACACTTAACCGCACAGCTAATCCCCAAGTACCATGAACAGGGCAACCCATTGGCCCTGTCTCTGTGTGTGTGTGTGTGTGTGTGTGTGACTGCACAGATGGGTTAAATATCGAGGACACATTACCGTGTTTGCAAGCACAGTGGGTCCATGTTCACATGTACATTTAAATAAATACATTCCTGAGTGTGTAGTAAAGATAAAAGTGTCAAAGTTGTGTATACTCAAAAATCCATGATGTATACTTATCTCCAGTCAATTGTTGAGTCTGGTATGAAAAAAAAGAAGATAAGAAAATAAAATACGGTGTGTTAATAATTCTGAATTAATAGACCAAGTGCTCTAAAATGACTGTTAATTACTTTTATTTTACATTAAATTAATTTAAATGTAAATGCACATGTACTGTGCAAACATATTATGAAGTAGGGTAGCTAGGTATTATATGAATTTATCATAGATAGATATATATATATATATATATATATATATATATATGTGTGTGTGTGTGTGTGTGTGTGTGTGTGTGTGTGTGTGTGTGTGTGTAAATAAATAAATAAATGTAAACTGGTTTTATTTCATGATACAAATACCAATGACAACAGTGTTGAGGGGTTTGCCAAATTTATGGTCTGCTCCTGTAGTGCGTTACAGCAGAATGGACACAGCAACTCATCAGTGTTCTTCCCATCACACCCAAGGTCTTCCAAAAACTTCCACTGGGCATCGAAAATCACATATCAGATGTTAGTCAGCACAAACAATCAAATAAATCAAAGCAAATCAAATATTCAGACAGAATATGCATCTCCTAAAGTAAAGTTTGTACAACTTGTCTGCTCCCTAAGAGGGACTGCTGAAATTGATACATGTGTGTATACATGGGTGTACAGATACAGTGTATTTGCCTGTGCATGCAGGGGATGCTTCTGTGTCCATTCCCAAATGCACTGATGACTGGCTGAATGGTAGTTGTGCTATTTTAGACATTTTTTTGTCTTCTAGTTTCAGTGTTAAGTCTGGTGGACAGAATAGGTATCTATATACCACAGGCTAAGGTGACAATTGTATAGAAGTGCAGAACTGCAACTGTAAAGTGAGTTTTGCTGCTTTGTAGTCACCAGTCCATGCAGCATATCACAGGCCATGCTGGATTGTCAGACATAAAAAAAAAAAGAATAATGTTTGTTTTTTTTTGTCAAATCTTTCTTCAAGGCACAGCAAGAGAGCACAATACAAACCACAATTCATTTACATTCAGTTTGGCAAGAAAACCCTCCCACCCCTTCCCTTCCAATTCCTAAACCACTAGCAGCAAAGACCAAATACAAAACTTACAAAGAGCATTAGAGTTACAGAAGCTGGGACAACACTTCACAAGTCAGAGAGCGCCGAGGACTGAAGTAGGGGGACGTATAAGGAAAGGCAGTCTTGTAAACAACATGCAGTGTTGAAGAGTCTGGGCATCAGTTCGGAAAACATGGGCATGATGCTATCACTGCAATGCTAATTCCTGACAATAAAGGTTTGTCTGACAGAAGTACGTTTTATCCTTGAGTTTATTGTTTCACTCCCCATTAAAAAGCACTCGTCCACTTGGCCTCGCAATTTCCCCTCATGCTGGACCCCTTCCCTGACCTCGGAGTTCCATTATCTTAAGACCCAGATAACATGCTCAAGTGGGGCCTGTATGGGTAGCCTAACTGGGAAAAAGAAAATTTTGTCCATGCAAAATTTGTTCCATGACCACATATAAATGCACACCAGGTTAACTGATGGAACCAGGAAGGTTTAAACATGAGCCCCATATAGACTGTACACATGGTGCCTAAATGGGAGCCATGTGAAATTAAGCTGGGCTATAACAAGGGAGCCCATTTCAAAAGCCCAACTGGGCTTTTTTTAAATGTAAGATACATTTAAAATATATTTTGTTTCAAAATGTATTTCACACAATTGCAGTACATAAATAGATTTTTGGCCATTTTAGTATTTATATGAAATTATTTTTATTAAATACATTTGACATATATTGACATATAGAGTCCTTGTCTACCCGGAGCCAACCTAGCTCTCATTTAAACCATTTGAGACCCACATGAGCATGGTGACTGGGAAATCCTAAAAAACTAAAATGAAATTAAATATATGAGCCCTCAGATGGTTGAATTGCTCAGCCTCAAAACTTGCCTAAGGGATCACTGTGACGTGACCTTTTCAAACCCACAAAAAATGATCAAGCTCTTTTTAACCAATACCTGCAAACTGCAAATTCAACAATATTTCTGTAGCATTTGATTTTCTGGGCTTTAGGTTGGTTTATGCCACGAGTTCTAAAGGCTACATGGCTAACAACAACAAAAGTATAAAAACACCACAGTTATGAACCAATGCTTTGAGCCAGGGGACACAATAATTAATTTATGTTCTTTATGTTCAAACATAAAAAAAGCCTCCTTGCATTGCAAAGTTTGCATGGCTAGATGAATAGCACAGTGCGGCTAACGTAGCCAAGGATGGGTGCATTCAAACTGAAAACTCTTGATTTTGAATGTCTTCTCTCCTGGTGGACACTTGTATAATGTAGATTCTGACACATTTCGGAGTGACTTTGAAGTTGCCAGTTAAAAACAGTAGGGCATCTTAAAAAGAGTACTGAAATGGGACCCCCATCTAGTTTAACCAGTTAGCTTAGGCCTCAACTGACTCTGGGTGTTCCTCCACTCTGGGATAGTTAAATTACACAAAGCAGCAGTGACATGGATGGCTACTGGATCCATTGGAGTCTGGATCACAGAATAAGAACATCTAAAAACTGAATAATCACCAGAAGATTTGGTTAAAGGAAATATGTAGATGATGCACACCCACTTTTTGTAATAAAAGAGAAAGACATGTATATGTTTTATAAAAAAAACCTGCCCAGAAACATCTGGTTAGATATCAGAAATTGTAATAATAATAATAATAATAATAATAATAATAATAATAATAATAATAATAAGCACAGCACTCTCAAAAAGTTTTACAAGCAGCAAGTAAAAAAAAGACACCAACAATATTACATTATAATAAGAACAGCAAGATGAATAATGGCTATTAATAGATCCAAATACATTCCTTTCCATGTCCAGTGTCACTGACATCTTGCATTTGTACTGTCATGTCCAAGTCCACTGGCTCAAGATTTTAGGAGCTGCACTATGAGAGTTTAGAAACAAAACCAAGCAAGAAAACGGAGTGACCATGGAAATCACTGGCACTGAGGAAACACTCCTCCAAAAGTGGAAAGGCCAGTTTTCCATGCTGCTGTCAGCCACAGTGCCAGACACTGGCAGCCTCAACACAGACCCAAGAAAGAACAAGAGAAAAGGAGAAGACAGAAGGCAAAGTAGAAAGCAAACACCAAAAAGGCTGAACGAGCCCTTTGCTGTACCAGAATCACTTCTTACACGAAGGTTTTTGAGGAGAACGGAAATGCAGCATAGTGCCTCTATGTCAGCCTCGAGCTAAGATGAGGCATAGGGGCTTCAGGTTTTGGTGGGAGCGCTGGCTGTAGGCCCATTATTGGTAGTCCACAGGGCTGTCCATGAGTGGGCTGGAGCAGCAGGGGCCTGGGGGAGCATCCTGGAGTTCTGTCTCCAATGTCTCCTCCAGGTCCTTCTCTGTCGCTTCCTCGTCCTCATGGGCTGGACCCTGGCTGTTCCCCATTGCCCCATAGCTTTGGTGGGCAGGAGAGGGCATGGGGGTCAGACCCAGCTCTGGCTCCAGAAGGACTGATGCTATAAAGAGCTGAGCAGAGAAAGAGAAAGAGAGAGGGAGAAGTAAGTAAGTAAGCGGACAGTCCACTCAAGCAGCCCCTGACTTTGTTTATAAAAGCAGAGCCCTTAATGTTTTAAGAGGAGGGAAGCAGGGCCATGAAAATGGTGGCTCAACTTTTAATATAGCGACAAATTCAAATACAAGCTGTGTGGTGTCCACATTTTACATCTTAAGTTTTGCTAAACAGATAGAACAGGAGTTATGGCACAGCTACTCTAGCCTTCATACCATAGTAGTTTGCAAGAAGGCCAAATACGGTGCAGAGGTCAAATGCCAGACCTCAAATGTGGCTGCAACAACTGGGCCAGTTTTGACTGACATAATACTAGTACATCTTTAAAATCAGAATATCATATGAAGTTCATTTTTGCTATTAATTTCATTCAATAAGTTAAACTATCAGGTATATTATATCCATTACATGTAAAATATCCTTAACCCTCTGTGCTTCCTGGGCACTGCAGTAAAGGCTGCCCATCACTGCTCTCACTGTGTGTTTGTGAGGAGATTAAATTCTAGTTGTCACTGTCTACAATAAGTGGGCCATACACCACCCATAGCATTAAAACCACCTGCCCAATATATTGTGTAGGTCTTCCTTGTGCCACCAACAATTTTGGAATTTGTGCTACACTAGTTCTTCTGTGAAAGGAATGAAACAGGGTAACTTCCCATTATATCAGTTAACCTTAGGTGGCCATCAACCTGTCACTGGTTCACTAGTTGTCCATCCTTGGGGCACTGTCGGTAGATACAACCCACAGTATACCAGGAAAAAAAACAACAAGACCTGCCGATTTGGAGACGTTCTGATGTTCAGTTAGTCACAGTAATTCAGAACCTTAAGCTGCTTATTTATTTTTCTGTGTGCAATGCATCGGCTTCAAGAACTGAGTGCTGTCTAACATATCAGTGGTTTTAATGTTATGGTTGACTGATGTAGGTTTTCTTTATTTTTCAGCTACATCAGGTCCCAACACAAAACTAATGACTTAGATTTTAGACCCCCAACATGACTGCACTTGATGTAATAGGAAAAGCTTTTCTAATAATTTAGCTCTCAAAATAATAAGGTCTTAATGAAGTGTACTGTGGAACAGGTACATTAGCAGTGGTCACAGTAGATGCAGTGCTTCTCTCTGTGTCACTGTAGGCTCCTTCCGTTGTTTGATCAGACATCTGAAACAAAACAAGGATAACTGGATTGAAGGCACGAAAAACCTGAAGGTTTGAAACATAGGCTGAAAAACTGATGTTTGTTTAATGTTGGATTAAGAGCTTTACATTACAAACTTATCTCTTATATACAAACTTGTCTTTGCAGGATTACACAACCTACATAATTACTAGGCTCACCTGATAGCTTGTTGGTCTGTCAGGCTTTAGTTTTTTTAGACAGAGGCCAAAGAAGGACAAGATGACGGAGAAAAGTAAAGATACGAATGTAAATAGAGTAATTGGTTGCACTGGACCTAGAAACAAAAGAAATAGGTCATGAGAAGGGTTCTAACATATTTCATACTTGTTTCTAAAGCCCATTTCACACTGGATGCAACACAGGCATGAGGGTCAACAGCTTATGTATTTCTGTGTTAAGTATACAAACTATGTCTTGATATTGCTTTGTATTGCTTTATATATATCCATTTATTGCTTAAATAAACATAATGTTGACTAAATTTGACCACAGGTCAAATTAACCTCACTGTTACTTAAGTGTTTTGAGTTTAATAGCTAGCTGTTTAGTTTAAATCATCAATTGGCAAATTTGTTAATTTGTAATTTAAATAAATACTTGGGTTTTGCTCCAAAGCAGCTGTTTGTTGATACTGACCTAAACTGTACATTTAGCAAGAATACTACATATATAATGCATATATAATACTGCAGTAATACTACTACTATTACTACTATGAATAATAATAAAAATAATATTAATAATAAGGCAAATTCTACAAGTACTGCATTTTGTACAACAGTGCAAGAAATGTCAAAATTGACTTTAATCATATGTTTGCCTTTGACACATGATAGTAGTCTTGACCTACATGCTGTGTGAAAGTTTTGAGTGGTTTTAAATGCTCTGTTCATAATCATATTTATGCAGTTTCTTTCTCAGATTATTCAAGTGATTATGGAAACAACATACAATAATATCTATGATTTCTTAGATCGAAGTAATGTCTGAAATCCAATGAAGAAATCCAATAAAGGATTTAGCTCTGTAATCAGATTTCTCAGTGCATGTATACTCCTTAACCAGCGTTTTCTTGGATTACTCAGTATGTACAGTGGGGAAAATAAGTATTTAGTCAGTCACCAATTGTGCAAGTTCTCCCACTTAAAAAGATGAGAGAGGCCTGTAATTGACATCATAGGTAGACCTCAACTATGAGAGACAAATTGTGAAAAAAAAATTGAGAAAATCATTTTGTCTGACTTTTAAAGAATTTATTTGCAAATAATGGTGGAAAATAAGTATTTGGTCAATAACAAAGTTCATCTCAATACTTTGTTATGCTCTCTCTGTTGGCAATGACCGAGGTCAACGTTTTCTGTAAGTCTTCTGGGTTGGCACACACTGTTGCTGGTATGTTGGCCCATTCCTCCATGCAGATCTCCTCTAGAGCAGTGATGTTTTGGGGCTGATGGCGGGCAACACGGACTTTTAACTCCCACTCCAAATGTTTCGATGGGGTTGAGATCGGGAGACTGGCTAGGCCACTCCAGGACTTTGAAATGTTTCTTACGAAGCCACTCCTTTGTTGCCCTGGCAGTGTGCTTGGGATCATTGTTATGCTGAAAGACCCAGCCACGTTTCATCTTCATTGCCCTTGCTGATGAAGGAGAGTTTGCACAAAATCTCACAATACATGGCCCCATTCACATTCTTCATGTACGGACCAATCGTCCACGGTCCCTTTGCGAAAAGAAACAGCCCCAAAGCATGATGTTGCACCCCCATGCTTCACAGTTGGTATGGTGTTCTTTGGATGCAGCTCATTCACTGTCCTCCAAACCACGACGAGTTGTGTTTGACCAATAGTTCTACTTTGGTTTCATCTGACCATATGACATTCTCCCAATACTCTTCTGGAACATCCAAATGCTCTCTAGCAAACTTCAGGCGTGCCTGGATATGGACTGGCTTAAGCAGGGGTTCACGTCTGGCACTGCAAGATCTGAGTCCTGGCGTCGTAGTGTGTTGCTGATGTTGTACTGTAGCGTTGGTCCAGCTTTCTGCAGGTCATTCACTCGTCCCCCTTGTGGTTCTGGGATTTTTCCTCCACCCGTTCTTGTGATCATTTTGACCCCACGGGCACAGAGATCTGCGTGGAGCCCCAGATCGAGGGAGATTAGTGGTAGTCTTGTGAGTCTTCCATTTTCTAATTATTGCTCCCACAGTAGATTTCTTCACACCAAGCTGCTTGCCTATTGCAGTTTCAGTCTTCCCAGCCTGGTGCAGGTCTACAATTCGGTTTCTGGTGTCCTCCGACAGCTCTTTCGTCTTCACCATAGTGGAGTTTGGAGTGTGACTGTTTGAGGTTGTGGGCAGGTGTCTTTTATACTGTTAACGACTTCAAACAGGTGCCCGTTAATACGGAAATGAGTGGGGAAAAGAGGAGCCTCTTAAAAAAAAGTTACACAGGTCTGTGACAGCCAGAAATCTTGCTTGTTTGTAGGTGACCAAATACTTATTTTCCACCATTATTTGCAAATAAATTCTTTAAGTCAGACAAATTATTTTCTCAATTTTTTCATTTGTCTCATAGTTGAGGTCTACCTATGATGTCAATTACAGGCCTCTCTCATCTTTTTAAGTGGGAGAACTTGCACAATTGGTGACTGACTAAATACTTATTTTCCCCACTGTACATGCATGAAAACAGACCATGGTACCAGAAATGAGCAAGCATGGTTCAAAACTGCACCCGAGGGACAGAGGCAAAACAGTTCTGGAGTGATGTAGGAACATGACGGAAATGTAAAAAAGCCATGGCATGAAGTTTGGATTTACAAGATGTTTACATCACATCTTATTCGGTGAGATTCACCTGATTACTCTCACTATCTGATTACTCATACGCATCGACTGGATTATTGACAAAATCTGATTTTCTGCAGTTATTGGATTATCAAGTGTAAATGCACTTAGAGACTACTACTGCGTTAAGTGGTACATTTACCGTGTCTGGTGTGAAAAGTCACAACTATAAGCACTTCAATTAGCAGTAGTTCATAGACCTTCTCAAATACCATGTTACACTCAGAAGCATGTCATGGTGCCAAAAATAAATTCCATTATATTTTAAATTCAAGTTTATCCACAATTTAGGCATTTTTGTTTTTCATTTTCTCTATTTATAAAGATCTAAAACATTCTTGCGAATTACTGAAAAAAACAAAAACAAAAAAAACCCAAAAAAAAACATGCTAAAATAGCCTAGAACTTGTCAACTAGTGAAGAAGTGAAGAATGGGCACTTACCAAATCTGAGCATGGAGAAGAAGAGCAGCCAGAACATGCAGAGGATTGGTGCCACCAGCACTTGACTAATAGCAGCTGAGTGGATGTGCTGGCTGAGTTTGGTGGGAATATAAGCATAATAGATGTTGTAGCGGTCCACCATGTGCTTCAGAATCACGTACAACAACCCTGGAACAGGTACATTGTTGCAATTGGCTTTTTTGTAAATGACAATATGTCACACAGTATCAAAAGGTATATTAGCAATTTATTTGAAACGTAACAATACACAAAGAAAAGGATTTGATGATTTAAGAATGCAGTCTGCACAATATTAATTGGTGGGTTGGTTAAAAGCCTCCTGTATTTCTTTGGCCTTACAGATTCACTGCAAAGCATGAGTAACAAATTTCACCTTCTGGCTGACTGACTACATTTGAGATAAGAATAAATATTGTTTGTTTTCCATTTTATGGCTTCATGTATATGTACTCAGCAAAGTTTGATGTTACAAGCTGTTCTGGTTGTTGTGGTTAAAGATGGTCAGAGCTTTGTGTATTGAAGAGGTCTTCTTTCATCCAGAACATGATATTCCACAGGTGTGCCACTGAAACGGCAAAGTCCAGATCCAGGTAGCCGATGCCAGACAAACTCAGTACAGAGGGAAAAATTATGATGGTGGATCGCAACGTAGTAAATAAACAGTCATAATGTGCGGCGGTGACAGAACAGGCGTGGAGTGGGCGTCTGGCTCTCGGCTAGACGGGTCGGAGCGTCTGGAAGACTAGAGTGGCGTTCACACCTCGTGGCCACGTTACACAGAGATACTGAGATACTGTCAGCGATATGGCTCAGACACCCACACAGCACACTCTCCACTGAGGAGGCGAAGCAGAGGACGGGAGTGGAGTGAGGAGGAAGGGAAAGAGCAAATGAAGGAAAAGTGGGATACAAGAGCAAGATAAGAACGAGGAATCAAATATAATGAAAATTGGGGAGATTTTATTGTATGAGGGGAACTAGCTAGCAGAAGGCAGAAGAAGCCTTAATCTGAATTTAATGAATTTAAAAAGGATAGTTATATTAGAATGACTTGAAGAGAGAAGGAAGAATTTACATTGAATTACCTCTTAAAGATAAAATACACTACAGTCGGTGGACATCACTTATTATGAATGCGCACACACACACACACACACACACACACACACACACACACACACACACACACACACACACACACGCACACACGCACACACACACACGCACACACACACACACACACACACACAGCTTGTCTACTCCCTGTAGAGAGGCCAATTGGATAAATTTCTCTGGGGCAGATAAACCTGAACCGATTGGCACCATGCTTAATACCAGGCGTGGGCTACAGTGGTATAAAGCCTCCAGAATTGATTGTGGAGCAGTTGAACTGTTTTCTGCAATGATGGTGCTCAATTCAATACTTCTGGTATGAGTTGGCGATGAGGTGAGGTGGTGATCAGACATCCTGACCTCACTAAGAATCTTGTCATTGAACATGAACTAATCCTCACAAAATTGCTCCAAAATCTCTTTGAGGGAATTTTGAGAATCTTTTTTTAGTCCATTTTGGAATAAGGCTAAAAAATAATAAAATGTGCAAAAAGTGAAGTGCTGTGAATACTTTCCAGGTGTTCTGTATATATAGTGCACCAACAATAATGCTTGTGAAGCACTTCTTAGCAACCTAAATGCTTCCTTGCGGCTTAAAAAGGAGGCACAGCAGCAGCTCCGCCCAAAAGGTATTCTTTTGTAAGGAAAGATGACTGGCTGGTAAAAGCAAACCCTTTCCCCCCCAGACTTAGCCCAATGTCTAATGGTATGAGCACTCACCAAATGGTACAATGACAGGGCAAGTAATGCTGTAGGTCATACTGACAGAAAAGATGCACATGGTCCAGGCATACTCCAACCCAAACTGGAACTCAAAGGCCTGACTCTGTAAGGTGGAACAAGGAATTGGCTTATTAGACCTCAACAGTTCAACTCCATGGCTTTCTTTAGGGTGTTTTAACATTTAAACAACATGACAATTAAAGCTCCTCAAAATATAAACAATATGTATAAACAAGGTATAAAAATGACAATATCATAATATTGTGCTTATGCAGGTTACCATTTGTGTATGATTTCATTCCAAAAAAAAAAAGAGTGTGATTGGGTTGTTTGTATGGAAATGGATTGGTTTCTGAAGGGATGACACTCAACTGAGTTTAGATTTTGAGAATGATGTCATAGAAACAATGCAATTAAAGGAGCAGCATGATGGCTTAATTTCACCATTGCAAAAAACATGATCCAGTGCAGTGTGTGGAGTCTAATACTAATTGTCATATTTATTATTACAAATATGCATTACTTGGAGACACAGGTCTTATCATATCATATATCACCATTTCTCGGACCATATGGACATTGCACAGCCCCAATTTCTGGTGATGGTAGATATCAGAGGAGCCATCTTGGATGAGAACATT
Organism: Acestrorhynchus altus; assembly: GCA_034509495.1. NCBI lineage: Eukaryota > Metazoa > Chordata > Actinopteri > Characiformes > Acestrorhynchidae > Acestrorhynchus > Acestrorhynchus altus. Next base: position 13,241,088 of record CM067513.1, read on the forward strand.
TTTTCTTCACTAACAAGCAAAAATTCCATTAGGCACTTATGAGGTACAATGCGCTCACCCGTTTAACTTGGATGCGTTCAGCCTTGGACTTGGCGAAGCAGAGGCGCAGTGAATACACCAACAGTGCAGGAACCCTCAGCAACTCCATTGCCGTGCCAATTAGGCTTGATGTGATGACATAGTTTACAAAAAATGCTCCATTGTCAGGCAAAAACACACATCTGAGAAAATATTGAGAAAGCAAGTGAATGGAAGACAAGATGAAAGTAAACGATGGCTTGAATGTATTTCATTACACAGTTACATGTATAAGAAACATAAGTAAATTGAAAGTAGCTGCGACTTACTGGAATTTCACTTCTTTCTCATCCAAGAAGTTAGTGTCGAAGAGCCACCTGAAGAAAAAATCCAAACTAGAGAACAGATAAATTGGGTTAGAAATCATCCATAACATGTGTTGAGCAAATACATTAAGCATGTTTCGTGATGACTTAAATAATCTTTTTTCATTTTTGCTGAAACATGACACTATTAGCAAAATATACCTGGACAGACCAAGAGAGGGTAGAATAATGACCATGAAGATCAGGAGCAGGAAGCACTTGTGCATGGTGGCCTGATTCTCACTAGACCTGGAGAAAGACAAAGCATCACACATAACGGTCATCTCAGTCTGCACTGCTGCCATTCTATTATCTGTTAGAGTATGTATTCAAAGGTCTACTGTAAATTCACTTTAGATTAACTCTGAATCTAACGTTCTGACTGCCCAGAAAAAAGTCTCTGATCAACTCTATGTTCTAAAATAAATACATAATATCAACAGTTTAGTTTGACTATGTATCTTCAGTTTTGTCCTTATTTTGTTAGCACTTTTATAGTTTAACATTTGTTATAAACAACCATTTTCAGTCATATGTTTTGTTTTGAGTTTATTTGGATCAGGTGTGAGCAGAGGGTACACAGTATAGGGTGCTTATGTGTTCATTAAAGATGTTTACTGCTGTTGTCCGATGAAAACTATGTGTAATGCTCTACACATTGTGTAGAAGATTCTGGATGAACAGACCTGTTAATTACTCTAATTTTACATTGACTTCCATTCAAAGTTTAGAGCATGTCTCCTGTAAAGTTGCCACTTTAGAGATACATGTTTTTTTATTGGATAGTGATGATTTTAGGAGAGATTAAAGTTTAATTAGTGCTCAAATCGATGTCTTTGTTCTCTAAAAATGTCTCAGTGTCAGTGTCTGAGCTTAATAACCTACGCCTTCCAACTGGTCCAAACTGTACCATGTAATGCACATATACAGCTGTCCATGATGGAAGCTCAAGATGGGATTAATATCTATGGCAGGGGTATAAAAGTGAAGTACAAATATAGGGGCAGCAGAGGGAAATAAAATCTCCAGTTGTCACATAAATCAAATCAAATCAAAATGTATTTACATAGCGCTCTTCACAACTGATGTCTCAGAGCAGCTTCACAGAAATCCAAAAATAAAAAAGGTTAACAACACAGGAACAAAGGATATGAAATAGACCCCCTAGTGAGCAAGCCAGAGGGCAACAGTGGCAAGGAAAAACTGCCTCAGAGCTGGAGGAAAAAACCCTTGGGAGGAACCAGGCTCACAAGGGGGAGGACCCATCCTCCTCTAGTCAAACTACTATAATTAAAGAAGCATAATGCATCTTTAATGTGTGCAGAAATGTTACTAAAGTATTTCATGTTGGCTGCACTATTCACTAGAACCCTATATTTATTGTTCAGTTATTAACCCTAATGGAAAAAAAACGATTCCAATTTATATGGACTCACACAGGGTTCTAGTTTGTGGCCAATAAAACTATTACTCATTATGACATTAATGCTGTTATGAGGGTGACAAAGAGCAGGCTCTCATGGTCTATTGGGGACTCTGATGTGGCATGATTAAAGACTGCTTTGAATTATGTTCTTCAACTACATGAACACTTTAAATCAGGGATATCCGAAGGTGGTCAGGATGTTCACAACACAAATATGCATATTGTCAGAGGCTTATTATGCATACTGAAATGATCTGCAGGATTAATGTGGCAAAGAATCCTTACAGATCAGTATCATTATTGGCAAATGCTATATTGTGCAGCCCTGCTCTGCAGAATCTCCTGTGCTATATTTCTTCTAGATGTGTTCATGTAGAAGAGCTCTATTGACAGAAGTGGCACAGCATCCAGATGCAACTATGAGAGGCCACCACTGTGCATTCATTGTTCCCTTATTGTCATCACTATGACAACAAGATTGAAGAGTGCTAGTGAGTGACAAGAACACACACACACACACACCTTGATTGAGTGAGTGAGCATGTTTGGGTGTGGGTTTGACATATTATACAATATGTTTATGCATTTCACTGAATATGTTAATGCAGTATGTTTAAGCTTTTTTGCATATTCACATGTGCACACACACACTGCACACACTGGGCACACACTGGGCACACACTGGGCACACACTGGGCACACACTGGGCACACATCCTCTGACTTATGGCATATTTACTCATGTTGTCATTAAGATTTAATGTGTTAATGTTGCAAGCATAACTTTGCGCAATTTCAAACGGAGTAGTACACATATAGTAACAGTAAGTAGTGGTTAGCTTCAGAGTTGTGGTTCTGTTTGTGATTGATGGTAGTAGTGCACAGATCCAGTCATCCACGTCAGTTGTAATTGTTGCGTTTTGGAGCTAAGGCTGAATGCTTCTTGCTGGTTTTGGTTTTTGGTTATGTAAGGGAGTAAGAGGGTAGTAATTCTGATTCTAAAGGCCAATAATGACATTCTAACAAGACTCAAAATAATACCCACAGTTTCAACAATAATCAGAATAATCAGTGCTCCATACTTTGTCCAGTGATGCTCGAAGAAGGCGGAATAATAGACGATGAAGGGCAGCAGCACAGAAAAAGCCCACAGGAGCAGGGTGGGGAAGAACTGCGTGATCACTGGGTTCTGGAGAAAAAAAAGAAGAGAGAAGTAAAGGCTGACCCTAAAATAAAATTAACAAAACTTTCCACCTCCCTTTAACCTACTTCTTTAGGGATGTCATTTCGTTTTCTTTTTCACTTTATATTCTTTTTTGTTCTGTTTTTTTATATAATTATGCTTATATTCTTAGCTTATTTTTTTTTATATCACTTTGGACAATGACATTACATTTAAATGTGCTTTGTAAATACAGTTTACTTGCATACTAGTTCTTGCCCTCTAAGAAAATGAAAATGGACAAAAGTAAGTTGCACAACTAAAAGCAGTACTATCGGTCATTCTGAAGCCTTTGATGGCACTCCTGCCCATCTGTATAAACAGTCATACGGCATCCGAAACCACATAACCAAATCTATTTTAGCTCACTCAACACAACTCAATTTGAGGCAGGTCATTTGTACAGTGCTAATTACTGAGGATTACGCTTCCATTACTTTTTAGCAACACTCAAAGAAAAACGGTATTTTTAGTATATAAACCATTCTTGTTGGTAAAGGATCTGAAAAAGGTGATGCATGAATTTACTTCATCTCGGTTCACCACTGTAACTCGCTGCTTCTTGGAGTCAGACAGTACTCGCTAGCACAGCTACAGTTGATCCAAAATGCAGCAACTTTAATGCTTATTGGTACAAAAAAGTATTATCCCATTACACCAATACTAGCAGCTCTACACTGGCTTGCAATCCAATTCAGAATTCAATTTAAACGTTTTATTGTGGGTTTTTAAACATTTGAATGAGCTGGCTCACTGATTGGCTCACACATATGGCTACATTGACATTCACCTACACAAGCTTTGAGATTTGCTGACCAGTTTCTTTGGAGGGTTCCCAGAACCAAGAAAAACCACTAAAGGGTGACCGAGCACTCTCAGTGGCAGCCTCAAAGCTTTGGAACAGCCTTCCTACAGAGATTTGACATGCTCCTTCCTTACTGCTATTTAAGTCAAAGCTCAAAACGTCCCTGTATCGGTTAGCTTTTGAAAATAACTGAGGATGGTGAAATATACGTTTTATGGTGTACTAAGTAAATGTTCTGTCATTTAGGGGTCCAAGAACCGAAGGCACTGGAGCACCTGTTGTTTTTGTAGGATTCTTTTTCTTCTCCCCTAAAACAGAGTGCACAGACCAAACGATAAGTCATACAGACATGAAACTTGGTCAACAGGTAGTCCCTCCCACTAGTCAGGCACTTGAGCTCAGTTTGACTGGCCTAATGGTGGCACCTTACCGAAGTCCATATCTCCTACCCCGTATGACAGACATCCCCACATTACTTGCCTCATGCCCTACAAACAAGCCTATAGAACCATATAGTTCTGTCCACTTAGAGCTGTTGCTAATTTGCATAATAAACAAAATGACACCAAATCTGCTTGAATTCAATCTCAAACAAATCACAACTTTATTATCAAAGAATATTGGAATTTCAACACTGCTTAGCACAGAGATCCAATAGTATGGGTGGAGTACTAATGGCAAAAAACACACATATACCGCTCTAAAGCATGTACACTAGGAGGGTCCTAGACAGATATCAAAGTTTGGTGGTACTGCATCACTAGGTGGCGCTGTCCAATATTATGTGTGGAGCAAATATTGCAAAAAAATCACACATATATAGCTATAACTCAGAAATGCTTGTAACTTAGGCTGGTTGTAGACAACTATCTCTATAATGAGCAAAAACGTGTTATACAACCAAAAGCTGTCTGAATGAAAGAAAAATTGGCATTCATCTACTATATGCTTTCTTGGACCAGTATCAATGAGTCTGAAGTAATATTCAAAAAAATATGACCACCCTCAGCCAATCTGATTTCAACAGGTACAGTCCTGTGTTGCTGCACGTTTTCATTCTAAACAGTGTCTTCTGTTCCAGGAATGGGATACATACTGAAACATTGAGCCTCATTGGACTAATCTGTGATGGGACCCTGAAGTTGGTGCTTATAGAACAATTTCAACCTCACAAGACTCACAGACTCTAGATGGTCAAACTGTATTTTCTTGCTATTGTCAAACGTGAGTTCAGTACACAGAACCGACATACTGTGAACCTCAAACACTGTTGTGTTCACCTTGAGAAGAGAATCCAAGGCCAATTCCAAAAGTTAAATGCATTCCTTGCCACCTTTACATCATCGATGTTTCTGTAAAGATCAACTGTCTTTAGTGAAGAATCCTTCATTGCAGGAGTTTTTTCACTAACCTGCAAACTTTCTACTGGACGAGTGACGTTGAACTTATCCATAGTGTTGACAATGATGGCTGGGGTGGTGAGGAAGAAGAGCAGGAGGAAGAGAAAGATGTTGAGGAGAACACAGCACAGCCACCAGCGAGACCCACTGACTGAAAGATTCTCCCTGGAGATCAAACAAACAATTAATACATAGCAAAAAACCTGATGAAGACTTTTAACGGAAGTTGCTGCCACCCTGGACTGGAAGGCTGCTACTGCACTATGTATCTTTGGTTTAGAATGCACAAGACCTCCAAACGACTGATTTATAGCAGTGGATCACTTTCAAGTGCTGCTTTTGAACTGTATTTGAATTGCCAGACGTATCCCATACTCAACATTTGTGGAATGCAATTGGTCACTCCACCTCTACTGCAAAATCTGCAGGAACTGCACAAGAAAATTCAAGCTGCATGGGATGGATTATAGCAGCACACCTTTAGAAACAACCCCATCCTGAGCTGCATGTTGTGCTAACAAAAATGCCATATTGAGAGTCGCTACTTCTGTATGTGTAGCATAATAACTTTTGCCCATATCAGTCAATGTTTCATCATTAATTGTTCTTGGTAAACTTTATGTCCCTTCTGACTAGAACTGCAATCTGATGTATCCTTTTGGGTTCAACCATTTTTTTGAGGATGAGTGTACCATGTATAATAACGCCCTTTCAATGGGGCAGTAAAGAAGAGTCACCAACATCCACAAAGACAAATGACTGAAGACAAAAATGTCACCTTGTTTTTACTTCTCTACAGACGGCACAAGCACACTCATAATTTCAATGCTCATTCTTCTCAAGGGTGTGCCCTCAGAACTACCTGACTGTTTAGCCTCTAAATGCAGGAGGGTTAGACGCCACAAAGCCAAAACAGAAGTCGGGCAACATTCAGTGGCAAAACATCCACTCTGAATCTCTTTATTATGAAGCATAAGAAAAACAACCATTGCACAGGCACAAAAGCTCACAGCATATAATACACTTGCCTAATGGAGTATGAAGCAGAAAGCTGAGTGATAGCTCCTCCACAGACACACACACACACACACACACTCGCATATATGCTCAATATTCACACATATATTATATAAGAGATGCTGCCACAGCAGCTGTCTAGGCACACAAGCAAATCTGCAGGGAGTGAGACTTAATTAATTCAATTCTGTCTCTCTAGTCAAAGACAAATGGACTGGAATAAAGTGTGTTTGCAAGAAAAAAGCATGATATTAAATGAGCACTTTATTATATCAGAGCCCATAACCATATTCATCTGCTGAAATGAGCACGTTAGGGCAGCACTGCATCTGGAGTGCTTTCAAAGGAAGCACAAGCTTTATACATCTTTCATAAATATACACCACTTCAAACATACAGAATTCTTTAAAAGCTGCGATCCCTAGCACTCATGTACAAATTCTGCAACAGTTGCATTTGTTGTATTTTAAATACTTTCATGCCACATCATTACCAGCAATGCCAGGTCTTACACTGCTGTTCTTTCCACTTGTACATACCAGATAATATCATTGGGAGCGGGAGAATAGCGGACACCCCATTGCTGTGAGCGCACTACTGTAGTGATGCTGGACTGCTGCAGTCTCCGACGACAAAGAGTCCTGTTGTAGTCCTTAACGATGCTGTACAAATATAACATACCAACCTTTTATACCAAGGTAACAGATACCTTAAAGCGACATTATGCTGTAGTTTTACTTTAAAATAACAGATGAAATTTTATTCTGATGCTCCACTGAGCTACACAAGACTACTCAAGAGCACTGCATAATGCTGCGTAACCTGAATCATTTGTGTAACATCCTGCAATATTACACTGCTGCCTCCGTCCACACCATTCATTCACTTTCAGTGGCTGTTCTGTAATTCTTAGCTTGTCCAGAAATGCATGTATAAATCATGTTCTTTAGTGGTGGCTTAAAGTGCAATTTACACTTCTTTACACTAGGTGAGTGTAAACAAAGACCAATTCTTGCATAATGCTAATTTAAAATGAAAGCTTCAAAATCATTTTGATGCTCCACTGACACAGAATAGTGTCTCTGTCCATGCCATTCCAGACAATCTTGTCTTTATTTTCAATTAATTCCTTACATATTTTGATTTTGTTGGTTTTGTTCATTCTACACTATATGTTTAAATGTCTGTGCACATCCTTGTAATGAATGCATGCATCTACTTTAAGTTGCACCTGTTGCTGACACACATGTACACATGCTTGTCTATTCCCATTGGCAATGGAGCAGAATTGGCAATGGAACAGGACTCTCTGGTGCAGATAAATATGAATCTGTTGGCACCATGCAGACGTGGGCTAGAGGGATAAAAAGCCCACAACACTGAGCTGTGGAGCAGTGAATATTTGTTCTCTGGAATGATGGCGCTCCATCCAATCTTTCTGGGATATGTTGGGGAGTTGGGGATGAGGTAGGGTGGTGATAATCCAATATCCTAACCCCATTAATACTTTTTGTATTTCTGCCATTGGTTCATCAGAGCAAGGCTTCATTGAATAATATAGGAGGGTATTGCTTGCCATGCCTGGTGTGAAATGGGCTTAAAACTTGGTTCATCACTAAGCAATTAAGTGAAAGTGGGCGCTGAGCTTACACTGCTGTCATCCTCTCATCTCTGAAAGTGACAAACGCAATGCCCAGTCTCTTCATGGTGATACGATTCTTCTCGGCATTAAACTCATCTGTAAGCTTCTCCTCTAATTCACTGTAATACTGTTCAGCATCAACCTGAGAAAGAAATGGAAGAGAAAAGGAGAGAAGTGAAATGAAGAGTTAGTGTGCAGTGGTCCCCAGTGGCGAACCTGGGAAGGTGCAATGGCACAGAAATGATGTTACAGTGGAGTCAAATCATGTACTATTAATAATTACTAATACATCATTTATGACTACCAAAAGGAGTTCGGAGGAAGCATTTAGTGGCACTGCACCTGCTCAAAGCCACACATATCACAGCAGAGGATCTGAGCACAGGGGTGGGTCTTGATCATGATCCTTCCCTCCTTTTGAGACTTGGTAGCGAAATACATCCTGCCCTTCATTGCTTTTCGCCTGTCAGAAAAAACAGCCTTAAAAAATATCTGAGGAGGAGGATAAATTAAACAACCATTAAACATTGGTCATCAATGTAATGCTCGAGTCAATGGATTTCAAGTGGATTTTAATTCATTCCTCCTTGAATGTGTAGCCCCTGAATTAAGATGTACTGATTATATGTGTATGAATGTGAAATAGTGTGCTGTGCGTGAACTGGGACAGCGAGAATTAATTACCTCTCTGAGTCGAGCTTCATTAGCTTTTGTACATCGAAACAGAAGCAGATGTCTGTGACCGTGCAGCTGGGGTAAGCCTCACTGTTGGGTGATCCCAGGTATGCAGGAAATCCAATGTGGACAACATGTTAGAAGAACTATTTGAGCCTTTTGTCGTTTAACAGAGGTTACGGAATTGCTAACATTGTAACAACTTTCCAGTGCTCTTTAATCTAATCTGTAGCTTCTGCGCCGGTAAAGAATGGTGAATGAATACCAGGGACAATAAACCTCATGTGCTTAGCTGTAATTTGAAGACAGAAAAATGCAGTTAAGATAGAATCCAATGGGCAGGTGCTGAATTCAGCACATAAACCTTCCCGTAAGATACATAATTAAGTGCTGTAACATTAATATCGGCACTAGTATACTGTGGTTGTAGGCACGAGGCTACAGACAGAGTGCTGAACATCACAGTCAATGAATAGTTCATAATTTCACAATCATCAGGTTCACAGGCAACATGTGAAGCTGTCAAAGCTGTTAAATATTAGGAACTGGCTTGTATATGAAGTTGACCTTGGTGTTGCATTTACCTGCTCTGTATTCAAACGATTTGTTCTACTTTAAATGGTGCAGCAGATCACATCCTCTTTGACTGGCTGATCTAATTCTACAACTCAAACCACACAGTGTACACTATCTACCCACCTACCTACCGACTAAGATCTAGCAAAACTGATGAGCATTGCATAGTGTACTTATGTGTGGTTTGGGATGGTGTGTGAAATGCAGCATGTTTTTATCTTGTAACCACTGGTGTTGTTGATAAGTCGTGTGGGCATGTGGTGGAGTAATACTTGAATAGTGCCAGAATGTCCGATTGTGCACTCCACCTGTGTCCAACGCAAAGGGTGAATCGATTGTCTTTGTCTTTAATGGATTATGTTTGACAAAAATTCAGTATACTTGGTTCTTTCTGAGATTTCTCCAAAGAACTTCACACATATTTTCAGCATAACGACTGATGATGATGATTTTTCACAGGTTTGTAAGTGATTTTGTGAGAAAACCTTAGGTTAGTAAATATTACAAAAATTACTTTTTTATTTCATGCTAATATTCAATTGCAAGACAAAATCTTCACGTTTTCAAGCTTCAGTATGATATTCACTGATGTCCATCTCATCTTAAGATCTAATTTGAAATTGAATTTCAAATATTTATTAAAATTTAGTAACTGCCCACAGACGTCTATCATAGGTTTAATGAACTGCCCTGGTTCTGGACTGATTTCATTCAGAAGGAACAGATACATTTGGGTTTCCCTTCCCCATGTTGGAAAGGAGACGGTGTCTATATGGGTATATGACGGTGAAAAAGAGAAACAATATTCACATCATTAACTCAGTGGGTCTCTATCCTGGTCCTGGAGTACCACTGTCCTGCTTGTTTTTGAGTTTTCTGGCTATAACCCAGTTTTCCTGAGTAAGGGCTCATTAATTAGTTAATTATTTGAAATATGGAATTTAATGGAGTGTGTGGACAAATACATTGGCCTTTCCGTTACTCACTGAAGGTGTTTGGTGATCAGGCCTGGGTCAGAAATCTCTCGTGGGATGTTGGTGATCATTAGTGTTCTGGCAACCTTTAAGAACGACAATCAAACCCCAAAGCCAGAGAATCCAAAAATGTACATTAACATAATAAATATCAGGCCATACATACAAACAGCCAGACACACACACACACTTTCAAAATGTGGTTCTCACAAACCTTCTCATCCTCCTTGTATTCCAACCTTGATGAGTGGTGGGCCATACATAGAACCGTAATCACAAAGTACAGAAACGCAAAGATGCTGTGCAACCAGAGAAAACTGTTCCTAGAGAAAGTAAGAGACACAGAGAGAAAGAAAAATAAAGAAGGAAAGAAAGAAAGGAAAGAAAGAAAGAAAGAAAGGAAAGAAAGAAAGGAAAGAAAGGAAAGAAAGAAAGAAAGAAAGAAAGAAAGAAAGAAAGAAAGAAAGAAAGGAGACTTTAACTTTGATGTTTGCTCTAAATTAACAATTGGCCAAAATGTTCCACAGAGACGGGGAAGGCCGATAACCTACTGTGCTGGCATATTAGCCACGGTTGTGCGACCAATATTTTCAGGACTGTCATCTGAAAAAGAAATAAAAGAAGTAAAATATTACTTAAGTTAGTTATAAGAGTTTATATTCTTAACTCACTCACAGTTAATGATCATCATGTTTGGGAGGAACAGTGGCTTGGTGTTTAGCATGTTTGCCTCACAGTGCTGAGTTCAAGGCCCTATCTGGGCAGAGTTTCCATGTTCCCATTTTTGTGGGTTTCCTCTAGGGACTCCAGTTTCCTCCCACATTCCAATAAATCTGGTGAACTGGCTACTCTAAGTTGCCCTGGTGTGAGTAAATGTGTGTGTATGAGTGAATCAATGCCCTGGTACAGATTGGCACATTGTCCTGGGTGTATCCTCTGAAATGGCAGTATTGAATGGAGCATTGGATATATTCGGTCTTAACCTGTAGAGGCTTTTCAGTACAATACAAATTATATGTCACAACCTAATTAGAAGTCTAAGCTGCCCTTTGCATTGCTGAAATTGCAAGAATACAAAATAAATTGGTTTCTTAATCTATTTAAGCCATGAAGGGCTTTGTGGAACTAGCTCAGAATAAGAAGCAATTTCTGCAATTGTGCTGGATTTTAGAAAGTATTCTTTGGGCATGTCTCAGCTATTAAAACTGCACTATTTTTACGGCTCACTGCTCATCGTTCATGTTCTAACATCCTCACAATGATCACGAAAAACCAGAGTGCTTTAAAGGATGTTTTAACAGGATGACAATATTGTACACAAGGAGAAACAATATTGAGTAACTGCTCCTCTTTTCAGCCACTGTTCCACAGCAATATTTACACTGCTACTGAATAAACACAATCATCGATTGTAATTATATTCATTTATATTGGCCAACATCATACAATGCAGATAGAAGTATTGTAAACTAGACCCCAAAGAGCATTTGGGAGTTGTACTGAATATTTCAAGTATTTTAGAAAATACAGAAAAATCAATTACTATTTTTTTATTTAAAAAATGTTACAAAAAATATTTTTTGTAACATTATCTGCTGTGAGAGTTCTGTGGGACTTCTCGGGAAATATTATTTTTCTAGATTTCTAGCCTTTCTAGATACTCAAGTCTGTACACACACACACACACATTATATATATATATATATATAAAAATATATTGCTATATGCCTCCATGTCAACAATCTGTACTTGTGCAATCACATCATATCTGTCGGAGACTGGATTGTACTTGCAAATCATTTTTTTTTTTGCCTTCTGAGGAAGAGTGTCACCGATCTTTCTTCGTGTAAGAAACTACTACATCTCTGGTTTACTAACTGTGCATCAGGTGCCTGTTGCTACACTGTCTCAAACTCACAATGTTTTGCATCACTTCAGCAATATGTAATTATGAGTGCATTTGTATAAATACTTATTGTTTTTTATTTGAGCATTACTGATCTCTTGGTTTTTACTTTTACTAAATCATTTTCATGCACATCATGTTAAAGTACTATTACTGGTCCACAATGGACTACTTCCTGAAACTGGGCCTGCGGACCACTAGACGGTGCTTCACAGCCCACAGGTGGTTCCCGGTCCACAGCTTGGTAAACTCTGGAATAGCATGTGGTTGATTAAATGTGGCTTTAACTGCAACATGTTTATATAATGTTTTTTTGCATGAAGGAGAGCGTAAGTAAGTTAAGCTTATTTACTGTCTTGCTGTAGTTTTGGAACGTATTATAGAACATGCAAAAAACCAGCACTGATGAGACATTCTCTCCTGTGTGAAATGTAAAGGTCAAAGTTTCAAGTGTTCTTCACACTGCAACATATTTCAAATGCTTATTTAAATAAAGCAACTGCCCAATGCTTTCTAATATAGTTTTGAGTCATGTTTCTCACAAATGAGGGAGACAGATCCAACTGAAAAATGCTGCAGTGTTACTTTAACGAGGTGGGTGACATGCAGCAGCCTGCAGGTCACAGGCCGTGGTTAGCTATGCGTTAATCAGTCTGTACAAAAACCCACAAATAGGCCTGCCTCACGTTCCACTTTTAAAACTTACTCATGTCTACTTTAGATGATTACTATAAATCCTCTGCAACAGGAAAACCAAAGTGTGTGTGTGTGTGTGTGTGTGTGTGTATGAGGGGACTAAGTAAAACTGGCTGCTTTTCACAACCCTTTTTTTTTTTTACATTGAGGACAGTCAGTGCCTTTCCCATGACATCCCTTGTTTGGCTTGGCATCCCAGTTGTGCCATCTGCAAACACTGTGGGGTGGTCTGAACAAGCCCTCTGGCCATGTCCACTAATGGCTGGGTTTGTCTGAGGATTTCCAGGCCCTTCCTAAAGATTCCCTTATCATAATATAACCTTGTGACAGACTATTCACAGGAAAAGAAGGGAGATTTTGTTAGATTTAGCACCCGTAGGAAGCACGGTTATCGCCAGCGGTAACAAAATATGTTTATGTTGTAACTCGATAATTATACCATGCTTGTAGTTTGTTGAAACAAACAGAGAGGTTCAGTTCAAAGTGAGGATCTTTTGTGCTCATTAGTAAAAAAAAAATAGATATTTTATTAACATCTGGTTTGTGATGAAGAAATGTTTAGTATTTTTTGTGTTTTTACGTTTACATTTACATTTAAGGCATTTAGCAGACGGCCTTATCCAGAGCGACTTACAGAAGTGCTTTGCTGTTCACTCACAATATCCTTAGCTAGTAGACAAGGCTGGAATCTAGAGATTCCTCACGCTTAGATCCTGTTGAAACGAATGTCTTTATGGAGTTAAATACTCCTGAAACAGATGAGTCTTCAGTCTGCGTTTGAAGACAGTGAGGGACTCAGCTGTTCGGACTCCCAGGAGAAGTTTGTTCCACCATTTTGGTGCCAGAACAGAAAAGAGTCTGGATGCATGTCTTCCTTGCATTCTGAGGGACGATGGGTCAAGCCGAGCTGTACTTGAAATCTCAAAGGGCTCTTGGTAGAGCTCGAGTTTTGACCATTGCCATCATGTAGGTCAGCATCAAGGTTTTGAATCTGATGCGAGAAGCTACAGGGAGCCCATGAAGGGAACGCAGCAAGGAGCTACGTGTCTGAATGTAGGAACATTGAAGACGAGCCGCGCTGCTGCATTCTGGATAAGTTGCAATGGTCTGATGGTCTGCATAGGAAGGTTGATATGACTGGTCCAGCCAGTAGGGAGTTGCAGTAGTCAAGTCTTGAAATGACAAGAGACTGAACAAGCACCTGAGTGACCTCTCTAGACAGAAAAGGTCGAATTCTCCTGATGTTGTAAAGGAGAAATCTGCAAGACCGAGTCAGGTTTGCAACATGAGCTGAGAACGATAACCGGTCATGCACTACTACACCAAGACTCCGTGCTTCAGCAGATGGAGTGACCAGTGAGTTCTCAAGGGAAATGGTAAGGTTGAGATAAATAGCCTCTCAATAAGAAAAGTAATCTCAATGTTATTATTCTATACTTTATTACATAAGTATTTATATTCTATATATATTATAGAAAGAAGCTAAAGAGACACAACTGTCAAGACATATTAATATCTCCGGTTTTTCACTGTTGGATATAATGTGAATCTTTTCACGAGGGCTTTATTGGTGGTGAAGTACTGAAGTAAACAGAAAGCCAGGAGAAGAAATTGGAAATTTGTGGGCGGGCTGAAGTTACCGAGGAGGCTGCCGGAGAGGTTGATGGGCAGGATGATGGTTATCGAGAGCAGACACACCACAGCCATCAGCAGGATGATGTGACGCTGGAAGGCCAGGTAGGTAACAGCATCGATTCCACACTTACTGCGTATCTCCTCGTCCCTGAAGTGAATAGAAATGCTGTAAAAATGGGTCAAAGCATGTGAAACACCCATAAACAGCAGTGATTTAGTGATATATATATATAATATATATCACTAAAGTACATTATATATGAGAAGTATATTATACAGTGCCAGAGACCATAAAAACATTACTGTACTATTAATATTTTGATGCAAGGTGATGAAGTTAACTGCCTTTTCCCCTGAATGTCACTTGATGCACTGCTAAGCATTGAACTGACCTCTAAAAATATTAAACTGTCAAATGTAGTGATTTGTTTTTTTGTGGAGCGACAGTAAGTTATGGTTATGTCCCAGTTGTGTACTACACACTAATTCTAAAATGTATAGACCAGAGGTGACAGAATGACCAGAATCTGGGTCAGAATGGTTGCTAGTGTTATCTGTTATTTGAAGATTGGCCGATTGATTAAGTGAGTGGAAACAGGTGTTGCTGAAGGTATTTAGAATGAAAACTTCTGACCACACCACCGGTATCTGACCCAGTTTGAATTTCCCTGATCTAAATAGGGTGTTTTTTTCAGGTCAGTACACACAAGACATGCATCCTATAAACTTTAAGCTTACACCTATAAGGGGCTACACTACTTCATGCTCATATCCACACATTCATATAAGCTGCAAACTGAATAATTCACTGTACAAATGTAAACACTGACCAACTTAAATATTCAGAAAAACTGTTGCACCCAGAAGGAAGCAACCAACAGGAATGAAATTTGGTTTCACACTCTGCTGAGCATGTGACATGAGCCAGGATGGGCCTTATCACTGTACCTGACTAAGGTTGTCCCATTGTGAGTGCTTTCCATTCTGACATGCTTTTTTAAGCAAATTAGAAAAGTTTGAAAGCAATTACAACAGCTGGAATGATCCAAGAGGGGTCACATCATAAAGCTCTGGGAAGTGAAGTGAGATGGTCTTAACAAATTGTGTACCAATATTGCCACAGCACACTGTTGGTGGCAGTGGATAGAAGAAGGCATTTACCAGAGACATGAAGGATCTGGGAGGCCTACAGACAGGGAAAGCTTGTGGATTGGTTTGATATGGGCAGAGTGAACCAATAGCCACAACTGTGGACTTTAGCAAGTATCGCTGCCCTCCACGAGTCATCGTGTTGGTGCTGCATGACGCAAGACTACATGCACAGAAACAACTGCTTATAATACCACATCAAAATTGCCATGACTGCAATGGTGTCATTCCAGACTGTCATGGAGTCTCTCAGAATGGTAGTGGGTCGTCTTCAGTGCTGAGACTTGATCTTACAATGTCTTCACACTCCTTGAACCTTAATCTGGTCAACAAGCCCTTCGACTGTTGTGCCACTCTTTATTACACTATATAACACAACAGAACACAGTTCTATGCAAACTGAGCCTTCTGTTCTTTCTTGTCCACGGAATATGCACATGGCTCAATCCCTGCTTGACAAGAGATCACATGTTCAAATCCCATCAACACCACAAAAACAACCCTCCTTGGTCAGGAGTCTTAGAATAGGAAGGTCTCCCATCCATGTCAAAAAGAAACCCACACTAAATAGGTTTGAAGCATATATGAAGAATTAATTTGCTTTTGTGCTGGTGGTGTGAATGTGTGTGGGCTAATCTGGTTATATCCCAAAAACAGACATACGGTATAAACACCTGAAAAAACATGCATTCACACGCACACATGCACGTAGACATAGAAACACACTTCCACCCTTGCCCCACACACAGCCAGTGGGCTCCCAGCATGGCCTCCCTGTCTCCTGCTGACAGGACCACCATCACTGGGGAATTCTTGAAGGTTCTAATGCAGCCGGCTAAATAAGACCCTGCCGTGCCAGCCTGACCGCACAAATAACACTCTGGAAACCATGGGAACAGGGGAAGTGGCTGCTTTACGGCACCAGGGAAGGGTTCGGAGCACGCCCACACGTGAGTCCTACAGACCTTTGGGCCTGTGTTTGTTTTCCCTGCTAAATGACATATAACATGAACGAGCCGGACGCTGGCTGATGACATCACCGTTGCCAGTGCACACTTACTTCATGTGGTAGAGAGATGCAAGCCAGGAGCAGAAGCCCTATAAAAAGAGGGGAGGGAAGACGGCGAGTTCATAAAAAGGTCTGGGACACATAAAAGAGGCAGCACACAGAGTGTCTGGCTAGCTTAGCATCTGTCAGAGCCATTTGTTGTATAAGAGAACACACAGGGCCTTACTAGCGGAAAGAAGTGTGTGAAGTCATGTAATGTCATTGAGGAGTCTGCATTGAACGGTCATGCAAGTAGGAACGCAGGAGAGACAGAATGTGGTCAAAATGGAATGGTTAATAGGAGAGTACTGAACAGTATTGTGCAGAACTTTCAGATGCCTGAGTAATTTATTTCAATAATTCAGTAATTTATAATCAATATTATCTCATTTTTGACTGAGAAAACAACAGATCACATGAGAACAGATGCAGAGTAGCAGAAACAGAGAATGGAAAGTATCTCATATTTTGGAGAAAGTAGTTCATATTTTGTGAGCTGGTGTGGAGAACCAAGCTTGGTTACCGATTTCTCCAGGACACCTCAGCCAGTGGATGTGTTCAATCACCAGCTCACATGATTTAACATTATTAAGCAATGATTTACCAAACCAGACATTGGTAAATCAGTTGAGAGCTAAAAATAAGTTGCATTATTTATAGTTGAGAGATTTCAATACTCATGAAGAGTTTGGAAAATGTTTTAGTGATTGCATAAACATAAAACCACTATTACTTTATGTATGTTATTTGTCTTTATACCAAACAAGTGGTGGGAAATTCAGGTCCATCAAGTCACAATCCACCCCATGATTTTGTTCCGATAGCCTGGGTGGATAAGCTGCAGCCGAGCTACCCAAGCAGGTGGAACAAAATTCTGGAGTGGATTTGAAATTTATGGACCTGAAACCCCCCCCTCTGATTCTAATATCACACACCATCCAGATAAGGAGCTTTTTCATTCTCAGGTGCATAAAATATGTGCACAGTACTGTATATGTACTGAATTTGGTTCACTGGTTAAGAATCATTGTATTCAATAATACTAATAATATCATTTCTAAACAATTGTAAAAATTCTTTTGAGCGCCAATAATATAAAAGTTAGTAACTGGGTAGTTTTTGAAGCCTTGGGTTTTTCCTACTAGAAGTCCCATGATCACTGACAGAGACCCAGCTTTCAGACAATGATCTTAAATTGGTAGTCTTTAGATTTCACGCAAATAGTCTACATCCAGCACCAGAAGCAGCAAAACAACCCAAAACACCATGTTAGACAGTAGAAACCATACTCGTTTCTTTCAAGACCTCATTGTGTTCTCTGTAAATTCTACAGTCACATGCTTTAACAAACCACTCTATTTTGGTCTCACAGGACATTCTCTCAGAAGAATAATGGCTTCATGAGTTCATTTGTTCTAGCAAAACCCAGTCATTTTTTGTCTTGTCAAAATTGATGAGTTAAAAGTTGATAGAGGTTCTTCAGCCACCATTCAAATAATTCTTCCCTGCAGCGAGTACATCAGTTCTTCTCTTCTGTCCACGTCCAGGGAGGTCAGCTATAATGCAATGGGCTGTAAATTTAATCTGTAATTTGTATTCTGCATATTCCAGTGATGGGATCTCTGTAGATGGGATTGTAGTTTTAAGATTATCCATGCTTTTCTATGATTCTGGTTCTCACGTCCTTAGACAGTTCATTGCACTTCTTTCTTTTCTCCACGTTCTTGTATTACCACACTGGAGTCCCTTTCCCACATATTCTTCACTATTGGCTATAGACTCCCTATAGTGGTTGAATTTTTCTTCCCCACACATTTACCAACATGGTCCCACAAGGTCTCAATGGTATTTATTTCTGGTGATTGTGTTCTCCATGACACAGCAATTTCCTCAGTCCTCAACCCACTCAATCACGTGGGTGGCAGAGTGGCATGGCATCTTGCAACAATTTTTGTGGTTATTCCAAAAAAAACCAAAAAAAACAACAGTATTGGAACCAATGGCTAAATTACATATTTTCTTGATCTTTGACTTTAAAAATGTCAAAAAAAACTTTCCATAGATTATTTATTATTTTACATTATTCTTTATTTTTACGGTAGCGTACAAAATAGGAAACAAAACAGTAAAAGTACCATGTGCAAAAGTTTGTGCACCCCTCCAGTTGTAAAACTTCAGCACTTAATGAACTTGGTAGGGTCTTGAGTTCAACAGCGTTTAGCAGTTAAGAGAGACTGTGGAAGTCAAGACAAGACCTGCAATGACAAGAGCACTCTCACCAAAAGGCAAGGTGACATAAATGACTTGTAGGAAAGTTTGGCTGATGCAGGTGTGGTGGCACACTGTTCCACTGTGAAGCACTGCTTTCACAAACATGATCTGCATGGAAGAGCCATTGGAAGGAAAACATATTCTATTTCTATATAAGATACAGATAAACAACAGACATTTTGGAAAAGGTGCTGAGGACTAATTTATTAAAAAATCAAATGCATGTTTGGAGAAAAAAAATGAGCAGCATTTGATGAACAAATTGTGAACTGTTAACTACATTTACATTTACATTTGTGGCATTTAGCAGACGCCCTTCTCCAGAGCGACTTACAAAAGTGCTTTGCTGTTTACTTAGAACATCCTTAGCTTGTAGATAAGGCTGGAATCTAGAGATTCCACACATTTAGACCGTGTTGAAACAAAAAGTCTTTATGGAGTTAAATACTCCTGAAACAGATGAGTCTTCAGTCTGCGTTTGAAGACATTGAGGGACTCGGCTGCTCGGACTCCCAGGGGAAGTTCGTTCCACCATTTTGGTGCCAGAACAGAAAAGAGTCTGGATGCATGTTTACCTTGCATCCTGAGGGATGGTGGGTCAAGCTGAGCTGTACTTGAAGCTCGAAGGGCTCTTGGTGCAGCTCGAGTTTTGACCATTGCCATCATGTATGGAGGGGCTGGTCCGTTTTTGGCTTTGTAGGTCAGCATCAAGGTTTTGAATCTGATGTTCAGCTACAGGGAGCCAATGAAGGGAACGCAGCAGAGGAGTTACATGCCTGAATTATTATGCTTTAGAGTTTTGTGTGGCAGCCAGTGGCACAAGAAACACCGAACAAAGGGATAGAAAAACAGATTCCACTGAATATGAGCAAGACGGGCCCAGAATATTGCAGAACGTAAAAGTGTTTTGCATGGAGGAGAGGATGAATATTTGCAGAATAAATATAGAAAGAATTCTGCCTTGTCACAGATAATGTCTGCAAGCTGGTAATATATGCTAAAAAGGGTGTTACTAAGTGCTGACGTCTGAACAAACGTTTGCACATGCTAGAATTACTACATTTACTCCTATTATTTAAAAATGAACAAGATCTATATTTTTGACAATGGCGCACATTTTTTAACACACATTTTAACACACAAATGTATAAGCTTCTGAATATTGCCTTTTGGTTCCTATCATATATATGTATCACCACTGTCATACAAAACATTTAACCCTGCAATACTAAAGCATCATTAACTTAAAGAGCTGAATGAAAGGGTTGATTAAATATAGTAAGTGTAATGTAGACCTCTCACAATAGCTATTTATTTTTATCTAGATACCAGTGTTCTGATGAATCGTGCTGCCTTGTCGAAGCTTACTACAATAGTGGGGAAAACATGTATTTAATACACTGCTGATTTTGCAAGTTTTCCAACTGCAAAGAATGGAGAGGTCTGTAATTTCTATCGTAGGTACACTTCAACTCTGAGACAGAATCAAACCAAAAAAAAAAATCACACTGAATGATTTTTAAATAAGTGTGACTGACTAAAATACACAAACACAATGGGTAATATTAAGGACAGCAAAAATGGTCATGTGCATTTATTGTACAATAAGTTGATAATTATTGTAACGGGTCTAGTGTAACGGTACACTAAAGTCATACTTTGGTTCAATTTAGTTCAACTATGATTTCATGACTTAAATATCATAATATTGTTTATTTTCAGTCTTTTCAAATCCAAAAGGTGAGAACAGTGAGAGATAAAGAATAAAGAGAGATAAAAAAATTGCATCTGAGTCACTCTTTCTGCATGAAGCAGTGTAGAAAGTGTGACAAGAGAAAGAAGAAGGGGGGCAAACAAGACTACAGTTTTCACAGCAATAATTCTAAACCACTACAGTTCCCACAATACTGTACAAATCCAACATCTTTAGCTTTAGCTTTGTAAGTGCTTCTGAAAGACCATGTTTAACCTAATACAGCATACTGTGTACGCAACTGTGACCCCTGCACTTTCCATTGGTTTGGAAAGAATGCATGTACTATTTGTTGTATTAATGTTCATGTATGCTTGTGCTGTAAGTGTGCTTGTATGCCATATGTGTGTGTGTGTGTGTGTGTGTGTGTGTGTGTGTGTGTGTGTGTGTGTGTGTGTGTGTGTGCACTCTCACCATATCTTTGGTCTCTGAGTCTGAGGGGCTGGATTCAGAAGGAGACTTCTCTTTTTCACTTTGTTCTCCATAGAACAGTGATGTTAAACTAAAAAAACAAAAAACAGAAGAAAAAAAAACACACAGAAAAACACAATGTACCAATAAATGTAGTGTTCATCTCTCAGTGTGCTATGACTGAAAGCAGTTTATGTGGAATGTGGAAATGAAGAAATCTAAGTAGCATAAATGAATCTCAGCATGTGCTGTCTGCACTCACACAGACACACAAACAACAAAGAGAACACACTGTTTCTGGACTTCATACCCAGCATGAATATAAACTAAGAGCTATTAACAAATCAGTTCCCAAGGGTATGGAGTAGAGAGGTATAAAGCCCCCCAGCATTGTGCTGTGGAACCATGTTCTCTGGAATGATGGTGCTCCATACAATACTTTTGGGGATAGGGTAGGATGGTGATCCTCCGTGGCGTCACTAATGCTCTTGCTGCTGAATGTATTCAAATCCACACATCAATGCTCCTAAATCTAATAGAGAGACTTTGCTGGACAGTAGAAACAGTCACGCCAACAAAAGTAGGATAAACTCTTTTAAATGCCCTAGATTTCAGGAAAAAAAAAACGAATAAAGAGATGTCCCAATAATTCTGTCCATAGAGTGTTTTAATACTGTAAATACATGTTTTTATTACTAGAAACAATTACTAGCTTTAATAAGCTCTGATCCATAAATATCACCATTGTTCTCCTATACAATCTCATATACAATGTCAAGGAGCCTGCAATACCATACAAATGATTAAATTATTATTAAATAACAAAATATTAATGTAAGACCACTGTTCGCCACAAGATGGTGCCACTACCTCACCCAATCCAACTGGGGAAACTAAAATTCCAGACTGTCAACTTCAGGTAAGCATTAAAAAACCTTCAACTTTGCAAATATTACACACATGCAGAGGCTGTATTATTGTTACTATTGTCAGCACAGATTCGAATACTCAGTGTTTACCTTAGATGAAATCTGTAATGTCAGGCACCATAATAGTGAAGTCCGAACTAATCTGATGTGTATTCAGACCTTTTGTTAAATGTAAAGCTGTGTATGAAGTATCTACACAGATTGCCAAACCTTTTTTTAAGCATAAGTATTAGTACAGCTGTCTGTTGTGGATTTGTTTACTTCTGACAGCCAAATCCTAACAAAAAGGAGAATATGTTTGTTAGGTTTGACTGTTCAATTAACATTTCCATCCTTCCAAATGATCTCCTCAATTTTGTCATTTTTATTTCCCAGTTAACAGACACCCACACTGGCTAGTGGTGTGTGGAGTGAAAAGGTAGACAGGCAGACAGAGTGAAGCCAATTATAGTCTCTGTGACTTCCAGCCGTGGATGGCTGTGGCATCACCAGGGATCAGACCTGTCTGAGTGTTAACCCAATGATGAGCCAACAATTAGACAGTTATGCCACTTGGGGACGTGTAATTGTGTAACTGGAAATCCAGTGACTGTGGTACTCAGATCATCATCATCCAAGTGCACAGCACGTTAATAAACTTTTCTTCACTGCATCTAGATATTGATTGAATCTCATTCCCCTGCGTATGTTTAAATATTTAAATTAAACTAGTAACGGGCAGAGGTAAATCTAGCCTATATATCTAACTTTGCAGTGCTTGATTTGTAAGGCTATTGAACAGAATAAATGTAAATGTGTGTGTGTGTGTGTGTATATATATATATATACACACACACACACACAAACATGCACACACACATGGGTCGTGTGTCTTGCCATGTTTTGCACTCTTAACATTTCGTATTAATATCAGGCTACATGTATAGAGTGTGTGATATAGTCATCAGGGCAGTAGAAGTACCTGTCGTTTTCCATTAGCAGAGCCAGTCGCCCATAGTCCCAAGCAGCTTTTCTCAGACAGGAGAAAACCAGCAAAAGAAACTGCAACACAGAATCACATGAATCAAATCTAATAGAACACTTCTGCAAGACAAATGGGTTCTTCATATGGCACATAGTGATCATTTACCTTTCCTGTCACTATGTATCTTGTATCACTTGTATCTCCATTTATGTTTTCTTTCCCCCCACATTTTAACATGATAAATCCTGGCAGTTCTCCATTACAGCATATCAACATTTCAGGATGAATGGACCAATAGTAATGCTCCACATCAGTAATGCTGACTTCCACTGAAAGTTAAGAATTTTTTCCTTCTTCTGTAAAGTTATCATATTGGAGACCTGAGGTTTTTGCATGACAGCAATGATATACTGTTAGTTTTTACTTTCTTCACCTGAAAAATGACTTTACAACAGTTTAATTTCAGTGACCCTTTGTAAAGGACTGGATTTGCATAGGCTTATTCCGATTTGGTCTAAAGTGATTTAGACACGCACACAAAAAGGAGAACAAAGTGTTTCTCCCAGAAAGCCCTCCTGCCCACTAGGCCCACATGCAGCAGTAATAATTAGGGATTTCTTTGGGCAGAGAGAGGAGAGGTGAGTGGTTGTCTTGGAAACTAACAGGCAGTGAGGTCAGTATGCACACTGTTCTCAAAATGACTCAAGCAGGAATGAAAGTCAATGACGAGACAACGAGAACACAGCAACAGGTCTCGAATGTAGGCCACCTCACTCGGACAACACGGGCAGTGAAGTCTGTACTTTAAAGTGCTGAAAATATCTTCACTGCACTTCAGGGGAGCACGGCAATAAATCCCGCCTCTACTTTGTAAAAAGCCCTGCATTGATTTATGATAAATATGACTCGTGTGCATTTGCTTCAGATATGGGAGCTGCATAGAGAATGATGTATTGTGCTCGTTTTCATTTTAAGGTCTAGGCTTATACCAAGTATAAAAAGATGAAACGACCATACCAAATACGATATACGATGATTATATACCATATACAATCATTTTCCAGGTCTGATTTAATTTAGTATTTCTTTACAGGACTACAGGACCACATTCACCAATATATTCCAATGAATTTTCTTATATTTGTTCTAATAAAAGTCATCATTAGATCGAATGATGGATTTCATTGTTCTCATAAATAGAAAAAAATCCAAATAGAAAAAATTGGTGAACGTCAGAATCTTCATGCCTAAAAATGGGTTTAAAAAAATATATATATTTAAGAATGGTTGGACAATGAGGTCCATTACTATCAGCATAACACTCTGATGAAAATTTAACTATAATGAATTTGTCTTATGGACCGTGCATGTTTGTGCAAAAGCGTCTAATGAGCAGAGCAGATCCACCTGAGAGAAAACTCTTGTTTAATTCCAGCTTTGAAAGACACATTAAAGCCCCACAAAAAAAACAAACATGTATTCAAATACTAAATACTAAACTGCACCTCAAAAAAAACATTTAATCATAATTTACTTCAAAAAAGCTGTTACAACTGTTATATGTTACATTCATTACATTTAAAGTGACATGTTTCAAGCCCTTTTATGTTGATACTGTCTGATCTGTAGTTAATTTAAACTGAAATTGAAATATTATAATATTTTGAAAGTTTTGGAGATTCTGGATTTTTGATTTTCGTGAGCTATAACCACAATGATCAAAAGTAAAACAAAAAAGGGCTCAAATGTATAACAAATAAATCCAGCGTATCACTGTTACACAAAACCTTTTAACTTCAAAACAGCAACTTCACAGGAGAAAGAAAAATCTTTTTTTAAACTTTCAATGAAAGTCATTTTGTAAAATGAAAGTCATTTTGGTCCCTGTTTTGGGAGATTTGGAAACAATATAAAGAACAGCTGTCAGATTCAAATTATGTCAAAAAAGTAAAACCAACGAGACACTGTCTTTGTATGATAAGAAATTTTTACATCCCCTGATTGGTTAGCGGTGAGTTCTAATATTATAATGAGTGCTGTTTACCTGTACGGGGCTGAAACAGAACACAATCCATTTAAGAACTGACTCACAGACTATACTGTATCTGCTGTATGGAGGGATACTGTACCAGCCAGATGACGAAGTTAATGATGAGGACAGTGGGGACTCCTCCAAAGGGCAGGCCTTGAAGGACACTGCTGCGTGAGTGTGCGCGATAACACCTCTCCTCTGTGCTGTTCTCCTCGGCCCCAGAGCCCAGAATATTCAGAACATTCAGCTCCATCGGCCAGGACTGAAACACAGGCTTCACTGTACCCATCGAGTCAGAAAGCGCTGCCATGGTAATGGCCTGGGTCTCAGCAAGCCTGGACACTGTCAAAGCATCACTGAGGAGACAGAAAATCAGAAGAGGATGATTGTCACTGCTGGAACACTGTAAAAAATTCAGTGAAGCAGAGATGGACACAACTGTTTAACTGTTTGCTAATAAAAAGACAGGAGATCAAACGCTCAAGTTCATCACCACAGCCCTGCGTGGCTGCCTTTTCATTACACTGCCATGGACCAGCCTCTTGGCAATAGGGGATTCCTGCCTTGCACCCAATAATTCTGGGTAGGCTCCAGACCCACCATAACCCTAACCAGGAAGAAGCACATAAGAAGGTTGATGGATGCATTTGAATTGTTTACAGTGTAGAAGATATCTATGATCCTATTCTTTTATAGGAAACGTGTAATGAATGAGCACAGCAATGTTTGGCCTACAGTTGCTTTACCCTACAGTGACCTGCTGTCAGAGAAGAATGAGTCTAGATCTTCAGGCAATAAGGTGTTCTTCAATGCTTTGATGACTAACTAGCCTACTTTTTTCCCAGGTTTGACATTGAGGTTTTGTTCTAGCACATGTTGTATATGAAACAGAATGTAATGACCTGGTCCGAGAGTTATTCAGGTCTTTGGATGTCTTGTGTTCCAAGCTCCATAATCCTCAATCATCTAACCAATTGTCAGTTCACTTGCAGTGATGTAATGGATGACAAATCACAATGAGGACCGGATCACTCCATTTGAGTCATAGAGCAGATCAGCAAAAAAAAGAAAAAGAAATGGGGGACAAATGTGAGAAAGTAAATTTAACTTTCAATTTGAAGGTATTTTCAAAACGCCTCCCTTGTTGTTTTAAATAAAACCATTATCCCAAGTTCACCATATCAGAAGTTGGAACTGGGATTCTTTTACATCGAAGTCTACTGAAGCCTTTCACTGTTAATGCCACAAATCCCACCTCTCCCAGAAGCTGCTGCAGTCTCTGATATTGACAGTACTGATAGTAGCTACCTGATGCCCAAAAGGTTATTTTAAACAATAAATGATCAAAAATGTAGAATTATATGGGCAATATTTATTAAGCAACACATTCAGAAGTAGTGTATTTCATGGAGTATCTTGGCATGGAGTTGCAAAGGTGAAAGGGTGTATAATGGTGTTCTGCTTATCCATCCCATGCAGCTTGAATAGTTTCATGCGGTTCCTGCAGATTTTGTAGTAAATGTCTATTGTTGACAGCACAGACAGTGACATTCTACATATTTTTAATGAGGGATAGGTCATCTTGGTGCTGACTACTGAGCCTCCACACATTGATTTGTTGGTCCTCCCCACGAAGACAAAAGCATGACTAGTCACTGAAGATGACGCACTGACATTCTGAGTGACTCTGTTGAGAGTCTGGTACAACAAAATTACAGTTACCAGTTTTTGATGACACTGATGTGGTGATGAGGGTGGTTTATCGTAACGGTTTGCATGAAGTCCTGTGTCGTGCAGCCATCTGCCAAAGTTGCAGCCACAAACAGGATTGCATGGAGTGCTTCACTGTTTGCTAAATGTCCATAATTGTGCCTGTTGGGTCACTACGTACATGTTGGACAATCCACCAGTTCTCCTTTTGCAGGGTTCATGTAGATCTCCCAGATCCTTAATGTGTCTGGAGGTTGCCTTCTTCTAGTCACTGCTACCAACAGCTATGATAATATCCAAACAACGATATAGAGTGTAATACTTCAATAAGACTATTCCACTTCTCAGAACCCTATGATGCAACGCCTGTCCACCTCTTCCTACTATTCAATTTGGATTCTAAACTATTCTGCAAGGCATACTGTGCTTACATAAGGTGCTACCAACAGAATAGCACAAGTCATAATGGAAAGCACTCACGTTCCATATATATCAGTCAAGCAGACGGATAAGATCCATCTTTGCTCAGCATCCTGTCTGGTCGCTTGTTGATATTGTTGTGCTAAGCAGACAGACCTAGGAGTGTTCTCTCAGGGTGGGATTTACATCAGATCTCTCTCTCTCATTCAGTGTCCATCAGTTCAGTCGAGTGTCCTACAGCTCTGTGACAGTGTCACGTATAGAGTCCAGCATGTGTCTTGTTTTGTTTTCCGTCCCATTTGCTTTTGAGCACATGTCATGTCTCCTCCCATTCCCAGCTGTGTTCCATCTGTAACCCTGCCCCTTTGTTATCGTGTCCCAGCCATGTCCAATGGGATTGTGTGTGTATATAAGTCCCTTGTCTGTGTCGGTCTTCTTGACTACTTGTCTAATGGTCTACTCGTCTCGTCTACTCGTATTGATGGTTAGTGAACCTTATCTGTATACATCCGTTAATAAACTCAACCCTGCAAGTACTTCTGCCTCCACCTACCTCTGTGTCAGGAATCGTTACAGACAGTGTTCCAAAAACAGAGAATTCAAACACATTTCACTCCAGACTACACTAAAGCGTACCTCTGACTCATGGGGGTCAAACAATAATGAAACGGTGTTGCCCGCAGTATTACACCGCAGTGACTATTCTAATGTCCATGGCTGGGGAATGTGCAGGTCTGCATGGCCTTTCTGCTCTCCAAGAAGCAGGATGGTGTTCAGACAGTTTCACCCACAACAGCTTCAAGAGTATCCACTGCGGAGCGTGGCAGCCAACACAGACTGTAAACAATAAGCTAGGCTGCTCCCACAGAGGTCCTTCTTTGGCCAAGGGCTCTTAAATTGACCATGTGTATTAGCCTCCCTCGTAATTGCAATTAGGCGAGAGGACGGGATGGGGTGCAGTACTGAGATCACAGATGCTCACCAACCACACACAGGCCTCTGTTAGTCACAATAATGATGCTGTCATTTCCTGCTGTTGTCTGAAATGCCAGTCAGATGGCTCTCGGGGGACGTTCGTGGCAATTCAGACAGCAATGTTAATTAAGTTGCTTTTATAGACCAGTATTTTGGTTCATCTTGCAGACTGAAGTTCAGTGACTCTATGGGAGATACATTATTAGGACAAAAGTATTGGGACATCTTGGGACTGGGACAAGTATGGTTTATCCTGCTTTAGTTGGAGTAACTGTCTCTACTGTCCTGAGAAGGCTTACTATTTGATAGTGCACTAATGTAAGGAATTGATTGCATTCAGCAACAACAGTATTAGTGAGGTCAGGATGTTGGATGACATCCACCACTATACCTCATCTACAACTCATTCATAAAGCATTGGATGGAGTACCTTCATTACAGAGAACAGATCCACCTTCCACAACTCAATGCTGGGGGCTTTATACCCCTCAGGCCAATGCCGGGCATTAGGCATGGTGCCAACAATCATATTTACCTGCTCCAGCATGCCCTATTCTAGCAGCAATACTTTTAAACATGGCCTAGAGAAGGTGTGTATATGTGCATTTGCACATCTGTGTCAGCAATGCATTCATTAGAAGAGGTTTCCACAAACATTTGGGCATATAGTGCGAAGGAACCTCTTAAACCTCTTAAGAACCTCCAATAAAAGCACAAGGGTTTCTTAAAGGTTCCTTGAAGCATCTTATGAGGTTCCTCCAAAATTTCATAATGAAGAACCTCCAAAAGTTCCTCAAGAATCATGGATAGGTCTGGTGTATAACATCTTGGATATCATACTCTTTGCAGCAATCTGTGAGTGATCATCCATTTATTTACTTGCTCATATGTTTCAGGAAATTGAAATTTATCTAAGTAAACCCACCACACACTACAGATGGTCAGAGTAACTCGATGAAGGGATCAGTGGCTTATGGGAGATCAGTGACTGCTTAGAGTTTAGCTCCACTGACTTAGAAATGAAAAAGCCCGACCAGAACAGAAGAAAAAATGTTCTACAATTACAAGTAAGGAAGACTAATGCATGACAATGAAAGACCTCCCACTGCTCTCGACAGACATTACCAACTCAAAGTGACTCAACAGAAAAACACAGCTTTCAGGCAACAGGACATGACCTTGCTTGTTATGTGCAGTGGCTGAATCGCTGTTTGTTTGATGTTCACACCGAGATTTGTTCTCTGTTCCCAAAAAGAGAGAGAGAGACATGTGCAGTGCATGACACTAAAAGCTGAATGACCAAACAAATCTGCCACAGATGACCATGAGTCATTGATACGGCAAGTCCTCTATTTGTCAACTCTGGTCCTGGAAGCACACATACCCTACATATTTTAGAGCTTTCCCTCCTCTCACTACATCTAATTCAACCAATGAGCTCATTATCACAGCCTTCAGTGCTGCAGGGGGTGTGTTATAGCTAAAATATGCAGGGTAGGGGTGCCTCCAGGACCAGGTTGAGAAACACTGTCACACACACACACTGTTGCACACTCTCTCACTCACACTCTCACTCACACTCTCACTCACACTCTCACTCACACTCTCACTCACACTCTCACTCACACTCTCACTCACACTCTCACTCACACTCTCACTCACACTCTCACTCACACTCTCACTCACACTCTCACTCACACTCTCACTCACACTCTCACTCACACTCTCACTCACACTCTCACTCACACTCTCACTCACACTCTCACTCACACTCTCACTCACACTCTCACTCACACTCTCACTCACACTCTCACTCACACTCTCACTCACACTCTCACTCACACTCTCACTCACACTCTCACTCACACTCTCACTCACACTCTCACTCACACTCTCACTCACACTCTCACTCACACTCTCACTCACACTCTCACTCACACTCTCACTCACACTCTCACTCACACTCTCACTCACACTCTCACTCACACTCTCACTCACACTCTCACTCACACTCTCACTCACACTCTCACTCACACTCTCACTCACACTCTCACTCACACTCTCACTCACACTCTCACTCACACTCTCACTCACACTCTCACTCACACTCTCACTCACACTCTCACTCACACTCTCACTCACACTCTCACTCACACTCTCACTCACACTCTCACTCACACTCTCACTCACACTCTCACTCACACTCTCACTCACACTCTCACTCACACTCTCACTCACACTCACACTCACACAATTCCCCCCCCCCAAAAAAAACAACCTATATCATGTTTCATCACCTGCTCACTGTTTGCTGAACTAATGGTCACCAGAGACAATGTTTGCTCTGCATTTCTTGTGGCATATAAACACGGAATTGTTGAGAAGATCACGTCACCAAACCCTTACCAAAGATCATTTTTATTGAGAAAATTCTGTATTTCTTTTTATATTTTTGGAACTAATACTAAAAATAAAGTTTAACAAGTACTTCAGTATAAACAGCATTACAGCAGTCATTTTACTGTAAACATGCTTTTATGACAAAACCTATTACCTTGAAGGTTTCCATTTAAGGTTTAACGCATTGTGGAGCACTTTCCACCAATTTCAGTTTAACGTGGAAGCAGGATGGCCATTATCTCATGCTTTATTGATGCAGCAGTGAACATCGTCCTTGAAAAGGAAGACTCTTTGGCAAATGCAGTCTTTTCTTTACTGCGGCATCTTTAGTCCAACACTTCATGATATTGTTCCTGGGTGATTTTGTAATTTTCCATGGCATTGCATTGGTAGGCAGTGACCTTTGTGTTAAACAACATCTAACAGACAATCTTCTGTTTCCTTTATTACTCTTCTTCCTCAACACAATTACTGGCACCGTTGGGTATCGTCATTACATAACTGATAGCCTGCCTGGTGTCTGGAGTGCCTACCAACCTGCAAACTGTTAAGGAAGAAAGCCCAGTTTGCGAATAATTCACAGTGGCTCGGCCATGCCTCTTGCACTTGCTGCAGAGGTGCTGCCCCTTGCCTAAAGCCTGCAGAACACTTCCTGTAGTGTGATTGCGTCTGACATGGAAAAACAGCTCCAGCTGTACACTACATGTGTCAAAGGGCAACCGAACCTGATGTCTGGGGTTCATATGTAAAAAGGGCTGTGACACAGTGTAGTGAGCATGTGATCATTGAAGTCAAGGTGAAGTAAATCTTACAAGGACAAATGGGAACACGTAGAGGTAACTGAAAGACTTTGTGTAGCCAGTGAACAGTTAAAAAAGGCAGGGAAATACGAGCACTGACTCATTATTATTAAAAGTAACAGGCACACAGCTCAGCCATTTGAAACAGGCTGTTGAAGCAGGATGAAGAGGATGCTGTGATGACTTGATGACAAGCTACAGAGATTGTCATTTCAAAAAACAGATATTCAACCCCTAACTGATCCAGGGATGCTCTATAAAATGATGACCATACATTTATACTATGGATGCACCAATATGGGAATCGCAGGCTGCTGGTGAAATGATAACACTGCCACAAACTGAACTGACATCACAAACTGGAACCTCACCAAAATATCCCACTGTAACACTGTATCAATCCACTGACTGGCACTGCTAACTAAATAACAGCAACAAAAATGACTGTAAGTAACGTAAATGACTACAGCAAAAGAGAAAAAGAAAATTTAAAGGTTTAAGACATTGCGACGGACCTGGAGGATGAGTTGCCAGTTTTTCATCACCCCGATTGTAGGCCAGCTGCAGTAGCTTAAGAAGGACTCGCAACAGGTTCTATACACTCAGCCCTCGCTGGCTCAGACTCGATTAGACTGGGGAAACAGCCAATCTGGTCAAGGCTGATTGTACCTAAGGGAAGTGTTATCTCTGTGTTTGTGGTTTGTCTGTTACTATGTGTAAGCAAATACACATAGGGTGGCACCGAGCTATTTTCTGTGCATCTCTGAGACTCGTGTGGTTGCCAGCCATGTGATTCAGCCTTCTCCCACTGCTAAGATCACAATAAATATAAATAAGATAAAAAACAAATGGATAAGACATACAGTAAGTCGGAAATGGAGTTTAAGGTTTTGGTCTGAGTAAGGAGCTGAAAAAGGAGCTGCCAGCTGTGCAGTGAGTGAGTAGTTTGTTACCTTGACGTAGCAACAAGCTGCTATCTTATCTTATTCGGCATAAGGGAATGCTAACATTGAATCATATTAAATGCGACGTTCACACCTCAGCTCATTATTTTTCTTACTTTATTCATTTTCTGAACTGTTGTATAAAAGCAATAGAACATTCGAGGTTGAGGGTTATCGTAAACGATGACGTAAATGATGAAATACGTTTCAAGACATTACAAGAAATTGAAACAAACTGATATATTGAATCGATTTAGTAAATAATAATTTTTATTGCAGCCTATGTAACAGTTTGCCAAAAGCAACCCGAGGACATTATCTCAAAGAATCATGCTCTGACTGTAGCTATAGATTGAGCGCTGCCATCTAAAGCCTCGGGGTCTTTATGAACAGCAGCTGGACAGGTGCAGTTCTGATTGCACCTGGGTTCCTGAGAACGAGGCAGAAAAATAAACAGAATTTTGAACAAAGAACAACAGGGTAGCTTCTGTTCCAGCATGCCTGAGCAACAGCTGAGGTGCAGTCCCGAGTGGACATCCCTCCAGAGCTGCACTCGTATGGAACCAAGAGAGGAAACTTTGTACAGACATAACTTTGCTAACCTAATTAATAGTCGTGCCAGTCAAACGTTTATCACACCTGATCCAACTAATCAGTATCTATTAGAAGTTTTAGTTATTCATTAACAACAAGAACAACAGTAACTAAGGCATGTCATAACTGTAAATGTGTCTCACCAAAACATCCATTTATGTCATTAATTATTATATCATTGGTATCGGCTTGGCAGTATAATGATGTACATATTTTTGTCCCCAGTGAAAATATGAACGTAACACACACTATGTCACTGAACTATGTACTAAAACACACAATAAGAAAAGGATGTATGGATTTGTAATTAAAAGTGCTGAGGATGAGCCATATTTTGCACCAGTTAAGGTAATCTATGTACCAAATGTCCAATATTGTACCCTTGATTGTACATTTTATGGCATTTATGAGAGATTACCTTATATCCTACCTCAGTTTTTACTGTGCGTCATCCTGAACAATACACAATATTAAAACTTTGACTCTTTTACTATCCGACCATTAAATAACTTTAATCTACAATTTACAAAATATCTCACTGGGATTAACTTTACTGCACAATTACTGTCCATACAGAGCAACCCGGGTTATTTCACTTATTGTAAATAGTACAGCATGACTCCTGTGGACTACAGCCTTTCCGTCTCCTGCTCCCAGTATAGTTGATCTAACTAATGAACAAGCCCTTTTTAATGTAGACTGGATGTGTTCACGCAGAGAATGCACTAAACCTGCAGGGCAGTAGTAGGCCTACTTTAGCTTTAGGAACAAAAGCAACCACTGCACAAAATTTGACAGTAACAGAATAATAGGCTTTTCCCAAAAAGTGTGTCTGTGTATTAGAGAACAATCTCAAATCTGCAGGCCTGTCATGATAATTACTTTATCAACTTATCAAACAATAACTCGACACAACAGTCCTACGTCTTTTTACGACATTTTAAATGTTATATTCAATTTCCAGTGTCTCAATATTCGGAACAATTTTAAGTCAAAGTGTGTACTTGCAATATTGCCCTATTAAATTATCATTATATCAGTGGTAAAAATGGGTCATAAAATTAAAAGAATACTAATTATTGCACTGATTTTCTCCAAACATAATAAAGTCAATTTGAAGCAGAGTAATGCCCACTTCAGACTGGCCAATATATCATAAATATTGATATATTGAGATATATTTTGTACAAAATATAAAAAAAATAGTCATATCTTAATATTGTGTATGTGTGTATGTTTTAATTCCAAAAAAAAAAACAAAAAAAAACAAAACATGAGTGAATTGTTTGATTTCTGGAGAGATGGTGCTCTACGGTGGGTAACTCCTTTCTTGAAGGGCCAGATTCCTGCAGTGTTTTCTGCTGCTCTTGATCATGCATACCTGACTCAACCCACCAGTTAATTGCCAGGTGATGTAGGTAGTGTGATGGAGCACGGGAATCAGCAAACTCCGTTGGACTCTGGCCCTCAGTTCCCCAAACCTGCTCTACAGCCAGGGGTCACCAACTCTGCTCCTGGACAGCTACCTTCCTGCAGGTTTCTCCAACCCAAATCTTACACACACCATTCAGCCAATCGAAAACATCTGAAGGCAGTAATTAGTTGGTTCAGATAGTTCCCTAGAGAATGTCCCTAAACAAATATGCTAATTAACAAGCTGTTTCAGAGTTTAAAACATGCAGGTCAGGGGTGTCTCCTGGAGTAGGGAGCAGCGACACACACCCTTGTAGAAAAATCACAATAAAATGTTAATACTTTAAAATATACAATATAAGAATATAAAGATAACATTATCTGATAAAACGTATTGCCCAGCCCCCTCACTAACACACCCAATGAATGACTTTACTGTCCAACTTTTCAACAAGGATCGTTCCTTGAAGATTCTAGAGATGGTAATGAGACCTAGACGATGTGATTAACATCAATTTAATTTTATGGCAATACGATGAATTAAATATATACTCAATTTTCAACTGAATAACATTGATTGTTCAATTCTAACCACAACATTCTCCACCACAGTTCTTACAGTGGAGTCTTTTGCCAGCTGAAGATTCATTATTTGCTTGGGCAAGCAGATGATTCTGGACAGACAAAAAGGGAAGAAATCCTGATACAGCAGAAAACAAGCCATAAATATCGGTGTGAACTCTAATCGACTTAGCACACACACACCTTGTCAAACTGTCTACCGCTGTTGGAAGATAAATGACTACTCGAGCCTCTGTGGAAGCTAAAAATTACCATGAATAAAGCTACATCTGTGTGTTCTCTGTCTACTTGATCACTGGACGAGGTGACAAGAACCGCTTTAACAAGCACTTGTTCTCCTGGTTCCTGTTTGTTCAGTCGTCTTGTGAAGTCAACTGTTTTAAACTGCAAGAAAAAGTGGGTTATGTTGTTTTCTCACCTCAGACTCACCTCAGAGTCTCAGAGCCTCACAGCTTCTGAATTAAAATGAGTCCCTGTGCTTCAACATTCATATCCCATCCAGGTGACTGGTACCATGGTAGATCATTTCACAAATGAAAAGAAATATCTCACCGCAGGCTGAGGATTTGGTGTTTGAAGCATTCAAAAGGGTGATGCAGTCTGGATTTAAATGCACGGGAGCCTCGTTTGGCATCTGATTCTGAATAATCACACTGAAAACAACATGACATACCTTTGAAATGTGTGCTGCTATAGTCAGAATTTGGGATAAAAGGCAAAAATTGTCTCCTGCCATCATGAAAGGCCCAATCTCTGCTTTATCTAGAGTCTGGGTTCTAGAGCGTGTCTAGAATGAACATGAGCAAATTTAGAACCTGTTAGGTCCTAATGTTAGTCTAATGACAGTTTAGCTCATGGTACATTGGAGATGATGATGAGGATGAGAAACCCCTTTCTGAGATGAAACGTGAGATGAGCAGAAGATGACGAAAGCTGACGTTGCATAACAATGTTAGCAGTGGCAGGCGTGTAAGGGGATGAAAATCCAAACTGATAAGATTTTCAGGCCAAATTGAAGCCCACACTGTGCGCAGTGATGCAGCACTGTGGCTCACCATCATTTGAACTTTCTTTTGTACATTCTTCACAGGCAGCTCTCTGACAAACACGTGTAAATCCGAGACATACACTTACAGTCAGAGATGATCCCAATTAAGCTATACTGGATGCGATGGCCTGTAAAAACAGCTGGCTGCCTCGTCTCCTGGGTCATCACCATGATCAAAGTGATCATACTGCCAACAGACACATTTCATAGACAACTCCAGGAAGACACTATGATATATGGCTGGGCATTCTGAGCTTTTGTGAGGTACTTTATATTGTGAATTTATAGAAACACCTGAGGAGCCCAAGGGCAAACCAAGATGATGAGCTCAATCAATCAAAAAGCAGTACTTTAAACAGTTATGGATCATCACGCATTTTCAGCATTCATCAGTGAACCAAGTATGTTCTAAAATGAGAAATATGGGCTATTTTGCATAGAAAGAATGAATTTCACAAAGTGCATTATTTGAAATACTCTGAAAGATGAAACAGACGTTCTAATAGCGTTAATGGTCCTACAAATGTAAAGCAAGCTGAATGTAAGGTACTATTTAAATTAGGGCTGTGTGTTGGCAAGAACTTGGTGATATGATACAGATATATCACAATACAGGTATCATAAATATACACTGCCGGTCAAACGTTCTAGAACACCCAATATGGGTTCTGAAACTTTTGACTGGTAGTGTAAATATATTATGCAGTGGCATGTTGTTAATCAAGAGATCACATCACAATGACGGTCTGGATTTGATTTGTTTTACTACTTTACCATCAACCACAATATCATGATCACCTCCTTGTTTTCACACTCGCTGTTCATTTTAATCAGCTTAACGTATCACACAGCAGCACGTTGTAGTTCTATAATTAGACTGCTGTCCATTTGTTTCTCTGCATACTTTGATAGCCTTCTTTTACAGGACCACCACAGAGCAGGTGTCATGTGGGTGGTGAGTAATTCTCAGCACTGCAGTGACACTGACACGGCGGCCACTGCAGTGCTAAGAATGACCCACCACACACGTAATACATGCTCGGTTGTCGTGCTGTGGGATCCTAAACATTTAAGACCAGGGCGAAAGGTGGCAACGAGGTTTGCGCCAAAACAAAGGGACAGCAGAACTACAAAGTACTCTTGTGTGGTAAGTGAAGCTGATAGAAATGAACTGTGAGTGTAGAAATAAGGTGGTGGTCATAATGTAGTGGTTGATTGTAAACCAGTAAAACAAATCAATTTCAGACGGCCATTGTGCAGTGATCTCTTGATTAACAACATGCTGCTACATAATGTACGTACACTAAACCCATATAGGGCGTTCGAAAACTTTTGATTGATAGTGTTAATTATATATTATACACAATATATTGTGATTCGTTTCTTTCTGAACCAGTTTTGCAGGCTGTACCATTATTCACCAGTAAATCTGAGCTTGTATCTTACACTCACTTACATAACTCATATTTCACCCATACATAGCACACTCACACTTTAGCGTAACTATTATTTCTGTCCCATTTTGTCCCATTCCCGTTCCTCTTTTTGTTCTTCATGTCGTTTTATTGTGTAATTTTATAGTGCTATCTGGAGTCAACCTCTCAAGGTTTCTTCCTCCCAGTCAGTTCCTTGCCACCGTCACCCGCTGGCTTGCTCAAAAGAGGCTCAGACCCAGATCTCTGTAAAGCTGCCTTGTGACAATGCTTTCATTGTCAAAAGCACTATACAATTAAAGGTCTCACATTCATCCCTTCATCACTGGGCATTAAGGCAGGACTGGTCTATCATTCAGATCAGATGTTTTAATATGAATGAGCAAAGCAAGTCAAATTTATTGGGACAAGGCCCTTTAGGTCTAATACACATGGGTGCCGTGGGTTCTTATTCTAGGCCAGATAAATAGTTGTGGAGAAGCTTTTAAATAAGGTTCCTTTGTTCCTGATTCAAATTCTTCTCGAATAAGTCTGGCTCAGAGGCACATTAAACACACATGACAAATACATGTCAAAGCATACATGTCAACCTTCATACTAATTAATAGCCTACTGCCTTTGGCTTCTGGGAATGCGCAAGATGACGATAATGCAACAGCACAGTTTGTAGCCAAAAGCTACCAAAATGTCACTCATTTCCTCTTCATAAACTTGTTTTCTGACAGCGAGGTCAGAGCTTTAGTACCAGATTGAGCTTGTGTGTAGTTCCTGGTCTGAGTGTGAATGCAAGATGCTCATGCTTATGATTATGAAGAGATCATAAGGACTTAGTTGGACGAGAATGAAAACAACCAGGTTTCAGAGATTGAAAATAACAGAAATCCCTTCAGATAATCTACAGCTACTGAAATAAGATCACAATCATTTGGGGCATTTGCATGTCAGCATGGTCTTATCACAACCTCATACCTCATTTTATCCTTAAAATAAAATTCCATACCTCAAATTCACTGTGACACTCCACTGACTTGTAATAAGTACAACATCTCCGTCATTGTCACTCCTGACTTGAAACGCTGCTAACTGCACCTTGTAACTCTGTAGAAGCTGGCGCTGCATAACCTCTCATATGCGTAATATCCTGTGCCATGACTGTCAGCATGCTTCTTCCACTGTCAGCGATGTTTCTGCATCTCTCAGCTTGTCCAGAATGCATGTAAATGTGCCCTTTTAGAGGGGAGACTGTAGGAGGAGCCTACATTACTTCACACATTATGCTGTTTTTGATTGCGTGAACATTTGATGACAAGTGGACCAACAGAACTGATGCAAAATGGTTTCGTTACAACAGCAGCAGCATGGAACGAGTGCTGTTTCCAGCTGTTAAGACAGTTCCAAATGAGTGTTGCTGTGCAGAGTCAGATCTGTGGGAGTCTCAGCTGAATCCAGCGAGTACTCCCTATCCACTAAGTGAATTCAGTGTTCAAGCCACCTCAGCCCTGCTACCCTCACCCACAGCTTCTGTGGCTGAGAAATTATGACTAGCTCTAGGTCTACTGCAGAGGGATGTATCACTTTTCAATCTCAGCCAAGAGCACCATCAAATATTCATGCATCTGTTGCACAGAGATGCCAAATACACAACATTTTGCCCTGGACTGTTTGTTGATGCTCTCAGAAATGCACGTCAGGGCTCTACATGTGGCACTGGCATATTCAGACATTCCTAAAAGGCTCAGAAACAAAGGTTCCATTCACACTTGGCATTAACATGCGTCCTGGCTGATCTGATCATAAGTTGCCAGCACAAAGTACAAGTGTGAATGGGATACAATGCATCTTGAGGACGCATAGTAATCCAATCACTCAAATCACCTTTGGGGTGGTCAGAGACAAATATGGCCACATTATTATTGTAGTGTGAATGCCACAGTATCTCTGTGCAATAGCTGTGACATCTCATCGTCTACTTTTAGATGGACATGCTACAATAACAGACGAACTAATGGATAAAGGTGACACTCGTGGCTGGAAAATGAGCAAGGAAATAATGTGGCAAATCATCACAGGTTGAGGGAGTTTAGTATGTTTAATTAACGTACGTTTGATTCAGCTGCGATCAACAAGGATTTGGTTTTCTTTTTGGAACAGAGGTCTTTTATTAGTTATACAGAAAGTGTTTCATAATCTTCAGAGGGCTCTGATGTGTGCACTTGGAGAATGAATATAGCACACATTAGTGTGAGGCAACATCTGCCTGGAAAAAATATGAATTAGAGCTGTGAATCTGAATTTGCCTAAAATTACCTTCCGAGTTCAGTGAAAAACAGCATAATTCTCAGAGAAAAACACATACATGGTCAATTCAGTATGGAATAAAATCAGAGAGTAGCTAACACTGTCCTGACGATTCTGGAGGCAGGCCTGATTTATAAGGATTATATAGTTTTATTAAATACATTTACTTTCATGTAACTTTACCGGGCCTGAATTTTAGACTAGGAGTCACCAACCCTGATCCT
Source organism: Acestrorhynchus altus (assembly GCA_034509495.1). Classification (NCBI taxonomy): domain Eukaryota; kingdom Metazoa; phylum Chordata; class Actinopteri; order Characiformes; family Acestrorhynchidae; genus Acestrorhynchus; species Acestrorhynchus altus. Next base: position 13,280,842 of record CM067513.1, read on the forward strand.
GAAGAGCAACCTTCTTCCAGCCCATCTGGTCCAACGAATTACTGCCTTCAGAAGTTCTTGATTGGTTGAATGGGGTATATTAGATTTGAGTTGAAGCCTGCATGAAGGTAGCTGTCCAGCAGCAGGGTTGTAACACCTGATGTAAACACTTAACACATAAAGATGTATAAGCATTTGTCAAAATTATTGCATTGTCAAAAAAAAACAAAAAAAAAAAAACGGATTTCGTCAATGAGCGCATCTACATGCACTCAATAATCTGATAACTGACAAAAATCAGATTTGTTAATAATCTAATCAACAAATATGCATGCACACGAGTCCTGCTATAATGGGAAACGTCAGATTTATATGAAGCCAGACAATAAGCCCGCAGAATAAGATGTGATCACATCTTCATGAACCTGCCTTTTTACACATCGAGCCATAATATGAACACACACCATCTAGAAGTTGATGAATATTTAAATCCTTTTGAACTTTTTCACTGTCTTGCAGATGTCATTTTAAACACTGCTTGCTTATTTCCAGTACAAGACTTGTTTTAAACATGCACAGACTGAGAAATCCAAGATAACTCTGGTTAGAGTATGCATTCATAGAGAAACTGGATTACTGAATCCAGCTTTCTTTATTGGGATTTTCAATTGGATTTCTAGACCTTACTTCAATTTCCTAAATCAGTAATGGTGTTTACATGACCACTTGAATATTCAGATAGCGACGTAAATCGGCTTTAGATCGGATTATTGAGCGCATGTAAACACACTGAACGCTGGGGTAATTTCACCCCAGTAAGTGGTATGATGACAGGCTTATGGAGGTGATGTGCATCATTATAAACTCTGCTCTTCATTAAAGAGGGGTATATTGTAGCTCCAATGCAAAGCAAACAGGATGGTGCTAACATAATAGCACCATTCCCAAGGGATTACAGAGGTGTTTGCAATTGTCAAGAGTTAAATCCAACCAACCCCACACATCTAACCTCTATTTGACCTCTACATTTATCCCTCATTCAAGCCAATATGTTTCAGCAGTTGCAGCTGTCGTAAATCAATGATATCACTCCAGAAGGAACGGCAGACACAGTGCACAATCTACTGCTACAATATGATACAGCAAGATAATATATTTCAATAAATCCTCACGTATGACTCACCTCTCAACCACCAAAACACATGAGCCCCCAGTTGGTCATTCTGAAGCCTCCTCCACTAGTAACAGGAACGTCCTAGCACTTCCACATGAAGATATCAATCAAGCCTGTGTTGTGTTGTGTTTCTCTCTCTCTCTCTCTCTCTCTCTCTCTCTCTCTCTCTCTCTCTCTCTCTCTCTCTCTCTCTCTCTCTCTCTCTCTCTCTCTCTCTCTCTCTCTCTCTCTCTCTCTCTCTCTCTCTCTCTCTCTCTCTCTCTCTCATACATACACATTATAATATATATATATATCACACGTATGGTTGCGGGATCATCGGTTGCAAGCTTGTTGCTAGGATATTGTAAAAAATGCTCACTGCAGTCCTACTGTTCATCTTTTAAATGATATTTATGAATTATAAAATGTGAGCACACTGACAGAACACCCTTCCAAAATGCAAAAAAGAAGGTCTCAGTTTTGTGCTGTGAACCCTTCTGCTATGTATGATTAACACCAACACTCTCTCAACTTATGTCACACAAACCGATTATGAAAATGAACTGCGCAAATAGATACAATGTCCTGCTCACATTTCTCCAGCATTAATGAGAAAAGCACTGATGCTGAGGTGAAGAGCTCCACACTTCAGAACATGGCAGGTGTGCGTTCTAATGCTTTATTAATGATGCCCCAATTATGAAGCACTATGAACATTCTGCTACAAGTGCAATGACATTTTAAGCAAGATTTAAACCTTTACAAACACCTTGCTGATCAGGCCTGGCAGTAAATGTCAATCCAGCACAGACTGTGTGTGTGTGTTTTATATCTATATAAGGCAATTGAATCCAATTTTCTCCAGGTTAGAGAAATCAGACCTTCTGCTAATGTGACAGCAGGAGTGTTTATCTTTACTCACTGGACAGGCTCATCTATGAATAAAGGTTGTAAATGCCACCCATTCATAGTTCTTCATTCAGGTCCAAACCAAAGGCAGCTCTGACATTTAACAATTCATGAGACTTGTGTTTAAAAAGCAATACCATCACAAAGAGGTCCTTCTCTTTAGGAACATTTCAGCTACTGGCAGCAGAGAAAGTGTGCTTATGGAGCTATTATGCCTTATTTTAAGGGCCCAAGCACAAGGTTTTTCTGCTGGCTAAAACATTGTATGTCTAATAAAAGGGAAACTTTAACAAGAGAGGGGGAAGAGCCATCAGTGTAGGTCCTTGTTTATAGTTTGAACCTGACTGCTCTCTTGATTTTTACTCACATTACATTTTTTTTCCACATAGACGTTTATGATTTAAGTCAGGGTTTCTCAACCTCTGCACTCTCTGCTGGTCTGCAGGCCCATCCTCAGGGGGAGGTAGTAGTCCATAATGGGTTGGTGATGCCACTTAAATAATTAAAGTTTACATAAAATGGTGTAAATAAAACTCAAGAGAGCAACTGGATTCAAACTCTAAACATTATATACAATAATAAAAATGCACAAATAACAACATATACATACACATATCACAGAATAACAGCAAATTTAATGTCATCAGATTCAGACAACATAGCTTCTGACACCTGCAGACAATTAGCTAGCGAACCAGAGATGTAGATGTTTCTTAATCAAAGAAAGAATGGGGACACTTCCTCAGAAAATGCAAAAAAAAAAATCATACAACCCAGACTACAACAGATAAACAGTGATGGGATAGTTCAGTGACTGTCGACATGGGGACTGACATATAGAGATACATTTTGTATGTAGATGTATCATCTGATGTAGGTAACACATATGCTCATTGTCTGGGAGGGACATTTGGGACAGTTGTTCAAACTCCTGTTCAGGCCCAAATTCTGACATTTTCACAGTCAGTACTTGGGAAATAAAAGGCTAAAAAAATGGACTTTGTTGTCTTGTGGGCCATTACAGATTCTAGTTATAAACAGGTGGGGCCCTGTGGTGACAAAGGTTGAGAACCTTTGTTCTCAATGGATTTAAATGGCATTACCAGCCCATCATGGGCTACGACCTCCCCCTGAGGATGGGTCTGCGGACCAATAGAGCAGTGTTTCTCAACCCTAGTCCTGGAAACACCCTGACCCTGCATATCAACGCTGTCCAGTGAAAAACAAATATCTCCAAAATGGCAACTTTACATAAGAAGACAAAAAATATTTAGTTAATAAAAGTATAATAAGATTATTTATAGTAGTTCTTTGCATTTCTATTGGTCTGTTCATCCAGAATTATTTATACACTGTACAGAGCAGCTAAAGGGTTTGAATCTTGAAGAAAAATTAAAATGGACAAAAATGAACATATATGGTTTTCTTTGGACAGCAGCGATATTTTATATATTTTCCTGCTCACACCTGATTCATCTACTCACATCATTAACCAGCCCTTTCTGAGTTGCAAAGGGGGTGTTAAATCTAAAATGTGCAGGGCAGGGGAGCCTCCATGACCTGGGTAAAGAAACAATGCATTGGAGAATGCTTCACTGCCCACTGGTGGCCCCCGACCCACAGGTCAAGAAAACCTGTGTCTGCAGGGTGGGTTTCAACACATCTGCTGTAAATGTTTGCATAGTAGAATACATGATTAATGTACACCTCAGAGAAACTGCATTAAGCCTTATAACCCTTATAACAACATGTAACCTGCATTTTACCGGCAGCTACATGCTGTTTTCTATGCTTCGTAACTCAGGATCAGAATGTCTGTCGTTGTGGTGTCAGTGCGTGATATTTATCAGTGAGTAATCTAGATTGGAACACATCTAATATTCACCCCCCAACTGAATTAAATCCCAGTTTAAATGTCAAAGGAGCTTTACAGTGCATCTTTACTGCTCTGTCCAGGTGCACATGCATGCAGATTCCTGACCAGCCAGAGGGGGCAGGGCTGAAGATTTCACTAACCCAGATATTAGATTATACAGGAAAATGAGAAGGGAGGGGCTGTTTGCTTTCTCTTTTGCTTACACAGTGTTCAAGTTTCAAAATAAAAGTCCCAAGAAGGGACAATACTGATGCATACATAAATAAAAATAATAAAGGACAGGTTGCTTTTTCATTTTATTTCAACTACTTCACATATTTTGCAGAATGTTTTATTATAAATATGCTAAATATCTAACCAGTACAACCAATTCCTCAAAATTAGTGCATTTTAATCAAAAACACTCTGGATGATCAATTTCCAAGAATTGTAATGTAAGATGTAAAGTGTTTTGTAGTATTAAAAAAAAAACAAAAACACAAACAATTGTAGATGCAAGCACATTTTTGATGAAAACATGTTGAAATGCATACAAATATTTAAATTCTGCTAATATTTACATCTCAAATTGAGTAGCCTAGGATCTCCTGAAAATAACAGTATCTGACATGTCTCCTATAAATACTTTTCAAATGTTTTGGTGAGCAAAAGTACATCAAACTCTGAAAACCTCCCACAACACTGGCCTCTGCTTCTAAAGGTTAAGGCCTGTTCGGCTGTTCATCAATGGAACACACTGATCCACTGGAACGGTGCCACCCACAAGTCCCGACTGACCAATCACAGTCTCTCCAGGGACAGTCAACTTTTCACTGCCAAGGTGGAATAACAGAGGGAGGAAAGGCGTTAGTAGGAGCTGAAACTGAAGCTGGAACAGGGGTGGAAGTGCTCCATCAGTGCACGCACAGCCTACTGACAATAAAAGTCAGGCGAGGAGGGGGGTCATGTGCAATCATTCCGGAGGTAAATAAACACGCACACATGAAATGATCTACGGAAGCCATCTGCTCGCCTACACACCTTTTCATCATCACACCAGCAGACGATGCGTTTTCTGCTTCCACACTGCCGCAGCAACACGCCCACTTTAAAAACTTCATTTAACCATGAAATAAACACCAACCTCCACAGGCATCCCAGCCCAGCTTTAACATCATTGCAATTGCACGGCTCACCTTGCTGCGATTGCTCCCTCCTGTAGGGTGGGCTGCGTCCGGATGCTTCTAGCTGTCTGCATCAGCGCCCAGAAACAAGGGGAGCGCCCCTCGGCTTAGGGACCGTCTGCAAATTCCTGCACTTTAAAAAGGCGCAGCCAGGGACCGTCTGTATCTTATTGACCTATCTGGAAAATGCCACGGTTTCCTATTGATGAGCAGATAATGCTGTAATGCTGCAGTGCTCTTGGGATCATCTTAAAATTCACTGCCATCTATTGGTAGAAGGACACGTTTGCAGTAACCTTCATGAGTACATATAGAGCCATTGGATGATAAACAGCAGAGATGATGCCCGCACTCACGCTCCTGAAGTCTAGACAGACTAGAGGTGGGAAATCCAGATCCAGGAAGTAAAAATCCGCCGCAGTGTTGTGTTCCGACCGCCGGGGCGGATCTGTGTGTGTCCTAGATACAGCACAGCAAAACACTGGAGCGGAGTTTTAGTGTCGGGACCTGGATTTTCCACCTCCACTCGCGTACTTGCCTGTAAATCTTGGTATTTTCCTCGGAGAGGGTTGCCACGCCAACAGGAGGTGCTACGCTATCTGTAGAAAACGGAAACATGGCAAAATAGAGGCATAACGCGTCTTGGCATCTCATTTTTTTGTTTTTTCCCCTGAATGAGACGCTTCCCTGCGAGATGAAAACACAGCTCAGGTAACACGCGCTCAGACACACTAATCATCTCATGATGAAAGGATGCGAGTAGCTGTATTAAACCTTTATGCATTATAAGACTGGAGCTGGTTGGTGGCTGATTTACAGCTTTCAGTAGATTTTTGATTTCCTTTACATCGCCTATCTATGTACAGTGCATGCTGGATTTACCATGATTTCTCAAAGACCTGCAGTGTGTTCCCAGGCTTAAATAACACCAAACCAGCAGTGGAGTAAATCATGCTTAATGCATTAGTCAAAATAATGATAACAACAACAACAACAGTATTGTTATTATTTTTTTTAATATTATTTTTATTTTTATTATTATTATTATTATTATAGTGACAATTATTATTATTATTAATAATAATAATAATAATAATAATATTATAATTTGGAGATGTTTAATATTTTTTATTGTGCATCTTGGAATGATAAATGCTCAGAAACGCAGTATTTGATTTTTTTAAAAAAGATATTGCTTTGATTTATATTGTTTTTCAAATAATAACCTTGAGCTTCAGTTGCTGATGAACCAGTTTTTGAATGAAACAGAAATCCATTTATGTAAACAGTAAGTGTAGTAATTTACAATTTAATTGCTGTGTATAATACAGATAATCACAGATTTCTATAATTAACGTTGCCATTGTTGGACTGAAAATAAAACGATCATAGAGACAATAGCAAAAAAATAAGACATTACTCATGTACTTGCCGTGGACTTTAATAAAGGCATTTTATGACATTTCATAAAGGTTTATGGACTATTGTTAATTAACCAACCTTCTCTTGTCTCAGCTGAACACAACAATGCTGGTCAGGATGCTCAAACTGCGAATGCTCAATGCCATTGCACCGGCCTACTTCTACACCGCCACGGCGGTCACCATCATTCTCCATTTCTTCCTCTTCATTCCTACTATTTTCCAAACCTCAGGTGTGATGCTTACGCCGATCATGCTGCTCCCCACAGCCATTTTTCTCTTCCTTATGCTCAATGCTCTTGGTAATTACTCAATGACTATATGGTTCCCAGCAGAGAGTGCCAATGAGAACATTATTCCAGTCTGTTCACCAGACTGCCCTGACAGAATTGATGCACACTACCTCCTCAATGGCCGGCATTTCTGCAAACTGTGTAAGAAAGTGATCATGAAGAGAGACCACCATTGCTTCTTTACTGGAAACTGCATTGGGAACAGGAACATGCGCTACTTCATCATGTTCAGCATCTACACATCCTGTACCTGTCTCTATTCTCTGGTGCTTGGGGTAGCGTATCTCAGTGTGGAATACTCCATCTCCTTTGAAAACCCACTGACCTTCCTCACACTTCTGCCCCTCTCCACTGGGTACTTCTTTCTTGGTAAGTTGGTTGGAGACATTCAAAAGCATGTTCTCATCTTTGTCTTCAAACGTTGTTTAGAAAATAATAGAAAAAACACACACAATTTCAAATGCCTGTGCCTCCCTCGGTGACCGCTAAAGCCATCATATTACAAGCATCATATACAGTTGAGTGACATTATTATTATCTCTTTGTTTCTACGCTTCGTACACATTTTAATAATGGTGGTCCTGTGGGGTTCCGACTATTGAAGGACAGGGTGTAAGGTGGCTAATCAAGTATGCCGAGAAAAAGATGGACAACACTCTATAATTATACAACGGGAAATGTATGGTAAACAGAATTTATTAAATATGTATGTATGAAGTGTACAAACAAGCAGGTAAGTTCTAATAATCTGACTCAACTGTATGTTAACAAATTACACACAAACTTGAAACATCAAAAACATCAGTTATTTGATGACAATTAAGAGTGATTTTGAAGTCTAATGGCAGCAGCAATGAAAGCCTTGGCAAAGCTGTTCTTAGTTACACTGTTTAAAACTGCTCTATGTTTATAGTGTAAGCACTGCAGTAAGGGTGCATCTAATGGCTGTTTCCATAATCACAAGGTTATTGAGCTCTTAAATTTCCTTTAATATGTAACATTAACTCTGCTGGACTGTAAAAAGATTTCTGAAGTTCAGTATACAGTATACAATATGCTGATTATTAGAATTTCAGTTGTGTACTGGAGTGAACTGGAGAAATTGCTGCCAGTTAGTTAATATAATTTTACAGATCATTTTTATAATGCATATTCTGTAGCATTACAGCTCTAATTCGTTTGAAACTCATAGAGGATGGCTTACAGAAACGTTTGTTTTTCCCCCATTTTGCAGGTGCCATCTCAGGCCTTCAGTTCTTCTTGGTCCTCATGCTTTATGTATGGCTGGGCATTGGTCTGGTCAGTGCTGGTTTTTGCTGCCAGCAGATTTTGCTGGTGGCCCGTGGACAGACCTGGTGCCAGCTGCAGAAAGGGCAGCTGGTTGAGAGCCGAGGGACATGGCGTTCCAATTTGAGTGATGTTTTTGGTTCTCGCTGGATTCTGGGTTTGTTCCTGCCTGTGCAGACTATGGAGACCACTCCTGGAAATTGGCAGAGATACCATGAGCACAAGCATGACTGACCGTATAGCACCTTTGTTTTGAAGACTTTGTAAATCAAAGTGGTTTCGCTCTTTTAGGTGATCTTCTGGGTTATGATATTATGTCATCGTTGCACAGGTTAGGTCACCACTGTCAATTAGATGAGCTCATACTCATATACACCACTGTCCAGCTGTGTGGTATCAAATCTGAATGGAATTATTAGACAGCTGGAATGAGGACATCTTATTGGTTTGTTCTTTTGTGGGTTGGGGGGTGTAGCACACAAGTGAATAGAGTCTACTCCATGACAGAGCAGATTATAGCACAATGCTTACACGACTGGCCTGCTACATAAGTGGCAGCAGTTATATCACTAATTCAGTGCATGACAGACTCTATTATGAGGCCTTCATTGTCAGAGGCCTAATTTTGCTAAAGATGCTAGCCCAGTTTAGTGCAGTCATTACATTATAGGTGTCAGAGCAGTTAATAAGCTTAACATGCTTTTTGAAACTAACTTAACATGACATGAATGTTCTTGTAACCCATCACACATTTGTAGGAGCACTCACAGACGAGCAAAACTGAAATGTAATTGGCTGGTGTGAAAAAAAATTACCCAAACCTTATTAAGAAAATACATTTTAAGAAATTCAGAGTTTTGTCTCATTGACAGGCCTTTGAGTTAGTAAGTTTGGGTTTTTTTTTTTTTTTTTTTTTTTTTTTTACTTAATGTCAACTTTAAGTATTAGAATTTTGTCCAAATGTCACAGAGTTGCCTTTGAAATTTTTGAATCTTGAAATTGGTGAAAAAATACCACAAGGTTATTGTAAGCTTATTACGGGTTACGATACCAGAATCTTGAAACTGTGGAACATAGTTTAAATCAGTGTCTGAATACTAAACACCAGAATCAAGCGCACCTCCAGATTTACCATGATATTAAGAAGAAATAATTCATAAACAAGGACTGCAATATTACACTATTCTGTCTGTATAGTACCCAGGAGTGCAAATTTGGCAAATGGGAAACTGATAAATTGAGAACCCACAGGCAACAGCATAGAGTGCATCATGTTTTGCACATTTTGTTATGTTTCAGCCTTATTCCAAATTGGATTAGGATAGGAGAGGAGGATAGGATAGAACTTTATTGATCCCTTGGGAGGGTTCCCTCAGGGAAATCAAGGTTCCAGTAGCAGCATCAGTACAGTACAGAAGGTTAAGTTCTATACACAATACCCCGTGATGACAAAGTGAGAAAAGGTTGTTAAAAATAAAACAAAAATATAACATGAACAATATGCTCATGCTCAGTAATTTGTTGTAGCATCTTTGGCAGCAATTTGCGCCGTAAGTCGTAAAACCTCTCACACTCCATCATTTTGGATGGGGAGGGTGGGTGCACAGCCATTTTTAGATATCGCCAGAGATTTTCAATTGGGTTCAAGTCTGGGCTCTGCCTGGGCCAATCAAGGATATTCACAATTGTCCTGAAGCCACTCCTTTGTTATCTTGGTTGTGTGCATAGGGTTATTGTCTCATTGAAAGATAAACATTCATTCCGGTCTGAGGTCCAGAGCGCCCTGGAGCAGGTTATTATCAAGGATGTCTCTGTACAACGCTACAGTCATCTGTCCCTCGACCCTGATATCTCCCAATCCTGCTGCAGAAAAACATCCCCTTAGCATGATGCTGCAGCCACTATTTAGGAATGATATTGGCTAGATGATGACAGCACATAGACAGCACGATGAGACATTTCAGACTTGATGCTTGGCATTCAGTCCAAAAAGTTCAGTCTTGTTGTTCTCATGATCTGAGTCCTTTAGGTGCCTTTTGGCAAACTCCAGATGAGCTGTCATGTGCCTTTTACTGAGTAGTGGCTTCCGTCTTCCCACTCTACCATACAGACCTGATTGGTGGATGAGAAGTGGTTGTTCTTCTGGAAGGTTCTCCTCTCTGCACAGAGCAACATTGGAGCTCTGTCAGAGTGACCGTTGGGTTCTTGGTCACCTCCCTGACTAAGGCCCTTCTGCCACAGTCACTCACTTTGGCAAGGCTGCCAGCTCTAGTCCTGGTGGTTCCAAACTTTATTTTGGAAATTATGGAGGATGGAGGCCATTGTGGTCATTGGGACCTTCAATGCAGCAGAATATTTTCTGTACCCTTCCCCAGATCTGTGTCTCGAAACAGTCCTGTCTTGGGCTATCATGGGCTATTGTGTTGAATTTTTAGTGCAAAAACAAACAAGTGAATCCATTTTGGAATAAGGTTGTAACATAAAATGTAATGTGCGGTGAATAATTTCTGGATGCACTGTGTATATATACTGTGTGTATGTATATATACTACCCTCCCCAAGGGTGGTTATGAAAAGGAAGTCATTGCTCCTTCAGACCGGGCATCATGGTTGAAGACCCGGCCACCAGTCGCTCACCAAGGAGACCCTCCCCCAGTTCTGGCTCCAGGGTGAGCGCCTCGTTGACCCTCTTCCGGGTGATTCATTCACTGACATGTCAAAAGCCATGGGACAGGAACTAGTTATCTTGTTCCTTGACGTGTGCTATGTCCCATGGAAGCTAAAGAGTGCTGTACTGTCCTGGGGGACATGCATGTGGTGTCTCCTGGACTGAATGTGGATGTGATTTGTCCCAGAGTTACTTGTTGCTTGTTGTCTATTCGCATGGACAGTATTAGCCAGGCGCCACCAGTCACGATAATTACCACCCACTGCGCTGTCCACTGTGGGTGGTGATGTCTTCTATGATGTATTCCTGTGACACACTTGACACTGTGTGTAATGCTTGCTCAACTTCGGAAAAGGAATGCCCCCTCCATCTGGCACTCACTGTCTCCCTCGAATTCTGATAATTCACTTGCCATGAGTATGCTGGATAGTGTTCAACAAGGTTTATACATGTGTGGGTGTTCCCACGCCATCCCCGGAGGAAACAAGTAAATTACCTACTGCTGTTAGTAAACAGAAAAATAAGCAATATTATTAATAAGAGGGATAATTGTATTTTCTGACACATGTATTATTTCAGTGTTATTAGCCTAATGTCATTTGTTCATCTGTCACTTAAATTTAATATAATGTAATGTGCATGCTGTTATAAACATTTTAGTAAAAAAATGTGATCATAATAATGAACCCAACGCAATGATCTCACATGTCACAATATTCCATCGGAATGAATCTGAGAGTACATGTTCTAGTAAGAAGCCGGGATTGAGTTTTCTTTTCTGTAATGTTTTCAAACATGTTCAGTGTCACAGGCAAGATCTAATGCACATACAATTTTAAAGGTGGCTGCCCACCTGGACAATTTGCACTGCGCATGTGTGGCAGGGGAAATAATTTGGGTCGGGACAGACACTGAACACCACCACAATAGAATGCATTTTCATGCACAGCTTGTGTTGTTTGCATTATTATTATTTATTTATTTATTTTTTGGATTAAGGTTTGTCATGCATAGGGTCTTCGTTTCTGTTTTTAATGCTTTAGTCCAAAAATTGTGTGTGGCTGTGCCTTTGAAAAATGTCGCAGACCAATTAGCATTAAAGGGAGTTATAAACTTAACATGCTTGACTGTGTATGCAGTAACACTGCAGTGACCCAAGGCCAGTGTTCATGTTTATGTTTTAAATACTCTTAAGTGCACGCTTATCTTCTCTCTAAACCTTGTGTGTCATTTTGTAAGCTGGCCTTCAGCATCCACTACTCACTCCATGCCAATACAACCCGGCTTCCCATTTACATCCTAACGGAATCAGATCTCCATGGCAGGTTTAAATCTAGGATAGGTCATTAAATGTTCAGGAGCTGTATGAAGTGTTTTCCTAGCCTCTAATCACAGCTCTCCACTGAGATCTTACCGGAGAAATGGATCAGGCCGTTCTGACAGCAAGCATTACTGTGCCATTTTATACTCATTCATTTATTACTAATCTAATAATTACTGTGTGATTTTTATACTTAGTACAGCTCTTGTATTTGTTCCAGGACAAATGTGTTATCCTAGTGTTAAAGTCTGCATTATTAAAGTACTTTATGTTGCCTGTATGTGACCATATTTCCCTAGAAAATTAAAGCGCTGTGTGCAGAATGTCTTCAAGTTTGAATAAACCAGCTGTTTCAAAGATACTGATGTTTGTGAAACACAGTTCTCACTGCAATCATATGGAAGCCAATTCTTGTGACAGAGGAGGGCAGTAATGTTTTTGTTTCATAGAAGAATAATTTATTCAATAAAATTGTGTTGTTTGAATTGCAAGTAAGAAAGTAATTATTTTCACTGAGAGATAAACACTGAGAACTGTTTTCCTGGACAGGGATTAAGCCCAGCCTTGAACTACGATGCATTCTGAATGGGAATATTTAGTCCAGGACAAGACTACAGCCAGAACCAGACAGTCTTTTTCATTTTTCTCTTCCATCTCACAGTTTTGGTCTTCCATGTGAAATGAGGGAAGGAAAGGAAAGGAAAGGAAAGGAAAGGAAAGGGAGGTAAGGAAGGAGAGGGAGGGAGGGAGAGAGAGAGAGTGAGAGAGTGGAAAGGAAAGAACAGAAAGGGAGTGAGGAGGAAGAAATGGTGGGGAAGATAAGAAAAGAATGATAGGGATGGAAAGCAGAAGAAAAGGGAATGGTAGGAAAAAAAGAATGAAAAAATGGAGAAAAGGAAAGAATGGGGAAAGGATAAAGGAAGGGAATAGGGAGAGAAGGAAGAAATGGGGAAGGGAAGAAAGGAATGCATGGAAGGGGAGGGAAAGAAGAAGAAAGGAAGGGAGGGAGAGAAGAAAGGAAGATGAAAATGAGGAAGAAAAAAGCAGGGAGTGAAGGGAAAGGGATTCAGGAAAGGGAGGGCGAGAGGGAAGAAAATAAGGAGTGAATGGAAGAGGAAGAAAGAAGAAGAAAAAGGGAGGCAGAGAATAAAGTAAGGAGGGAAAGTCAGGAACAGAAGAAGGGAGGACAAAATATGGTAAAGAGAAGATCCTAAGGAAGAATTGAAGGGGATGGTAGGAAAACAGTAGGAAAAAGGCAGGAAGGACAGAAGGAGGGCTAAGGGAGGGAAGAGGGAAGCACAACCTTAGTACAACTTTAATTAAGTATTTCAAACCATTTGAGGGAACAGTGGGCAGCTATAAACCGTAAGTGCTGGCTGCTGGGGTTGAGTCTCATGCTGTTTTATGTATTGCTTGGTTATGTAGTGCAAACAAAAAACAGCACACTATACTCTTGTGTATACAAAAGCTAAAATTAAAAAATGCCTTTATTTGGACTATTATGACCTCCTTGTTTCTCCAGTCACTGTCCATTTTATCTGCTCCTCTTACCATACAGGAGCACTTTGTAATTCTACAGTTACAGACTGTAGTGCATCTGAATCCCTGCGTACTTTGTTATCCTTCTTTCTCCCTGTTCTTCAATGGTCAAGCCCCCACAGGACCAACCCAGAGGAGATATTATATGGGTGGTGGGTAGTTCTCAGACCCAGCAGTGCTGCTGAAGTTTTTAAACACAGTGTCCACTCACTGTCCACTCTATTAGAGACGCCTGCTTAGTTGCTCCACCTTGTAGATGTAAACAGAGAGAGAAGCTCATCTGTTTCTGCAGCTTGTGTTGGTCATCCTCAATTCCTTCATCAGTCCATCAGTACTATGAAGTGCTCTGGTATGGTAAGTGGAGCTGATTAAATGGACTGAATGTAGAAACAAGGTTATGGTTGATCGTGGATCAGAGTTTGCAAATATATATTGTATAGCAGGGTGTTTTGAGTAGAGTTATGAAAATAACACACAGCAACACAAAAGCAAATCAAGAAATGGATGATTCTGTCTCTGGACAGAATTTTTGTCTGGCTATAACAGAGTACACTCTAAAATACCAATTAAATGAGTAAATCTCAATGTTTTAACAACCGTAGCACAAGTAACAACTACAGTTTTAAAATTTGATTGTCTACATTGTAAGTCCCACTGCACCACAGGACAATACCTCTAGCTGATGTTTGACACCGGTCATGGTGACCTCTGGCAAATCTGAAAGGACTTGTTAATGAGCTGATTAGGGGTGTTGGGAGCACTAAAATATGCAGGGCAGGGGGTCTCCTGGACCAGGGAACATTGACACTGCCTACTGAATGCCTGTATCAGCAAATCTAAAAATAGCTTCTCTGGGTTGTTTTGGACACAGCATAAAGTGCAGAGTGTAATAATTATTTATTTTTTGTTCATAAACTAAATAAATGAATATTTATGTTTTATAATATTTTTGTATTTATATTATGAACAAAACCAGACAAGTGTGTGATGGGGTGTCACTGCAGTCTAGTTCCATCACCAAGTTTATACTAAGTGACACTTACCTATAATTTAGCTACAAATCACAATTTCTCAACCCATGGCTTGTCAATCACCAGTGGGCCATGAAGCACTCTCTAGTGCTTCGTCAACCCATCCTCAACAGGAGGCAAATTATAAACATATACACATGAATAGTGTATAGAACGAAGAATGAATGGTAACACATTTTCTCAGAGAAATCAAGTGCAACCCAGAATACATAATAAATCATCTCATAAGTAGACGGATCGTCAGTATTGTGACAAGTCTGTTGTTATCAACACATCTTTGCTGCTCCTTTTTGTGAAGTACATTTTATTTATTTTATTATTTAATTAACTTAACCAGGAACAGATTCTTATTTACAAAGGCAGCCTGGTAAATACATTTAAGGCATTTTCATATAGACTTTTTGAGCTATTTCTCAGGCTCTAATTCACACATCATCAGGCTATAAAATTCAGGTATCAGGCTGTAATAAAATGTAAAAACAATGTTGCATAAAAAGTAGAATTTTGTATTCTTCTACTGCACTTTTATGGGTTCTCGTTATATGCAGGTGGGCTGTGAGTTGGTAAAGGTTAAAACCTCTGCTAGAAATAACCACCAATGTAAAAAAAATAAAAAAAATCACAACACAATGCAGGTTCAAGAAAGGCTCATTTAATAAAGGCTGGTAATGCACTGAATGTATATCAACAAATGATTCAATGTGCAAATGCTTCTAAGGTGTTTTCTTCTGCTGATTGTTCAGTATCGCAAAAGCCTAACAAAGCACAAGAAAAAATACCTTCTTCTTTCATGCTGTCGAACCAAAGACTCTTATAGAAATGTCATTTTTTACTAGTCAACATTCATCACTTTACGTATTTACAAACCAGTCTTCTGTATCTTTGGGAGTTTATTCCTTTTACAAAAAAGTGACACCAGGACACAAACAACTTGACCAGTGGCACCTAAATCTGAATCATGTTACAGAGGTGCCCAAGTGCCAAAGGACTCTTATTGGTGTAGTGTAATCAAGCCCCAGTCTACTACAGGGAGGGTCATATTATTACTCACTTCACCAAACTTATCTATATACACACAACTCTGGAGATGTAACGGAAAACAAAAGTGCCACTGTTATGACTGTCTTCTCTAATTATACTTTAATTATACTCAAGAGACCACAAATGTTATCACATATGTGTGACGCATGGTTATTGTTTGCAATGTCATACATGCATTATACAGTATATGTGCCATTTTGGTAAATTAACAGAAAAAACAAAACAAAAACAAACATACAAACAAACAAAAATACACATTTGCCAGATCTGATGTTAAATACAAAACTAAACTTTAGGAAGAAACTGAAAGTCACATTGCACAAAACATTTTGCTGCAACTAAAACCAAGAATAATGTGTAAGAATGCATAATAAAGGTGCTCAGATTCAGGCAAAACAACCCCATTTACATCATCAAGGCATTTATTAAAGTAACTTAAGTGGCAGTCTGACTGATTTCTTTAGTACTTTGTGTCCAAAAAAGCAAAGTACAAGTCATCTCTGGTGGCGGTATATAAGACAGTGCTGTAGATTTCACAGAAAGAAACCTAATAGAAAAAATGTCAAATGAGTATATTCTATAAATATTTTCCAAGCCATAAAAAAAACAAACAAAACCCTTTTCATTACTCTCATTATTCATGCCAGGTAAGAAAAATATTAATCCAATAACATTTTATTCCATAAATACTCTGCAAATTTTATATTTATATTATATTTAACTGTACCGAGAAAGTAACTGAGAAACAAAAATTGAAAGACCACCTACATGAACAGCACTGACAAAAATGATTTTTAAGAAAAGGACAGTCTATGATCTAGCCTACACAAAATTTATTACAAATTGTACACAGCAAAACAGTAAAACAGAGGGAAGGCCAGCTGATTACACTGCAAGCTTTGTAAAACTTTACATACTTTACTAAGAGTTGCAAACTATTGATTTTCATCCTATTTCAAAAGAAAATTGTGTGTAATGTGTAAAATTGTTTTTTTTTTAATTACTCTGACAATACAAATGTGAGAATTAGGGCATGAACGTAAGAATAGCACTGACACTTTATAAAAAAATCTGTGCCAAAAGTTATAAAAAAAACTTCTGTGCCAAAAAATATCATTGCTTCTTGGACCACAGGTTGAGAAACCCTGATTTAGGTGATTTTGTATAAAACTAAAACACTTGCATTGCACAGAGATGGAGTAATTCTGGAGAACAACTGTTAACATTTGAACTCAACAATAAAAACACACTCCTCCCTTCCTTTAGAAATTCTGACCCCTGGCTTGCAGTGCAAATTACAGCAAATACAAACATCTAAAACACAACAGAGTAAAAACTATTTGTTATTACTTTTTCTATAAAAAGAGAGTGACTGATGAGAGGATCATATATTTTTATCAGCTAAGCTAGCAAGGAATGTAATGATACATAGTGTAGCTTTTTAAATTATGCATGAATCGCAGTTATCCCACTGTGCTACATAACATCTTTTGTCTTTGTGGCCATAAAACCCTTCAATATTTTGAAAGACCAAACACCATAAAACTGTGAACAAGCAACATCATGACAAGAAATCAGCTTGAGCGAGTATAGCTAGCAACGTTGCTACAATTGGCCGAGATGTTGGCTTGAATATATCGGCAATACATCGCCAAATCATTACATCCCTATTCACATTGTCAACTGACTTGAAAATGCCACACTGGTAAACAACCAAGTAGACAGACAATTTGAAAGCTAACCTGTACCACCTTCTCAATGTTAATGTAGCCAGTTACACTCTCTAAAAGAATGCTTTACCAGATAAGCCATCCTGTGGCTCTATATAAGATTTAAGCTTTTCTGGATATCTAAGATCATTTGTACTACAAATCTCTGTATTGCTCAAATAAGAGTCAACTGCAATTGAGAACAAATCAGCATTAAACAACACATGCAGTGACTACATGCAGTCAATGGCTGTGGTATCTAACCCTGTGTTTCCCACAGTGTCCTCCTTTGACTCCCCAGGAGAAAGGTTCTGGAAGGTGAGCTGCAGCTTGGCCCAGACCTGAGGATCTCTGCTGTTCATGGCCTCCAGGAAGAGGTCCGTATGAGCCTGCAGTTTCTGGAGCTGAGCCTGGGAGTGCTTATTTTGACGAATGAGCTCCTTTGTGCGCATTGTGATACCCAGTAACCCTGACCGGTTCAGAATGTTGTATGTGTTGCAGAAACGCTTGCGTTTGCTGGAACTTGGAGAGAGAGACAACGAAACGTTCTCAGCATCATCACTGGAAGCACAAGTGTCTTTGGGACTTCCATCAGAAAATGGAGATGGATAGCTGTCACTGCAAACAGAGAATGGAGTGCTCGTGCCACTGGACTCTTGAAGGGCAGGAAGCTTTGCAGAAGACTCCATATTTTCAAAACTATTACTGAACATACAGGGGTCAACAGAATGACTACCCACAGTGGTGATTTCAGAGATGTCCTGCTTTGAAGAAAGAGAGGGAGATCGCTTATCGTTACGGCAACGCTTTCCACCATGCCTGTGGCCCGAACTGCTCTTGTGGATGGACCTCATTCCGTGGTCTCCATGGACCCCATTGGAAGGGTGGGGAGCAATTTTCAGAAATGAGTTTAGGATGGGAATGTAATTTTTGGACTGTCTTTGCTGGTTGGCTGGAGTGAGGGAAGTGCAGTTGCTGCTGGGTACCACTGGCTGGAGAAGAACCAGTGGGGACTGAGGAACAACTTCGAGTGACGGGTTGAAACCCCAAGGTTTAAGTTCTGGGGTCACAGAGCCAGACTGGAAAAGAACATAAGGCCACTTGTCAACACCTTTAACATGCTGATACACAAACAAGCTGAAATTTATAAGACATTAAACAATGCAGGCCATCTGTTCAGATGGTCACAACAAGCAATAAAGATATTTTACTACTTTGCAATTACACCCAAAAATCAGAATAATCTGAAATACTATACCTGCTTGAGAATTAAATTTTTCATTTTGAACATGGGAGCACCATCTTGGTACGGCCCTGGCACTAGAGGCTGTGGACCTGAGTGCATGTTCTGACGTGTGGAACTGCTGGACTTGACATTTTCAAACTCTGTCTGGTCAACAGAACTGAGATACCCAGAACTGGCATCTAAATGAAAGGGATAGAGTTGACTGCATGATGACAATCTCAAAAGAAGATGTAATTATGATTTAAAAAATACCCAAAGGCATTGGCTGATCAGTCAATGTATTCTATATATTTTTAATTTTACACCAGTTGTTCACATCAATTTTGGAAATGCCAAATAACCAACCCCATTAGGACTCAACCCCAATATATACAATGCTTTAGGAGGGTGAAGACAAGCACATGCTTCTTCCGATACATGTGAAGTCAGCCACCGCTTCTTTTCGACCTTCTGTCATTGCACAGTTGCTGGGCAGCCAATGTGCAAAGCACAAAACATTATAATATCCATGTCTTTTAACAAAAATAAATAATACAATGACACCAAGCCTAGTCATATTTGTAAAGGTATATATACTGTAGACACACGAATAAACATTTTATCAATAAGTCTCAAACATACTTTGGCCAGGTTTCCCAAAAACATCTTAGAGTTGGGGTTATCAGAGTGTTTAAGAAATGCTTAATAGTCATCATTCCCAAGTTGCCTTTGGGAAACCCAGTCCTGACTTTGTGAATCATTAGAATGAGAAATATAAAATATAAAAAATAGGAAAAGGCAAACCTGAAAACCCAGAGTCTCGGTCCTGCTCCACTTTAGATACCTTGTGCTTGTTTGCCATCATGGCAACAAATCTTCTGTGTACCTCCAGCTTGGCAGAAAGTCAAATTTAGGACACAGTGCAGTGCAGAAAGCCAAGTGATCTGTAGGCCTACATCTGTTTGTCACTGTTAAAAGAAATATGAGTCAATGTCTTTGTCTATGTACCTAAACAGAGTCAAATTAGATGACATCCAAACACTTGGTAGCTAACATAGGACTGACGCCTATAAAGTATTAAAAACGATACAATGACATTCATCTGCAACACACACTCACTGAATAATTAGACACTGTTTCCTCACACAAGAAAGCTTACCCTGCTGCCTAATAAAAAGGCTCTGGGAGACTGCTTTTTGGTAGAGTACTTCATGGTGATAGATTGCTGACTGCTAGATAAGCCTCTTTGACACACTCGAAGACATTTGCCCAGTTTAGAGACTTTGAGAGGTGGGGAATCGTTGGACTGAGATAAGCGGGAAGGTTGTTTTGACAAATTTGACACTATCTAGGCTATTCTGACCAAGCTGTTAGGAGACGTTGGGAGCAGTCGTTACATAAGGGCATGGACACATGGCAACACTGTGACTGTATCGCCTTTAGTGACAAATCCAGGTTCTGTTTGCCATGTGATAACGGTTGGGTTGGGTATGAGCATTTCAATCCTGCATTTGATGTGTGAAGTGACATACTTCTTTTGCTGGTGTGAGATCTGGGAAGCTATCACATCTGACATTCGATCACCAATAGCAGTAATAAGAGTGACACTAACAGCTCAGCGAAATGTGCAGGACATCATGTGACTATGTTTGTTGCCTCTCATCACAGAGCTTCCAAGCAGGAAAATGCTTGCCCACACACAGCAAGGTTTCCCAGGAATATTTTGGCCAGATTGCAACACTTCCTTGGCCTGCTAGGTCGCTGATTTATTGGCAATCAAGCATTTATGGGACCAGCTAGGACACCAGCTTCAGCAACCTATAAGTGTGCAGGATCTACAGGCCCAGCTGCATCATCTGTAGGCAAATGTGTTGCAGGATGCCACATGGACCCATTTACCTCTATTCCCAACCATATCACATCTTGTATCCAGGCCGCAGGTGGTCCAAAAAGATACCAGAATCTCTTATATTATGTTATCCGTAATAACCATATCATTACCATCACTTACATATATCATCATCACAGTCACAGAATATTCCAACAACTCCTACTTGGCTCATTAGAATGTTTTTAATCTATTTACACAGACTTTACAGATACAAACTTTCCATCATTAACTGTACAATAGTTTTAGATAACCAAGCATGATAGCTTTCTACAGCAATGACAGCCCAATCAGAAACTGTAGTTTAGGTATCTAACAGGTTAAAGCTGTTTTTCCTCAATCCTGGTCCTAGAGGCACCCCTACCCCACATACTGTACACCTGAACACGCTTCTTCAGTGTTGCAGGGGCTGTGTTACAGCTAAACCATGCACGGTATGGGTTGCCTCTAGGACCAGGGTTGAGAGACACTGGTGTAAAGAAGGTGTATCAAAGCCAAAACAGTATTTTCAAACGTACGTGAGCTTTACACGAGTAATTAAACGCCACACCTCTACATAAACATGCAATTAAATGAATGAGACATTTACTCAGCGTTTACAACACCGTTAGTACCTGTATACAGCAGCAGCAGGAGCAGGAGGAGGAGGAGGAGGAGGGGGGGGGGGGGGGCTGTGGTGCAGCTGAACTTACACGATGACAGGCACGAGACCTCGCACAGGCACAAACACGAGACAAGTGTAAACTCACCGTCTGCACCCGATTTACGCCACTTTATCAGCCGCTCTGCTGCAGTCTCCCTCTGTCTGTCCGCGTGGCAGAAGAACACGGCAGAGTAACAGACAGACGTCTTTAAACTACAGACTGAAATCCTGCCTCTCCTCCTCGAGCTGCGCCCCAGACGCGCGTTTACGACGATACTTCCTCCTTTACGGTTTGCTTTGGATGTCGTTGCCACGGAAACAGCTCCAACGTCATTGCATTACCTATGCAAAACTCCACCTCTCGTGTCCATGACGCCTCCTGATTGGTCGGAACTGCAGGCCGTGCGACTGGAAACGTGACTTATAAATCCAGCAGCAGCATGCAGGGGGCTGAGGAATAAACAGCATCTCTCTGCTTTATAAAATCACAACAGGGCTTTGCTTTGTCATTCGTGGCCAGTTTGAAATTAGAATTATATTCTCAGACCTGTGGGAAGGAAGGCATATGTTTATGGTAGTAACAGAATTTCTAATGTATATATATATATATATATATATATATATATATATATATATAATGGTATATTGTGGCCTGCCTGTCAATCCTGGAAGGTAACAATAACTCAGTTTTGAATTGTTTTTCTCTAATTACTATAATTACTTTTTGGGTGCAATCATTTCAAATGTGATAAATGGGTTTAACTAAAACAAAAGTCTGTAAAATAATATCAAACAAAATGAACACAGTATGTTTAAGCTTAATGTGTGACTGAGACGACGTAATTATTTCAGATTATCTTTACAAGAGTGTAAATGTAAATATGCATATATTGTCATGTGCTTGCACACAGGGAAATATGTTCTCTGAATTTAACCCATCACACACACACACACACACACACACACACACACACACACACACACACTCACACTGGGGGCCTTTAGGCAGCCTTGTACACATTGCCCGGGGAGTTAAGTGCTTTGCTCAAGGGCACTTCAGTCATGTCATGGGGATCGCACTGGCAACCTTCCAGTCACAAGGCTCGTTCCCTAACCAACAAACCACAGCTGCCCCCTCAGTGAGTCCATGAGGATGGTTTATATTTCAGATATTTATGTGTGTGTGTGTGTGTGTGTGTGTGTGTGTGTGTGTGTGATGTCACACCTCCCCATAATGGCATATGTTGTATTTTATACCAAAACAAAGAACAGAAATGAATTGAAACAACAATTCAGATAATGTATCTCTTTATTAACAGTGGCAAAACAGCAATATTTAATCAATATCATATGTATGTACAATAAATGGAAACAACTTTACAGTTCTTGAACCACTGGTAATAAAACTGTTCCATTAAACTGAGCAAACTGCTCTGGTTATAATAAAATAGGTGAAAGGCAAACATCTTGTTCACTCGAGGCAACATAACTGGAAATGTTGCTGGTTTAAGTACAGTATGTCCTTTATTTGGTGGAGTGTTAATAAAAACCCTTAGAAACAAGAGGATTTGCTAATTATTAACCTGTCAAAGATTAATGCCTCCAATGACAAACTGATATTGTTGATTTCATATTTAAAGGCCACACACATGCCTGTTAGCAGCATTTCTGGTTTCTTTGGTTGAGTTTGCTGATCTGAACCCCCAAAAATGTGGGCTTCTCTATTGTCAAAATATAACAATAAAGACTGTCATTTACAACAAAAGCTGACTGACACTTGTCTCTCCTATTATAAAAGTATTGCATAAATATAAATTGAAATGTATCAGCTTGCAAACTGCCATCATCTGGAGGCTACAGTAGAGCAGTGCAGTTTTACTTTGTGTCTCCAAAGCGGAAACACTATGTTTATACCAGTAGAGGTCAGCACATTCCCTATTAATGTACTAACGCTATCAGAACTGAATCAGAGCTCTAACACAGACCATGTGTGTCAGTATGGGCTTACTCAAGGATAAATATTTGGAATCGTACATTTGTTGCTCTGAAAATTAAACTTGAAACTGGCCAATTATGAAATGGAAAAAAGTTATGAGTTTTTACAACCTCTACCTGTCATGAACTGAAAAATGAGCTACATGCAAATGTAATCACTCGGAAAATCAGTTAAAACAAGCCAAACGAGTCACTGAATGTGCTGATTTAGACTGGCCTATCTCTAAATGCTTAAAATGAAAAAATATCCCATTTTGTACTAATGTCAAATATTAGCAGAGAAATCTGTCTAAAACAATCAAAAACAAGCTCTTTCTATTGTTTTGCAAGCAATAAATAAGAGTGGTAAGATGGCATAGATAAAGTATAATAATAATAATAATAATAATAATAATAATAATAATAATAATAATAATAATAATAATAATAATAATAATATCATCGTCATCATCATCATATATTTTCCAATTACAAACATCATCGAATCTGTAGTCCTGTGGGCTGACTTTCACCTCATTCTCATAGGTGGACCCACCGCTGTGCTCTGTGAGAAACATGTTAGAGGGTGTCACCATGCACCAGGCACTTTCTGTATATGAAGTGTCCCCCAGGGTGGCTAGGGTGATCTCCCCAAGCCTGCACCTTGGATGTTCTGGTGGAGGAAACACACGATGCAGTGAAGACCGAAGAGGGGGACAGATGGTAGGGCTGGCACAGAAGGGGCTGACTGCACAAGACGAGCAGAAAGCATGGTGGGACTGCGTTTACCTTCGAGGAGGCTGACACCTGCATGAGAAGAAGCTTTCATTTCAGGCTCCAGCTCATCCTGAGTATACAGTATACTTTCACAAATCCAAACTGTGCTTCTAACACAGCATATTAAAGTAATACATCAAAGAATGCCCCAATCCCCCATAACCATGATAACACTGAGTTACAAGGACTTATAACTTTAATATCCCAATTACCCATGTAACACTATCTGGGAAATGTAATATGATAAAATACACCAAAAACGATTTTAATAACTATAAAAAAAACTCATAACTATAACTGTTCTTAAGTCTATAACCAGTTATCAGTGGAAGAAATGGGTATGGGTCATGCTAAGACAGCACACAGTGGGTGGACAGCACACCAAAAACATCTGAATGGTGATGTCTTGAACATTACATGAGTCTTGTCGTGTCAATGTATGATTCAATTAACCTTGTTTGACTAGGCCTCATTAGGTCTCTCACAGACAAGTACAAGAGGGGGTGGTCAACAATAGCTCCAACGTGTCATGTCTGCCCTTACCTGATCATATGCTCAATTGTCTGTGTTCCATGTCCATGTCTTCTCTCCCTTTCCCTGCCATTCTTATTGCATTCAGATGTTCAGAGTATCTAGCCCTGCCCCTCTTTGTATTACTGTAATGTGTTCATTGTGCTCACTGACTCTGTAACTCTTTGTTTTTAGACTGAAAACGGGGGTTTAATACTTTATCACTTGTTTTCAAGGTTATTATATTATATTATATTTAACTTAGTTCTGCACAATCTTGCTTGTTGAAGTCTTACCCTTCACAGTCCTTCTTTTTCTCCTTCCTTTTCCTCCCTCTTCCTCTTGGTCTCCGTCTAAATCATAAAGAAGGAAAACCGAATCTCAGGCAATTATATCTGCATGGAGGTGCAAATAAAATGACAAAGTCTTGCTCAGTAAGTTACCTGTCATGTTTTGCTGTAGGCTTTCTTAGTCTGAACAGCATGGTGAATTAGAATCCAGAGAGGGAGAGAGAGAAAAAAAGAGACACACATGTAGATCATTTTCATTCTGATGTTTAATTCTGACAAGCATTTTGAGATCCTGTTATCTAATATTTACAGCACGATGCAGAGTTATGGTTGTTGAACACATGATGAGTAATGAAAACATGACAAACCATGTTCTGCTGATTTTCTCCTTACCTACATTCACAGCTTTTATGCTCCACGAAAGTCATCTCCACATACTCCTGACCCTTTTCTGATGGCTTCAGCTTTAATAACTGCATAAACAGAGATAAACAGCCATGAGTTCTGTCCACAGAAGATTTTATAGAGATATCTGTTTGATCAACAGTCAAATGTGTCAGGATGGACAAAAGAAGCAACTCTGCACCGGAATTCTATTATTAATATTGAAATTGTTATACTACAGGGGCCCAGCAGTGACATCTCGTGTAAATAAAAATAAGCCATGGCCATGATTTAGTAAAAAGGCATGGGAATGAGATAGTTCAGTTGTGGCCATGTTTGAGTAAGGCGTGAGAATGAAATAGATAAGTTGTGTTTACAACTTACTAAGGCATGGGAATAAGATAGATAAGTCAAGTCGATGTTTTAGTAAGGTGTGGGAATGAGTAAATTACTGCCCATGTTTAATAAGGTGCGCAAATGAGATAGTTAAGCCATGTCCATGTTTTGTTAAAGTGTAGGAATGAGATACTTAAGTTGTGGCCACAACTTAGAGAGGGATGCCACAATCTTTTTTGGTGAGCCAAAACTGTAGAGGGATCCAAAACAATGTTTTCATCGTGGAAAAAAACAGATCAATTACATTAAAAACTGGACTCTGCCTTCTTGGACCTGAGAGTTACAAACACTGGACGCTGGCACATAAAAATTAAACCGCATAAAATTTCAACAGGTGGCAACCATAAAGGTCTAATGTTGTGACTTATTCACTTGTGGGATTTTGTATGATACAACACTTTATCACAATAGTGTGCAAAATAAATGAGCATGCATTATTACCAAGCCTTTTTCTCTAAAGTGAATCTGGCAGTTCTCCTTTATATTTTGTGAAAATGTCATGACGAATGGACCACTCATCTCCTGTAAAGTTGCTTTTTGTATGAGAGTGATTATATGGAAACCCTACTGGTGAATCAAAACACTGTCCTGTATTATTGTAACCAAAAATAATTGACTTTACCTGGATTTGCACAAATAACTTGAGTCATGGTTCAAACACCCATGAAAACACTCATCTTGACCTGTGATTGGTCAGGTTGCTCACAAAATGCAGTGCAAACCATTGTGGTAGGTTAGGGGTAGGTTGGATATTGCAACCTTCCACAATGCTTGTGTTGAAGGGGTAAATACTGCGATAATGATTGACAAATGATATACTGTGGAGCCCCAGTCAAGACATTGAAAACTCGAAGCAGTGTTCAACATCTACAGTAATGATATACACTTGTGCTTCTCACTCCCAGGCCTAGTCATTCCATGCTGTGCTATTGTTTTATGTAATTCATGGTGTTGAATACAGAACCTCTGATCTAGACAAATAACAAAACAAAGAGATCTCAGCAACCCATTTATTTAAAGAAAACCTCCCGAATGTCATCTGCAATCTACATAACTGCACAGCAGTCTTTTGTGGCTTATAACAATAAACAGCAGTGAATGCCAGGAAAAGAGCTGCACAGTCCTGTCAGTGACTACACTTACCAGCATATTGATTGAGATAGCACAAAGTGACGACTAATTACTAAGGGACAAATTCAAAACAATATAAAACATGATCAGTTCTGATCCTCGTAGCATGTTGGACATTATGACATGGCAGATTTCTGTCCGCAATTACTGCACAATCAGCCTGTCAGCACATTTTCATGTCACACTTGCTCTCCTGCTCAAAAATCCCTTTTCCTTTGTGGATTATAGACGATTTTCTTGTCACTCTCAAGTGCCAAACTGTAAAAGCTAGAGAGATTCACAATACGGTCTAACAGCCATGTCATTCCCTTGGAACTATAAGGTCCTATGTGCATTCTGAGCAGTTCTGAGATATTGAGCCCTAAAGTGTTTATAGTGGCATTGACATATATGGAGATAGAAACTTTGTTTTCTAGATTAAAGGTCCAAAATACCTTCAAGGGAATTATTTTGGTACTGACAATGTTAAAAAAAACAATAGTAAAATCAATTGTAAAACTGTATAGATGTTTAAATTTGGCTGAAAATTTAAACCCATAAGCTGCTATGAATACATTTTTCCTTTTTCCTCAATTTGGAAGTGCTAACAACCCCATCACACATGTTGCTCCCCACACCAGGAGGGTGAAGACAAGCACGTGCTTCCTCCGACACATATGAAGCCAGTCACCACCTCTTTTCAGCCACCCTTGCAGCCAGCAAGCTTGCTTGGAGGAAAGCACAGAAACCTCAGCTCAGACACAATGGCTAATAGACACCTGTGTCAACCAACACTGCACTAGGTATTGTGTGGGGAGAGACCTACCCAGAGAGAACATGGCCAAGTTTGCTCTCTCGAACTCTGGCTGCCAGTGAAATACTTTTGGATCGTTAGATTGCTGAGCCACTCTGAGCCCTTTTCATAAGTGTGTGTATTTGCACTGATATTGGAATAAGCAGATATGCACATGTAAAATATTGGATATTCCTCTAACAAACAGCTCGACGTGTTGGTAGAGCAAATTTTGAGTCACTAAATCTTATTAACGGTGTTGAAATCGGCCTGGTTGTGCCATCTCTACTAATCATCAGAAGTGCTGTTACAGAGTGTAACTGGAGGTTACTGTACTTAAACAGTATACATTGTCCATTTCTCATCCATCAGCAACAAGTAAATCACTCTGCACTGTATTGCACTTTTATTTTATTTTATTGAACTCTGTTCTGACACCTTGAATTTGAACATGCTGTCCTTGGAAACATGTTAAAATGACATGTTTTGTTTTGTTGATTGCAGAACTAATTTGATCAATAAACATAAATAAATATAAATATTTTAGAACACAATTTGTATTTACTAAATTATTTTAAAAGTAAATAATAAATCATGGCTTGTTAAATTATTTTTATGCTGAATTTATTTCCAGTAAGTCAACTTTGGAGGAGAAGGTGTAAAAGGAGCATTTTATTTAATTTATATATAATTTATATAAGGTTATGTAAGAGTACTTATATATTTATCATTAAATGATACAGAAAAAGGAAAATGGAGACACATTGAAAATACGTAGAGTTGTTGAGAAACATGAAAAACCTTTGATGACTATTGATTGTCACCACAGGTTCTCAGGTTGCCCACTGACACAGATAACACACTTCACTGCCCTTGTGCTGCTACATACTTGCATAGTAATGTTGGAGGTAAGGGTAGGGTAGCACTCCAAGTTCTCGTCTCCACAGCAACCAGCACAACGGACCAATGGAACACAAGCTGGGCTATAGATGTGCTCCACCTCCCCAGGATACTCCTGCACTACCTCCACCAGTTTCTCAATGGTGCGGCAGAAGCTCCGCCCCCACACCTCCTGAAACAGGATTGCTGCAACAAGGCCAAAGAGAATAAAAGCAACGTTAGCATGATAAAAAAGCTTTTCTTTTAAGCTGTAGGTGGTTACTGAGGTTCTAAAAGTTGCATGTAGATCCTGGACCACAAGATGGGATTAGCAGACAATATCAGCTGCACTCTATACATTCTATGCACAATTGCCCAATAATTGCGTGCCTCATTAGCTTGGTCTCAAATGCGCTGTCACAGTGTCTTGGTCACACAAATACTAAGCTCCAATTTCTCTCTTGAGAAACCTTCTTTCTTCCTTCTTTGGGACGTGAACCTAGTTTTCATTTTTAATTAAAAGTTTTAATGCTTTTGATCTTTGCTCTTTACTTCCCTAGTAAATATGGACATTTCTTTTTGAAGGGTGGGGGATGGGGGTGTTAAGTTTAGAGCAGTCGATTATATTCTTTTGTCTCATTTGTGCTAAAGTCTTGAACTATATTCACATCTTCAGATCCAATATGTTCACTATGTGCACACATGCGTACCTATACGACTTCATCCCACAACTCATGAAAAATAGTACTCTCACCAAACGATCTTGTCTGGATCTTGCAGGATTCTGCTCCAAGTAAGGATAGTAACTGGTTAAGGATAACTCCTGCTTCTTTTGACAACTCCAAATATGTCTGTTACCGTTACGACCTTAAATGAGGAAATCCTCAATTGTATGATCCAACCAACACGTCCTGTACTTTCCCCAAAAATGTGTTCACACTGTGAGATTAATACATTCTTGAACTCTTTAACTTAAACATATGGAAAACGAACTGGTGTCGGAAGCTTTACTTCCTTACTTTGCATCTGCTCCACATTACCTTTAGAGTAACATAAGAGAGTGAGTGGGAGAGATGGATGACAAGGATTTTAAAGCTTCTAATCCGTCTGCCACGCCCTACACAATCCATCCAATAATGAAAACAGACAACACAGGGATTTCAGTAGCTTTAGTTGTCCAGCCATGCATTTAGAATGAAGATGTACTGCATGTATAAAGTTCGAGTTATTTTTCATCTATACCAAAACAGTCAGGGCTAACAATAAAACCATGATCCTGATGAACATACTGTTTGACATAATGGATATGGTACAAATTATGGTTGTACCATTGGAGTTCCATTGCATTATGTTCGCTTTATACATCTAAGCCTTTAATCTTCAATTACTGTACAGGAATGTCAAAAACATCACAACACATTTAATTGGTTCAGTGTACTAAAAGAATGCATACATACAGTAGGTCTACATCAGTGTCAGAGTTGCTCCTATTAAGTGAAGATACATTTTCAGTACTACAGCATGTCAAACAATACTTCAACATTTCACAGCCATTTCTTTAAATAATCATGGTGATTGTATTTTGACTGCATTTTAAGAGACATGTATTTATAAAACCAGACTAAAAAAATCAATTACATTTTTTTTTGATGAAGTGTCCTCATATTATGTAGTTTTATAATATTTATGATTTTCCCTAGTAAGGTTAATTAACAAACATATTGCACAAACAATATCAATATTTATTTATTCAGGGTCAGTATCAGGAATTTTGGTCATTTTGGTTGTCTGACTCGTGGTCTCCTCTGCACAAGCACCAACCTGAGGGTTAAAGTACAATTCAGCACAACGAGAGCTTATGCATATTGGGCCAACTAAACCTAAAAGTGAGTTAGAATTAGTCAAAAGGTCTCCCTATGTTATTATCATTGAATAGTACTCTTCAACCAAGATGTTTACCAAAGTATGATCAGAATGACCTTTTGACCTTTTTTCAGGTCAGAGAACTAAATCAAAAGGTACGTTGATTAGAGCATTTTATAAATACATATACTTTATATAGTTTTTATATTCATACCTTTGGGAGTGCTGATTGTAGTGGTTGAGGTGGAACACTGCAAAAGATTAAAGCAATTGGTTACACACAGCAACGCACACAAACTGTACCAATGTAATATGTATGTGCTTAATCAAACAATCAAACAAACAAACAAACAAACAAAAAAACTATTTGGAACACTGTAACACACCTTATAACCTCAAAAAGAACAGGTGGAATCAAAGTGCTATAGGCCCAATGAGCAGATACATATAAATGAGCTTTTTATGACGCCACCAAACACTGATTTAAAAAATACTTGTTTTTACAGCTTAGTGTAGAACTTGTTACATAGTACATTAACAATATTTGCATACTACATTGAAAACTGTGAGAAATTCAGTTTTCTATGTTAAAGGGCCTTTGAATATAGCACATATGGATGGCAAAAACATTGCACATTTTGTATGTGTTACATATGTATTACTTTCCTGTCTGAGTCTAAGTTCAAAATCTCTTTCCAGTGGAATAAGATTCTTCTATTTATTTTCCCATTTGCTCATCTCCTCTCTGCAGATAGTTCCCATGATAAACACAATTACTTTCTCACTGGGCTGGAAGAACTCATTAACCAAGGTAACTTCATATCAACCCTTAGGGAGAAACTTTTAACTCAAAGCTTGGAAAGGGAGTCCTTCCACATGATAACAAATGATCATCCCACTTTCTGTCTAAGGGAAAAATATCTTACATATTTTCCACTAAAAAAGAATGATCATCTAAAATGTGTGAGTCCTTTGGTAGAAGAAGCCTATTCAGTGTTAAATGTGTTTAAATTGGCTTGAAATCTAAGAGGGCTAACTACAGCTGCAAAGCCAGACTAATACTAAATCATGATTCACTGGCCTGTGAAATTCCTCTCTCTCACGGGTCAGGATATGGAAGCCCAGATTTCAACAAATTAGCAGATTTGTGTCCTGCCATAACTGCCTTTAACCAACTCCATGTGACCTCTTAAAATGACATCAAGACTTGGAAGAATTGTATTCTTGTCTCAGTAGGTCAAGTCAACATTTACAAGGTTTTTTTCTTTTTTTTAATGTACTTGTTCTACATGATCTTCAGAATAAGAAAGTTCTATTTTCACAGAATGGATTCTCACCCCTAGCCTTTAATCCCTCACTGCTCACTAGCAGCTCAGTACAGTGTCACTATATGTCACCATTAATTGCCAAAA
This sequence comes from Acestrorhynchus altus, assembly GCA_034509495.1. Classification (NCBI taxonomy): domain Eukaryota; kingdom Metazoa; phylum Chordata; class Actinopteri; order Characiformes; family Acestrorhynchidae; genus Acestrorhynchus; species Acestrorhynchus altus. The sequence continues at coordinate 13,312,379 of CM067513.1, forward strand.
CTCTTAGTTTATATAAAAACATAGGTATTAGGAAAATATTTTTATTTGATTATACTAATCAAAAATTTGTGTTGTTCCTATCATCAGGAGATCAAAAGTTCAACCTGACACACCTGTCAAGGACTGAAGAAAAAGAGGCTTTTGCTGTATTCCAGTGTTATTCAACTTTTTGTGTGCACTCAGTGTTCTTTGAGCATTACTATAGAAGAACCACTTTTGGTTTCATGATTAAATGTTTGTAACAGACATGTATGAGTGTGAGAACCTTTCAAAGGTCTAAAGAACTACCAACCATGTAAAGGGTTTGTTTTTGTTTTTTTTTTAGCAATTTAAAGGTCTCAGCTGGCACCTGCCCAACCTGCACCACTAAAATGTGGTCAAAGATTTTGTTGCTTAAACATTAATAAAACATATCAAAAATCAACATTGCATTAGAAAATTGGGCCATAAAATTGATAACATTGAAATTATGTTGAAATAAAACTGAAACAACATTGTGATATCAATGTTGATTTAACTATGAAATGAACGGCGTAACTCGTACTACGTTTATTCATGGACACACACACACACACACACACACACACACACACACACACACACACACACACACACACACACAGACATTTTAACATTTATAGTGTGTGCGTGAGTACACACACACTATAAATACTGTTTTAGGAGTTATTGTCTGGAATCAAAGAAACACTTATAGCACCTTTGTTTAAAGAATACCATTCATGTGTAGCATATGGTCACGTATAACTGCCAGTTATCTAGAACAGAACAAAATAATGGAAAAAAATGGAGTATTCCATTGGTTCTTTCAGAGATTTTCCCGGAAAATCCTGGAAGTCCTGGAATGGCCGATCTCTACAATGTCTGTTGTAGTGTATTTCCTACTTTAACACAGTGTTTCTCAACCAATCCCGGAGGCAGTCTGCTCTGCACACCTCAACCAATTAGCTCATAAACAAACCCTTTCCGAGTTGCAGGGGGTGTGTGAAAGCAGAGAATGCACTAAAATGTGCAGAACAGGGTGCCTTGAGGACAAGGATTGAGAAACACTGCTCTAACACACCCAGGGTTAATCAGTGCATTGAGCTGGGCTGGGAACAGGGGAAACCAGAAGAACCAGGAATGAGAGCCATTGTTCTATAAAAATTCCATAATGTTTCTTCATTATTAGAAAGAGTCTATCATAAACATACACATTTTATGAGAAAGAGAAAAGGAGGTTACAGTAGATTAGCTTGGTCATGCAGTATGAAAGAGAGTCCCACTGAATTATTTCACACAGAAACAAAAAGCACTATAACCTCTTGCTACTGAACTACATTTATCTCCTTGGCCATCAAACTTCACAAATTATCCTTGTAAGCTGTGTGAGAAAGTATGTGATCCAAGTATGGGGCTTTGGTAATATTTTTGACTGTGAAACAAAATTTAACCTTGTGGTTCTTTTTTGCTGTTGTCTGGGATGCTTTTCGTTAAACAAATGCCTGAGGCAGCTATGCTCACGGTCATGAAGGAGGAGACTTTTGGGGGAGGTAAGTATACTGCAGGTCAGCCTGGACAGCAGAAGGCCCACACTTGGCACCTTCAGACGGCTTGAACCAGAGAGCGAGCTGCCCTGAAAAAACTTGGCGGATTATCGAGGCTATCGTGGAGGACCTCACGTAGCAACTCCTCACTCCTGCAAAGCGTGTAAGCCTGCATGAGTATATGGATTAGCCTTCTGATACATATGTAGGTGACATGAAAGCAGAATGCTTTACAATGGTTCACTTGTCCCGCAGCTCCTGGCTTTATAAGAATCATATTCATTGTTGCAGACTGAATGAGACTCAAAGGAGAGGCTCTTATAGTTGATCCCAACTCATGGGCCTGTTCTGTGATGACAAGCAAAGCATACTGAAGAAAGACATAATGACAGCTGAAACCACACTCTATTATTTTCCAATCTACTCTGTTTACAGAAGTTTTATGGTGCATACACGTTTATTCTTGGAAAAAAATGTACAAAGGAACAGAACAGAGCATAAACAGAGGGAACAAAAGGCATTTGGATGCAATAAACATTTCATACTTTTAGAATTATGAGGTTTTATCCACATTCTGAGCAGTTTTAAGATATTGAGCCTTAAAGTCTTTATAGCTACTGTGTAACAATGGAGATAGAAATGTTCTATTTTCTAGATAAAGTGCACACAAAGTAAAAAGACACCTCACATAATGCCAGCTAGAACCCTCCAATGGTAATTGTTAAACAAGTTTACAATTTTTTAACCATATTATATATATATATGTTTTTTTGGACCTCAGAGGATAACTGACCAGATTTACATGTGGTATATTTTGGTCTGGGATACATTCTATCTAGCCTATCTAACAATTCCACACCAAAAAATGTACATACGTGTCACAGAATGTTTAAAAGATGTGAAAGGCTCTTTATGGTGCTTTCACTTTAACTTTATTAAGTTTAAGTTTATTAAGTCCCTGGGTGACAAATACTGAACCTCACAGAAGAGTTCTAAATGTACAAATGAGAGATTGTTTAATTAGTGCTTGTGACAAAAACAGGTAATTTTACAGGTGAATTATTTGTTTGTAAAGGTCTGTTCCAACTCATAACAATATGAATACCTTAATAAAATGCCATTTAACCAGTTCTGACAGTTCATTTCTAGAACTAAATAGTGAAATACAAGATAGGAAATGGTGGCATATAATTGTGATATGTGACATATGTTACATAACCATTTAACTTTAAAGTAATATGAATTGAATGACCTCACACTTGGAAAAATATTCACTGCTCAATTAATTTAACTGATTCAATATTTGATCAGTATTCAAAATAGGGCCCGTGCTCTTATGCGTTAAAAACTTTAAAAATGTAGGCCTTGATTGTGTTTCAGCCAATCGGATAAAACAGACACAGATTGAGGAGAGATAATTATGCTGCTCCATCATGAAAAAAAGAAAGAAAGAAAGAAAGAATGAAAGACACTCATTCAGCGCATCAGTTTGTGTAGAGCTCAAAGCTGCCCGTGGTTTCAGGATGCATTAAAGTTGGGGTTTAGTGAAAGGTCCATTATTAGTTCTTTCTTCGTATTGTCCAGTTTTCTCATCAGCGTCGGTGTAATGAGCAATAAAACTACATAAAGCAGTGAAGAAAAGGACAAGATTATAGTTTATATTGAAATGAAGGAAATACTTTAATAAAGTGCTCAAATGTAGTTCACATAGCATTAATGTCCATCCCTGTCTGAACATGAAATAAGACAGAACAGAATGGCCAGTAACAGAGGAATTGGGGAGGTGTAGGAGTTGGACTATTCACATAGCTTATTTAGAATTTATGTGTTATGTGTTCTCCAAGCTTGCAAATAGATTTTGATGAGACCATTGGAGAATTATGCCACAATACTAACATACTCTATAGGGCTTTTACAGTAAGCTTATTCTTCAAGTTTTCTCCAAAACTTGTCTTCTGTCTTCTGGTTGATCTCTCTTGGTTTGGCCACTGTCCTGCTCCTCCCCATCAGTTCTTACTGGAAATGTGTTCAAGCAAAATGCATTGAACTTAGAGCCACATAATTTCCCTGCAGCTCTGAAGTAATATTCTGGAAATGAGCCATATGAAACCCCATAACCCAGTGGCATTTTAATGAGACTAATGTACCACTGCATTTATCAGTGAGCTGCCCCTGATTTATGTGAGACCCGCTAGTTCCGTGACACTTGAGATGTATGTACAGTATGTAACTGACTAGCTCTCTCTCTCTCTCTCTCTCTCTCTCTCTCTCTCTTGTCTCTCTCTCCCCGCAGAAGACCCACACAGCACAGGGACAGATGGACAGATGCATGAGGGAAGCCTGAGGCAATCAGACAGCTGAGGGACATCAGGTTTAATGTCCTCTAATCACACGGTCTGGGGGCTGTGGGGCAGGAAGTTTCGAGAGAAACAGAAAAGCAAACAAAATGGTAACTAAACATTTCTGCAGACTTTTGGCTCCTCATAAAAATGTGGATGATGACAGCAAGTGGGGTCATTATGATTACAAACGGGAAAGTGCAACAGATAGGTTGTGATAAAATGTATTAGCTTTAGGAGAATACCCTGTTGCTAATAATACTGGTGATGCTGCACACTATACCTATGTAGTAATGGTGTAATACGTAGGCTTTGAAAGATCTATTGTCTATCTAATGGGTGCAGACTCGTTCCCTCCAATATCATATATCATATGAGTCACACACACTTTCTGCTGCCAACTACAACTTCCCTCATTAATGCATCATATAGAAAGCACCTATATGGAGAGTCTCAAAAAGGTCTGAAGTATTACAAACTTTTTCTAGGCCGTGTCCTCTGTCTGCCTCTTCTCCAACTCTAATTGATAAACTGTCCTGAGAGAGGGCTTGGGCCTGCCATTGACAGGAAGAGATTGTGTAAACTGAAAAGGAGATTTGACACCAGTCAGACATGAAGACATGGGAACTTCTGTTTCAGTATCTAAAATCATACCAATCATGGATAATTAAAGAAGCATTATACATCTAGAGTATGTACAAGCACATCTCCTGGTGACACTTATCCAGTCTACATATCAGCAGTAAAGCTATGAAACTTTAAAGGTTTGTGTGTTACAGTGATTTTGATCACATTTACATATTGTGGACCCTTTATTGCCACTGCACAGCAGTACAATAGAATTCAACCCATGAATTTTACCCATGTGGCAGTGAACACACACACACACTGATTAGGGCAGTCAGAGTTATAACAACACTGGTAAAAGTACAAGGTCCTTGAGGAACCTTTGGAGGTTTTTCAACAAGAAACTGTGGCGGAACAGCCTGAAGTGATTCAAAGAACCTTAAGATAACCATTGTACTTATAACAGTGTATTCCAATGACTGTATAAAAAAGATGATACTGCATTATCTCTCAAAAGTGAAGCCAACACAGGTGCACCTCTACCGGCTGGTTGCAGTATGATGATTAACTCCACCTGTTCCCATTCCAATGGCTAGACTGCCCATATTCAATCAAATTTTTCTCCTCTATACGGTATTTCCATCTCCACTCTCTAATTCCAGTGGTTAGTTTTCCCTATTTAAAACTGGCACAATTTCTTTTCCTCCAAAGTCATTTTTCAAATAGTTCAGCTTTATTCATAAAAGGCAGGGTTAGACTTAGGAATTAAGTGATTAAATACATATAAATACCGTATCTTGAGCTATGTTTCATTTATTGTTATACGTTTAAAATAAATTTATTACATTACCTAACATTTATTTTCACACTCATATTTCTCGTATATAACTGAGTAAAGCAAATGATCTATCCAACAAAAAAAAACTCTTTATGCTGATAAATTACACATTTACCCAAAGTTATTAACATGTAGTCCTGCTGCCTTTGTAACTCCACCTCAAATGATGAAGAAATACAGAGAATCTTCCCCGTTATTATGAAGTGGTAAGCAGGGACCTTGCAGATGTTAGCATTCTTATTAGCCACCGCAGCAGATAAGCCTTTAACTGGCTGCTTTCTGCCCTGCTCACTCCTTATTATGCACCACCTTCACATGCTCAATCAACTCCTCATTTGCTTTTCAAATGAGCTGAGAGGGCAGATGAAGAGCCGATACTGTGTGTTGTCCACTTTACACATTTACACTTTACACAGAGTATTAAAGATTCAAGTAAAGTTCAAGTAAATTCAAAATATATTTTTAAGATATATTTAATTATAGTAAATTATGTGTATTTTAAGAATTTTTGTACCATGTGAGCAAACAATAAATCACTTAATTGTGTGTAAAGAAAACAAAAACAGCAAGCGTCTGTAGCTGAAATGAATGTGGAATTAATGTTTACTTCATAGGCAATAGTAACACAATAATATAACAGGAAGAAAAACATATGAGAAAAATATTTGTTCTAACTCAAAACCGGTCAGCAGAGGCACTAGACCTGCGGTTGCCTCCCTTTCACAGACACCGCTCTGTCCATGTTTTCTACATTGACTGATTCAAACACAATGCTCTCTGCAGACGACTGAACGATTGAATATAGCTTATGAGTGCAGTAGTATTGGGTGCTGATGCTGATGTATCATCTTCTAGGAAACATTTAATTAACATTGGCTCGAGTACAGCTCCAAAGACACTGCCTTCTCAATCATGTCTTTAACAGCACATCCTGGGCCTCTCTTGCACTTTAATGCTCTCTGTTAAAACCTCTTCCAATTCTGAAACATGATGAATAGTAGTAAGTGTGGTTTCAGTATTGGAACATTGCCAGTACTGGTAACTGGGAATCCAAGATGTGGACATGCGTTTCAGGCCGGGTTACCTGACCCTGTCGGCACACTGTCATAAATACAGGGTCACATCTAGTGGGGAAATGGTGTGAAACAAAGAAAACATATTCCACATGGGTTCTGAAATGAGTTGCAATCTTAGAAACATGTGGCTTTTATAGGAGATTTAAATAAGGTCATTAGTTTGGTTTGGGTGAACTCTGGTCACCTTACGCTAAGTTGGTTTGTAATTAAGCTGAGTTGACTTCTATTTACAGTGAAATTTTTGGCACCAAGTATACAATTTCCCATCTGAAGTGTGCCATCTCCACAAGCGTTACTCAAAATGCCTTTTAAGGCACAGGGCTGGTGTAGATCTGTCACATTAGTGTGTTGAAGGAGTGAAAAGAACGGCTGCATTTGAAGCATGTTAATGTGATAAGTACTACAACGCCTTCTGCTGTAGGCATGATGCTTTCCAGCTGCTGCTGCTGCTCATTTTTAAGGTCAAATTAAAACAAAAGTTGATCCAGATTTAGCAGTAGCTTGCAAATACTTTAAAAGTGTGCCATGAAGTGTTCAGACCACCTCAACAATAAAAGGTCATACTGATCCTGATCAACATTCTTTGGTGTTAACTCATATCCAAATTCCAAAAACTCTCACAGAGTTGATTTAACACCAGAGATCAGACCATGCACCATACACCAACAAACGCAAACATGATCCTTTGGCCCAAACATCTCCACACACACTCCCGTGAAATGGGCCAGCCAAAGATAATTGTGCACCCTATTACAGTAAATGTAGCTGTGGCTGTGTAAACGGGAATAAATTGCCTCCAGATGAGAGATTAAAGCCCACTAAGCAGATGACAGTCCCTCGAGTGCCACCAAAGGAAGGAGAGCTCCATATTTCCTGATTGTGATTGCACCCTGTCCCATGGGCTCACTACCAGGTCTGCACAGGAAAGACCAAAGCTGCTGTCACCACAACAACCACACTCACAATCTCTCCTGGAATCGCGTGTGGATCAATAAGTGGCGGCGGAAGAAGGGGATGGGGTGGGATACTACCGTGAGCAAAGGCAGAAGACTGAAAAACACCAACATTTGCTAGATGTGGGTGCACTTCCAGTGTGTACTGATGGCAGTTTAGATATGAAGCACAGCTGTGACCAGAGGACATATCTTGCTGTCCCTTATACAACTCATGGATGAATTCGTTTTTTTTTGCACTATGCAAAATTTGTATTTAGGATAGACTTGAAAGATTGAAATACGAATTGCCTAGATGGAAATATGAATTGGTTGATATAAAATATAAAATAAAGAACTGCACTGAAAAAATACTAATATTCATTTAAAGTTACTTGTGTTCACATTATCTTCATTATCTAGCATGAACTAGCTTATTTGCCATATTTTATTTATGATGAGCTTCTTTTGTTCATTAAACCCTTTTCATCAAGCCTGCAACTGGTTGCTGTTTAATTTACGCATTCATAGGAACATAAATCATAAATAAATGTGCTGAACTGAATGTAGCTCAGAAAACATGACGTATCCAACAAGACATCTTTTACGTACTAATTAAAAACATGACAGCTCACAATTCTACAAGCATACAGCCTGAAAAGCAACAAATCAATGAAGATTCAACACCATAGCTTACACAAGTGACCTATACCACTGTGATTATTCTTATGCATTAGTGTATCCTCATTACTGCGACACTGCCAAAACACTAGCCTGGCTATGGGATTGCTATGTTGCTGTATTGACTTGCTTGGCATACTAAAAATGAGGTTATAAATAACAGCTGTTACTTTTACTACAAATTATACAATAGAAGAGAGAGATGGCCCTGGGGGTGATGATCCGTACTGATCTGCCACTGAGAGACATGGATGAGGAAATGCAGGTAAATTTGATGATTGGGTTGTGGTCTGCGTTGCTGAGACATGTTACATTTTGGGGGTGGTGTGCTTCAGGCTATGGCATAGGGCAGCATTTCTCAACGAGGCACCCCTGCTCTGCTTTAGCACAACCCTTGCAACTCTGAAAGGCTTGTTAATGAGCTGATAATTGAATCAGGTGTTGGGAGTAGGGAAATCAGGGTAGGGCCTGCAGGACCATGGTTGAATTGCACTGGCATAGGGTATGCAGCTACACATAGGCTACCACATAGAATTGAGTACACTCCACTAGTAGAATGTCCACTAGGGGGCTGGTGAAAAGATTACAAACTGACTTCCATATTTGGCAAATCAGAGGCATACCTATCAGTCAGTAAAGGACTGACTAATGATCAGAATGTGTGTGTTTTTTTTTGTTTTTATTCCTTCAAAAAAAGTATGATGAATTGGTTGATTGCCAGCAATGCCACAGCCATCTGTGGCTGGAATTCCAAGAGGCCATAATTAGCATTGGTTTCTCTAGGTAGCATGACGGTCCACACTTTCTCCCCATTACTCATTGCATATCTAGGGTGCCTGGTAACTTATATAACAAAACTGTCAGGTTTTGTTCCCCTTTAGATATGGTAATCTCGCTAATGCATCTGTTCAAGAAAAATGAAAGACTGCTTCACATGATTCAAAGGAAGCAACTACTAACTCCCCAGCTTGGTGTTGTTTTGATAAGGCTGAGAATTAGGTGAAATATTAAGAAAAAAAAATGTATTACAATGGTTAAATTACAATGGTTAACATTACCATTACCAGCATTATAAACCTCTTTTGACAATGACAAATGACAAATGCTCATGCTAGTTGGGCCCTAATTAAGGAAAGATTTACTGAAGTCATTATTGCACATAAAATAACTCCACTTCTGCAAACGCAATAACACAGCCAGCAATCTGGCTATAAATTTGTCATGACCTTGTCAGACCAAAGCTGTAACATAAATTTTACTGGGAATACTTAACAGCTGTGTGTTTACAGCCTGGCCAGAGTTTTTATCCCAAAACCTAAACTGGCAGTACAGAAATGTGTATGTGTTTATGTCAGTATGTGTATGAATGTGTATACAAGTGCAGGATTAGCTGCCAGTGCAGTAACCTGAATGCAGGTGTTGAGTTTGCCAGACGAACAGACAGTTGGACTTGCATAAATAGCATGCTCCTGGGCAGTATTGAAACAGAGGAAGCTGACACACACACGCACTAACACACACACCCACACAGATGGTCAGACTCAAGTATTATTTTGTTCAAGTGTTGATGGAGAGGAAGCACCTGTAGTTAAACATGCCCTCGGCATGCATGCTGAAGCTCAACAGTTATTACTGGTCCCACTGTCTGTCCATCTTTCTGACAAAAGCATTTACTCACCCTTATTTCATTTCTTTCCCAAGGCTGCCATGATTTCTCACTTCCCTTTAAAGGTCTAATGCCAGCCAGTGGCTTTTTAGTCAAGAAGAAGAGAACGTAATTAAACGAAGTTATACTAATTTCATACCAAATAATGAGTTGAACCTGGCCTTTTCCTGGCAAAAGCTATGAATGTATTTTTTGAATTTTATTATTTATATCCCATTCATTGCAATTTGTCCCATTAAAAAGAGAGAAAAGGAAAACAGTCCACACGAGTCCCCAGAACAGTTCAGTGGTATGGTCTTTATACAGTCCTTTCCCAAAACAGAATGCAACAAGACAGGATACCATCATCAACATGGCAGTGCCTTCATCACTTTCCCAGCACTTCTGTCCTGCACAGGAAATGTGAAAGCTAAGAATACATGCAACGGGGGAGAAAACAGAGGACTATGAAGATGAACGGAAAGAGAGAACACATAGGAAACCAGTAAGGAAGGAATAGAAGAATGGTACATCATATGACTTGTAGAAGGGAATATGTGGCAACCGGGACACAGTCGGAAATGACAGAGGACAAGACACAGAGCTAGGAAGTTCACATGGAAATAGAAATTGTATTGACAGGCTATGCAAAAAATAGCACAAAGCAACAAGCATAAATAGCTTATGACAGAATGTGAACCTGTATGTTAAAGTGATTACTGAACTGGTGGATTGTATAGCCAAGGTATTTCACAGTGGTGTGATGACAGGTGCATCCCTGCCCTATTATTCTCTGACATTAGTCATTGCCAATTCTCACACATCTCAACTATCACACAGTAATCACAATGGAAAGCGTGATGGCTAACACATGCCTTTTAGCCAATCACCACACAGTTGTAAAATCAAATTCATTACAAATGAATAAATGCCCAGCACCATGGCAGATCAGGAGCAAGGAAAAGATTTGAATACTATGGCCACATGTCCAAAAGAGCATGCCTGTATAAAGTACAATCACGTGCTAATCATGTGGAGTGACCATTTTGACCAAATTGTAATGCCCAGCCTTCCAACCCAGGGACCAGAAATATGGATTCATTATGACATCTGATTTATTTTGGTATCAGCGGATAATTGCTTTAAACAGACCACATTATAAATAATATAATGTATTGTTATGAAAAAATACTCTGATTCCTCACACTTTGACCCAGCAAATAGCAGCCATGAGCTCCTCTAAGCAGCTGCCCTGCACTCAGAACATTAAATCAGTTAGTGTCTACAAAGCAGTAGAAGACAGCAGGGTGATTTCAAATAGCCATTTCTTTAATTTGTAAAGTGATTAAGCAATAACAGCTAAAATGAACAGTGGAGGACAAGTTGAGGTCTCCTAAAGAGAACTTCTCTGCCATTTGACTGCAAAACAACTTTATAAAGAATCAGAAATGTGGCAAAAGACAAAACCGAAAAATGCTTTTAGCATGACACCCTGGTCAATATGTTTATGGTATGTAGTTCCCAGTGGAGTGTTCTTTCATAAACTGGGTATGTTGACTTCTGGCAGCAATTCGTTTTTAATAACAAAGTCATTTTAATTCACAAGCCGTACAATACCATGTTTAATATTGCCTTAAACACTCGTTTTATTTTTTGTTTGGTGAGCTTCATGATAGAGTCATCAAAACCTTTTCTACCTTTAAACATTTAAATTCAGCATCAGAGGTTTTCATAGCAACACAAATAATCTAGGCCTTTACAGCAGGATAATGTTAATCTTAAACACACTTCAAAATCCACACTGGACTACCTCAAGAGCTGAAGGTTTAGACCTCACAGCCCCCAGACCTAAACATCAACTAAATCAGTGGATATTCCACAAAAGAGACCTCAAAAAAGATATTACACTTGCTAATGGGATACGTGCCCTTATTATTTACTGACTACATAGGGTGCCTAAATAATGTGGTATTTTTAAACTGTAAAAAGTAAAAAAATCACACTTAAATACATATATACAAAGCTTAGCTTTTCATAGTAAAACATTTTAGACCAATTGTGCCTAATTTTATATGTCACTCTAAATGGTATGTTTACCATAACTTTCCTGGTTATTACAGTGTTTTATCCTTATTACAGATTTGGTTCTTTATCCTGTTCTTCACTTCATCTGTCTCTGTCATTAGTCTCTTCCTCCTTTATTTTTTCATTTACTTTCTGTCATCCAATGAAACATCCCTGTAGTTCATCAAAACATATTGACCCAAACCACAAAAAAAGAATAAATTGCTCCCAACTGACATAACGCCACAATGAGTCCAGAGGAAAACAACTGAAAGCATGTTTAGCAGGCTAAGACATATCATCGTTGTAGAACAGGTCAACAGTGTGTGATTCCACATGTCCACATCACTCATTATAATATTTTATGCTTATACTGAGAACAACATGTAGGACAGTAACCCAGTGGCAGAGTTCCACTGTGTGTTTGAGCAAGGAGCGTACAAATTTCAAGGAAACCAAAGCACTCAAACCAACGCAAGAGGGCAGGAGAAGACATTTATAAATGGTCTTCCCAACCACATGGCCAATATTTACTTTTCCATTCTGTTTAGCTTTCTGCAGGAATGGCTAACAGTGGCCAAACAGAGGAGGCAGAGGGAAGGAGATTGAGGAGAGTGCAGAAGAGACTCCTGTGGATAAACTGTGTGAGAGGTAGCCTGCCTGAATTTCCAGACACTGACAGATGTTGCCTGGTCTGTGGCATTAAAGGTGACCTCAAGGCATTTCATTAGACCAGCCATTAAGGACAGAGCTGGCAAGCCTGCGAGTGTAATGAGTTTACTGTGAGCTCCTGTTCAGAGATAGGACATGTGGAGCCTTCTCTAGGGCTAGGGAAGGGCTGTGGCTTGATAGTGGACTGTTCGTCACTGTTTGCTTTTGCTTATTTCTTCTGAGCCCAAGCAATTTTCCAAGTGCACCTGTTATGCAGGGGACAGGTGTACTTCGTACGTTTGAACAGACAGCCTAAAAACATTTTCTCCACATCATTCATCAGCAGCACAGAGAACATCCAATGCCAAATTATGCATACTTGTCGTTTCTAAATGAGACACTGTAGCAAGTGATGGAATCCAAGGGTGCTCAATATTTTTAAAAAGCACCAAACAAGACCCTTCCCCGCACTCCTGGACTCTGATCAGAAAGCAAACTGATCCCCAAATGAATGCCACACTCGGACACCCTCCTCCACCCAGGTCGATGAAACACAAACAACAGTCCACCCAGCTGATACTGATAACCCACCTCCCATGATTGGACCCCGGGACCCCTGGATGGAACCTCATTATTGGTATTGACATAACTCACCAATAATGTATGCTGTGCCTTTTGATTAGAAGAAACCTGTTTCTGTATAAACTGACTTTCCATTCCAGCAACACTAAGATGCTTTAAGACTGAATGACTGATACCTGAACAGACACCTGTTGTATTAGGTATGAGTCACTGCTACCCCGAAACCGATTTTACTCCTGGTTTCACAAAGCATCTGTGAGCCAATTATTCAGCTTTAAAAACGTACCAGCAACTCCCTTCCACATTCAAGTGATACTGCTCATTACCGTCGTGTTCCATACAAATACCCTTGAAGTAAAATGGCAAAGTGGCAAAGCTCTGCCACATCTGACACAGAGCGACAGAGAAAGGAGAGGAAGGGAAAGCAAACAAAGTGAATGAAATAAAAAGACTGCAAAAAAGACGTCATACATGCCAAAGGGAAATAGAGTAAAAGAAAGGGAGGAATAAAAGAGGATGACAGAGAAAGAGACACTTTCAGAATTTTGAGAGACCGTTATAGTTACAGTGTTTGAGTAAGCTCTTATTGATGAGGCATTATCAAAAGAGTAACGTGTCAGAGGCAGACATCAACACAGCCAGCAGATGTCTACCAACCTTTTAGAACTCTCTGAATACATTAGTGTTACTGGAACATGCACAAAAAAGATAGAGGTGTGGACTCACTCCCTTCCCTCTCCCGGCACTATTCTGGGCCGAGGGAGACACACTCCCTCTGCCTGGAATAGTAGGGATAAAAGACACTCTTGTGTATATTCAAGTGAAGATTTAAGGCTTTGTAGAGTTTTGAAAGATGTGGGTGGAGTTAATTACTGCTGACCCTGATGAAGTGCAGACACAGGTGCACCATTCTGACCAGCCAGGCTTACTTCCTACGACTGTCAGCCTAATCCTGGAAAAGTGGAAATGGAAACACTGTCTAGCTGTTATCATGGCAGTATGCTTGGATTGTATTGCCTCGCTGACATGGTGCTTTGGACATTTCTCCCTTCTCAACCCACTTATTTACTCTGTTATACTGTATTAAACCATGCTTTACTGATTCCCTTACAACGACTAGTCATTGGTCAGCAGAGACACTGCCTTGCCTAAGGGAATACACCTGCGAATACCTGCTTGGTGAAACACTTCTGGTGCCCACCCCAGAACATTTGGGGCACATGCAGGAAGGTTCTGAATAAACTACTGAAGGTTCTTTATACTGTTGAACCATTGCTGTCCAGTCCTGATCCTGGGGATCCACTACACTATAGAGGGCAGATCCAGCACACTTGGCTCTAATATTAAAAATGCCACTTAATGCCTTTATTAACTGGAAAACCCAAATGAGGCAAATCTTAAAATGGCCCTAGGAACCTGCAGAAACCCAATGATGTACAGCAGTGGTCAAAGTAGTCCATTCTGGACCCCGGTACATCTTGGTAGATGTATGGCACATGAGATGCTGCAAGTTCATCTTATATATATTTCAGGAAGTCTTAACTATTGTATGGGAGTTCCTTGCTCTCCTTCAGTGAGAGAAATAAAGAGCTGACCGAGCTGCAGGTGGAGTGGATGAGAGAAGAGGAAGGCCTTTGGCCAGCATTCATCTGAGATTTCCCATTACAGCCAAGCCTCAGCTTTGCCTTCTCATGTAACGGTCAGCTCCATTACCTGCTGTGTGTGTGTGTGTGTGTGTGTGTGTGTGTGTGTGTGTGTGTGTGTGTGTGTTGCTCTGGGACAATGATTTCCTTAGTCACACTCTGAAAAGTGAGAGCCAGTGTCCAGTCTGGCCAGTCTACCAAGGGGTGACCAACCTGTGGTCTTCGTGTATGAGAAATATGTACATGGCTGGACGTATGCCCACCTTTTCCCTGCCAGTCCTTTTCTCTGGTTTCAAATAAAGAGAAGCAGGCTGGAAGGAGAAGTGCGCTGGGAATGCAGTGCTGCTCCAGAATGACGCAACTTTGCGTCTTATGTGCTAATGAGCGACGATGACGAAGAATCGCACGCTCGCGACACAACTCCGGCGGACTGCGGCGGTGGATGCAGTTTGTCACGTTTCACTTCATGACTCGACAGTTTCTACGTGGCACCAATTCAACAAGAGATCAGGTTATAAAAGCCGCGGGGACAATGGGGTGTTAAAAAAGAAAAACCAACAGCCCCTGCGAAGCTCTGCTGAGTGTGAGCTTTCACAAGCAAGCCCGGCAAGCTCGATTGCCTTCATTCACAAAGTTATCTTGTGTCTGTAAAGCGGCACGTAGGCTTCTCCGATCGCTTTCCCTCTCTCACACTCACTCTCACACTCACTCTCACACACTCCCAGCCCCCGGGTTTAACAGCGCGAGGACTAAGGACACGTCCTTTTGTGCAAACGTGCCTACATGCATGCCCAAATGGTGCATAGTGGAACCCAACACACTGGTGTGTGAGAATGTGTCTGGTGGGTGTGTATGTTGAATAAACTTTAATGCACACCCCCCAACTCACCTACACCCCCCCCCCCCCCCCCCACCCCCCTTACCTGAGCTGGAGAAAGCGCCAGGAACGCAGCAAGGACTTGCAGGAATGCGCCCGGCGCGCACATTTCGCGCAGTTTTGGTGTCAGGAGGTGTCAGAAATCCACTCAGGTACTCAGGTGTGGTCACGTGAGAGTCTGGACCGTAATCCCCGACCCGATTTCGCCACGGTCGTGGCCGACTCTTTCATCTTTAGAAGATGCCGATCACGCTCACTGCTAGACCCGCGCCTTTCCAGAAACTCTCAGTGTCGGGGTCTCTTGCGGCACTTCTGATGCACCATACGTCCAACAAGTGGGGTCTCTTTTCCAACCAGTGGTCGCTGCTCTCAGTTGTGCACTCCTGGTCCGGATATTGGAGCAGATGTTGGGCCCTTGGAAAGTCTTCCTGCCGTGCATTTCACCTACCATAAGTTGAGCCACTTGCCCGCTAATTGCCCCTCAGCTCCATTTCAAGTTGCTCGTGAAATCTCATCCTCCAAGAGCCTTTCACACTCGTCCCATCCCCACCCTCCACTACTCCACTTCTCCTCATCTCTCTCTCTCTCTCTCTCTCTCTCTCTCTCTCTCTCCCTCCCTCCCAACCTTGCTTTCCCATGCTTCTCCAAGCAGAGAGTTAAAATCCACAAAAAGTGCAGAATTGTATAAAAATTAAAAGGTTCTCCTTTGAAAGAACTTTACTTTATTACCACAGACTATGTGTAATATACTACATAGAGGACCTTTACTCTTTAAAGTTCTGCTTGTCTCATTTTGTATCATCATCGTGATCTAAGAAAATCTAAAAGATTAAGCAGAATAAACACTGGTTGAATGTACTGTTAATACTATGTTGTAAACAGGCAGAAAGTAGAACTGTTGATATTAGTCCATTCTGCGTTGACTTGTGTGGTCAGAAGTCTCGGAATTCATCTGAGTTGAACAGTAAGGGGTGGACAGCTAGACCAGAATAAGCACAGTCTCAGAATAGGCAGCCTGAGAAACAAACCACACAATTCTCTGGGTAAACTAGATTATGAAATTCCAGTAGCGAAGCACTGCTGTGTCTGATTTTCGATGAGAAAACAAGAAAAAACATGATACAACATCATGGAGGTAAATCAAATCATGCATAAGAATATCGTTTTCCATAACATTTTGTTTCCCATAGACTCTATTCTCTCTCATCTCTCTCTCTGTCTCTCACTCTCTCTCTCTCTCTCTCTCTCTCTCTCTGCCTCCTCTCTCAGCATTTGTCCTCCTATATAGTGGCATGGTGTTTGCAGTAACGTTGGAATGCATGAGTTGGGAATCCTTACATGGTTCCTCCACATTCTTCACACTGTGTTGAATGACAGGACTGCAGAGAGCTATTGTAAAGAGCACACTTAGGTGGTCAGTGTCATAAACACATAGTTCCACTGCTCTGGCTTAGCCCTCACACCATATGTTGGACCACAGCAAAGGGAACAAAGGGGCTTCATAATCTACCGCGCTACTATTATGCTTTAATTTAATGAGAGGCATTAAAGGACACGACTGGAATCTTTGATCATGCTGGTTTAGAGTATAGAATTGTTTTACTGCACCATTGCACAATATTGTCCAATCGTATATTCGAGTAATACTATAATTCTATAATACAGTGGTCTGCAGTTTTTATATATCTCATATGTTTTGAGAAATATTGTTCAACTTTAAGCAGAAATATTGCAATATTATACAGAAGGAAGGTAAGGTCACCTTGTCTTTAGTCAGCTTCTGAAAGCAGAGATAGTGTCTCTCAGTACTGGGTATAACACAACATGCCAGACATCTTGGGATGCTGGGTTTTGGGGCCCCTCATGGTGTCCTGTGATAATCCGTCCCCATACAGCCTGTATCTTCAGGCGAGCTCTTGAGATGACAGCAGTAAGTGCTTCAGCTTCATCCTGTTGGAATAGTGCACTGGAGTGTGCTTTCAGAAAAGAAGGGCCACTGGTTGCAGGATTTCATTAACATAACATTGGACTGTCAGGGTACCTGTAATGAAGACCCAAGATGGTCCAGCATTGTATGAAATTACACATTAACTGTTGATCTTGGTGCTGACCATGAATGTACATGCAGGTATGATAATCATTAGTGCTCACTTATGTACCAAAAATAGATTTTTTTAAAGTTTGGTCTTATCTCTTTTTACCTCTTAGTAATAAATAAGGCAAATTATGTTTGCAGTGGTTAATAACATATGTAAACAACCTCTGTTCTGATTGGCTGGACTGTTTTGTGCCTTGTTCTAATAGCAGTCTAACTTCAGCATGAATGGGCATATATAAACTGCTGAAGGATGAATAGGCAAATATCTGAAAATGCCATGTTTTTTCATTGGACTAGGAAGCGTCATGCACATAAACTTTATGCAAAATATTAGACAATTCTGTCAACTGTTTTATTGATTTTCTAATGGAAATAAGTCAACAAATCCTCAATGGACAGCAAACTAAACCTTGGGGCATAATTTGAGAATATTCTGTCGATATTGAGCTCCCCCTACAGTTGTGGAGTGTAATTCACATTTACACCACTGGTGTAAATACAATGGGACTTATAAGGCAGATTTCTGTCTCATTATGTTTGGCATTTCAGTGTAAATGTACAACTATGTCTTTAGAACAACATATTCACCTTTACATTTACAATGTTTTGACCAGGGAGTAATACAAACATTTGGTATTTGACACAGAAAAGTAAAATTTTCATATAAATATATTTATTCTTATTCTAAATACTGTATATGTAAACCAATGAATCATTATAACAATTGGAAGAGTAAACACTGAATTTTATTGCATTGATTCCTATTTCCACTCCCACATCAAAGTTAATTCAGTTCCGTTAAAAGATTTGTTTCACCAATCTGCTTGGCACCCTGTTGTGAGGTGTTATTATTGTATATGTGCGGTGGTGGTGAGGTTGGGGTAGAGTGGGGGCTGTGAAAAGAAAAAAGCAAGCTAACATGGTGGCCATCCCAAACACAGCACTGGCTTTGGGTTTTGTTTGCTTGGGGGCCAGACTTGCACGCTATGTGAGGGCACGTCTGTGCAGAGCTCCATCCTGCCGCACTGATACACAGACCCTGCTGGGAAAGGTCGACCTCTAATCAGGATGTACAGAGTGTTTGGGGTAGAAGTGTATGTGAGGACTCTGCAAGCTTACTGCAGCTGAACCTCTTACTTGACTGCAGCTATGAAACTACCCCAGGATAACCTGCGTGGACACTGCACACATACCCACATCAGCTGCAGTTTAAATGTTTTTCCTTTGGGTCCTCTCATCAGCTCTCAAACATCACATATGAGCCTTTCCGTTCTGAAGGACCGTTCCTCTTCTGAGTGCTCACTGGAGCAGTCATGGTGTGTTTACCAGCCAAGATTACTACATTGATCCAAACAGTTATAGACAGTCTGAAACATAGTTTATAGTGTATTCCATTGTAGTGGTCAAGACCTGTCTGTTTTCTTAAGATAAATAGGATACATTCTGTTATCCCCAAATGCTGGTCCTATGATCTCAACATTTCAGTAGATTTTCTTTATGCAGAAGACCAGGCTACTTTCTATGCTAACTGTTCAGTTTTAGAAAGCCTGTAATCCCTGCAGCCTCAGCTTTCTGTTCATGGCTGGCAGAAGTTTAGACTAATCTTTACGTCCGAGATGATATTTTTTGCTCATAACAATTGTATTTTATCTGAATGTCCATTGACTTTCCTCAAGCTCAAACTGTTTGGTCATTCACCAATTTCTTTTTCTACCATAATCAAAATGTTTCCCCACATACAGCCTGTGCTGAAAATTCCAGTATCTGGTTGCTTAAGCACTTAAAGTGAAATTTCCCTTAAATGTATTAAGTTTACAAAAAAAGTGTTACAAAAAATGTGTTGAGTGTCTACTAAAGGCATTCATAAAGCCATCATAAATCCTAATTTCCCTTAAATATTTAATGTCCCATAATAAGTGTTGCATAAAGTTCTTTAACAGTCAATACCATTAGATTTTTTAAGGACACAAAACCTACCCTCTGTTCCATTGTTGTGTCGACCTGGGAACAGTGAAACGCTGTGGGCAATTCCTGACTGTTCCCGGTTTAATTTGAAATTGATGCATCTGAGGGATTTTGTGCAACACACTTAAGAAATATTATCTAGGTAAGGAAAACAGCCCTATATGAGTTTAGAGTTAGGAGAGAAAAAATCTAAAAAGGTGTTGTTTTATGCAAGGCACAGATCAGCAGTAGCAGTTATACTCAAACTCCACTCAAATCCGATAATCAAAGTTACTATTTTCTGAAGTTGCTGTGTTATATCTGCAGAATGTGAGGTTGGGTCTGTTCAAATGTTTGGATTTTCTGCACATTTGTTCTGCAAATGTTTTCAATTTTGTGCAACCTGCAAATATGCATGCCTTTGTTTTAAGAAATATGGCAAAAAGTCTCTAGTTTTTCAATTTCTCCAGATGGCAAAATACAATGACAAGTAATGTGTTGTTTTACTTGAATTATCTTTAAAACCCTCTATGAAAGTAGTGATTCCATACTGGGATGTTAAATGAACCAGAACAGATTACAGGCTACTGCCTTTTGGTGATTATACTTGTAATCTGTAAATTCCCACTCCCAGAAAAATGTTCACTAGACACCCTCAGTAAGGAATCTCACACCTACTGTGCTTTGATTGGGCTTCTCAGTCTGAAGTGTTTTAAGTTGCATTCCATGTGTTAAAAAACACCATTCAGTGTGGATTTCTTATATACAATGAAATCTGTACCTGAACCCAGGGCTTTGAAGAACTCACTACCATGCAGTCATCTGTTCAAATAACTGTGCTAGTCAGCAGTTGACCCATAAGAGGTCTTCAAATTAAGAACAATAAAAAAAAAAAACATTGTGTGTTTAGCTACACTATTCAAAGTCCAGGCTTTGAGTTGAAATCTTTACTAGAAGAGTAAAAATGGAGCTACATCAAAATAAAGAAATATGTTAATTAAACATGTGTAGTAAACTTCAAATGTCTTGCAGTTGATCTGCAAACTGAGTGCAATTAGCATTATCTGTAGTAATGTGTAGATTTTCCATCCAAAATGAAACAATAGAAACTTCATTTTTTACCATTACTTGTAATAGTAACAGCACAGGCAGCTTAAGTGATCCTGGGATTTCTTGGTTTGACATTTAACTAATCTGAATAATGTGACCTCAACTAACCATGGTGTAATAGAAATCAGTTATTCCTTACCAAAAAAAACACACACACACATATATATATATATATATATATATATATATATATATATATATATATATATATATATATATATATATATATATATATATACATATATAAACATATTATCATAAACTAAAAAAGTGGGATAAAAGTATAGAACTAGTAAACATATATATATATATATATATATAGCAAATCTGTTGTGTTTCTAATTTTGTGTTTATAATAGTTAATTTCATGTGTACTTATGTATATTTAAAATAAAAAAAAGTATAGTAAAAAAGTAGTATACTTTAAAAGTTAAAAAAGTAAACAAAATATACTTGCAATATAAAAACTTGTAGATTACAGGGAGAATGCTTAAAACATATTATCATAAACTAAAAAAGTGGGATAAAAGTATAGAACTAGTAAACAAAGAGCAGCATCAAATAAAAAAGATGTAAACTACATGTACTAGTGAATCTAATTCAGAAAAAAAACTGTCATACGTTACATTCCTTACATTTAAAATGATTTATTTTAAGCAATCTCATGTTTTAATTTCAATGCTGTCTAATAAGTCTTTTCTAATAAGTCTAATAAGTATTTTCTGATTTCCATGAGCAATAGTAAAACAAAAAGATATGAAATGTATCACTTTACATGTAATGAATATAAAATCTGACACAAAATTACTTTTTGCACATTTTTTGAGATGCACTAATATACTCAGAGTTTACAATTTTACAAAGTATGCCTAAAAGTATACTTTTATAAACTAAAAGTTGGCCAAATACACTTACAATACTACTAATATATTAATAGTTTTACTTCATAAAATATACTTATGAAATATACTTAATAAAATAAACTTAAATATGCTTTTTGTAAGGGATGAAAAGTGAATCTATCTCACCATGGCCAAGAACAATTCAACCAACCAAAAGCCAACATAAATCATGTAATGGTTGTGTATATCATATGAAAACTCTTCAGCCACTTTGCGTCCATCAGTTTGAGGTGCTTTTTAAGGTCGTGACTAATGTTTATCACCTGACCAGCACATTAACAGGATATTACATCTGCTTTTATCTGACCCCTGATTTCACTTAGCCACATGTCTTTTCTCTATCTCCACCTGTTGCCTGCAATGTAAACAGTAGCAGGAGAATGGGGGGCCTGGGAAGAGCTCCAGCCTCCAGACAAATCCCAAAGGAGGATGTCTATGATACCGCAGTGTGGAACACCGGCTCTGATTTTTTCTGTGTCACTTCCTATTTATGGCTAAGATGACAGTCTTCGTCATGTCTTAAAGGCCAACAGGTGTTAAGCGGTTTCCTCTCATATCCCCTCCATTGTGTAAGCGCATGTTTGTTTGTGAGGAAGTCCTGCATAACACGTGTGCTCATTCACATGTTGAGAGAGAAATAATGCATGTGTCATTTGGCAGAACGAGCAGGTGACTGACACTGACATCCATCCATGTCCTCATATTTTCCAATATGCTGATTCATAACGGATATTTCCAGTTCTAAAATCTGGCTATCTGAGTAATGTTCAAAGGTTTTTAAAATGATAATGTGTTAATAAACCATTCATGACATAATCTGTAACTGCTGAGCAACAGTACCCCATTGTTAACTATATTACTAATGAATTATGTTTTGTTTTTGATCATTATTAATTATAAATGTAAATTATATAAATATAAATTAAATCAATTGTATGCTCAATTGAAGTTTTACAAGCTAATTCACAGCCTTGTTCTCTTGCTTCAAAATGAAACTCTGTTTTTCCTGTTATGGAGAGCTTGTGGGAAGAAAACCAATAAACTTTGCTATTATTGGCTGCTTTTGGCATCACAATATTTCTGAATAGTGTTGCTGTTCTGTCTGTGTCCTCAATGTCCTCTCGGTATGTAATTAGCATGCTAAACAGAGATTGTTGCCAGCTGTACACTTGCTTCTTAAATAAGAACTCTTATTTAACCAAGGTAAAACAGTCAATGTAAATAACCTTCTTAGGCACTTTTAAGATAACTGAAAGAGAAGTATCCTGTCTGTCCTAAACCTTGTAGCTGGATCACAATACCATTATTTTGTAATGGTTTATTATATCCAAACAGGGTATAATTAGAGTATAGTGTATACTAACTATTTGTTTATATTGTTTCCACAAAATGTCAGTGATGGATGAAAAGACCGTCCGTTTGTATCAAGTAAGCTGGAGATAGCCCCACCGGCTACAATTAACAAAATCAGCCCTACTCCCTACTGGAGATAGACCCACCAGCTAATGCTAATAAAACCAGGCCATATTACCTCTTATTCCAGTGATAACTCCACCAGCTACCATTATCGAGCTTAGCAGCCAACCACTGCTGAATGATTTTACCTAGCAAAGCAGTTCAAATTCTGTATGAATCCAAATAACCCCACTTTGCTAGCGCACATCTTTTTAGAGCTTCTTGGCTAGGAAAACTTTGACAGATGCCACGATATTTCATTAGAGAGGTCAAAGTCTTGGCAAAAAAATTAGCTTTAGCCAGGTTAGTGTTTACGTATGTTGTGGGTTAGCAGATTGTTGCAACAATTTACCAATGCTAAACCAATCATTTTCACAAATGGGACAAAACAATAGTATGCTATTTCTGAAAGAGCGAAAATAAGTCGGCAGCAAAAAATAGCTCACCGTTATTCACCTATCAAGCTGAAATAGAACAACATCTTTAACTCTGTTCAGGTCTCTCCACCATCCAAATGCCTCACAAATGACTTACCTGATCTAAGAACTTTTTAGAGCTTTCATCACTTCTCTTATTCATGAGTTCAAAGCAGGATGGGCTACAGTCTTTGGGAACATTTGTCCATCTTTGATATATTGTATTTTGTAACCACATACAAAATACCTCTTACTTTAACATTACATGATTCAACCAATTGGTTCAAAAACTCCAAGTGATGAGGGAAATTACTGAAGCAAACTGCTGTTTGTTTCAATAATCTCAGTGGGGGATTCAACCCCCTGGCCATGCTCTGACAGTGTGCAGGCTGAAAATCAGTGGAGGGAAGCCCTATGTTTATGTTAGGCCGCATTTCATAATTCCCTGCTAGGGATGGGTCAAAAGCCTGAGGCCTGAGGCCGTCGTAATAATACAAGGTATGGAAAACAGTGTTATTTTTATGTGAGGGTATGCATTGTGTGTAAGTGTGTCCACTGGGGTTTGGTGAATAAATGAAGCAAAGAAGAGTGTGTGTTTGTCCAAGCATTCCCCAAACTGAGGCAAATATTAAGAGTTCCTACCCAGAAGAAAAAGCTTTTAAGCTGGCGTGACCCAAAATGTTTACATTTGTAGGATTTATATTGAACTGTAACCAATATAAATGCACCAGTCTAAGGAAAAGCCTTCAGGCAAACACAACACAGTATGTATGTACTCCATGAACAATACAAATGCTTCCAATGATTCATGAAGTTTCTTTTCATTGGGGGGATGTTTTTATAAAATTTCTAATCATGAACATATGAGTATTCTCAGCAAATGTTAATAACACTGAACTGTAGGTAACATATAGACAATTCTATTTGCATTCAAATGTGTTTATTTGAAGGGACATTTGTAAAGTGATGAGGCCTTACAACAACAGTGAGTTAACCAGGGAGGCGTTACTTCTCTCAGACCCCTGCAGGAGGACTATTGTTTATTATCAAAAGAAGGAAAGTGTTTTTGTACCCAGTAATCAGTTTATATGTCCTTAGGGGTGAAACTGAAGAGTTTTTAAAAGGTTTGAATAGTGCACACACAACTACCCACCCACACACTCCATCCCTCCCTCACGCACACTCTCACTCACACACACACAAAAAGTGCTGTGTAAACATGTCAGAGACCGCCTGTCATTTATTAAATTCCAATGCAAATAGTTATTAAGGACAAGATATAAGCTATATGTATATATGTATATAAAGAAGAAACTATCAGAAGACCTGGTAGACCAAAACTGCTGTCCTAATCAGATAAACACCCCTTAAAGCTTTCATCTTTGAGAAAGGATCAAGCTCAACAGGTGTCTGTCCTTCCACTATAAGAAAATGACTAGTGGGGGACTGGCCACCTCACAGTCCAGACCTTGACATCATTGAAAGTGTAATGTGTCATTACTAAATAATGAGAAGCTCACTAAGGCACTGTGGATTGAGGCCAGAGGATTCAAAGTTCAAATCTTGGGTCAGGCTGCTTTGCCATGCTTGGTCATGCTCTCTCTGGGTGGGTAGATGGCCACTCTCCTAATCACACCTAATGTGATGTTGGCCAGCACAGGTGTCACTTGGCTGATATATCAGAGCTGGGGATCCGGTACATTTCTCAGAGTGTGGTAGCTGCCCAGTAATACAGCATTGGTGGAATTTTGAGAAGTGAGTTATTTGGTACTAACAAACTGGGAGAAATTGGGTAAAATTGTGTATTTTTTAAATTTTATATAAAGTATTTCTTTGTTTTTTTCTGTTTACTCTGATGCTGAAAATCATTTGTATATAACCCCTTAAAATCCCAGGTTACTGCATACTAATGCTGTTTATTCAGTACAACTTCAGTGCAAACTGGTCAACCAAGATTACCCAGGTTAAGTTAACCAAACTGTTACATTGGTTTTTTTTTGAATGGACATTGATTTTATGAAGGGTGGTCTCTGAGTTTTACACTCACCCAAATGCATTGTTGTGAAGGTGATGATGTGAAGAGCCTCTTAATTATACTAATATCTACTGTACAAGGCTTATGAATGTTTAGAAACCAACACAAAACACTGCAGAACATTGGTAAATTATTAACTATAGTAACACAGGACTTACCTACAGCAGTCTGCCCAATTGACTTCCTTTCCTAATTATGTGAACTCTTCTTTAGCACTTTATTACAGCAACAAAATATAACCTAATCACAGCTGGACACAAAGTCAGAGAGTTTCCAATTACCAGGGTTTAAAGTAAGACATGCTGAGGCCAAACGTCAGGTGAAATCCATCCGCTTCACTAATGTTTACATGAACTGTGGCCAAGCAAAATCCTTTCTTTTTTTTAGGTTTATTTATGTGTGTAGGAATACGGCTACTTAAATAGCCACTGCCACTGTCTCCTGTTGTAGAACAAGAGCAATGCGGAGGGGTAAAGGAGGAAGTGGGGTTTGTGTGTGTTTGTGTGTGTGTTAGAACAGAAACAGGGGAAGTTTTAGAGCTGAAGAAAGTTAATATCTTAAAACAATACACAATGTAACTGGATGAGGAGAATCTGGCAGTGTTTTGTCGCCTGGTCAGAGTTGAACTGGCTACTGTAGGAGTCCTGCACTCTGGGGCCGTTGTACACTTGCTAAAACACTAGATTTGAATAACTGTCATAGCATCTGTTTGTTATTTGTTATTATTATGTCCCATAATGGGCATCTCTGGCACTGTGTCTGCCAGAGGGACAGCAGGACAAGCGCTCCAGGAGAAGGCCAAATACACCAGTGTGGAAACGCTATATAATGCATGAAGAAGAGGTAGGAAATCCATATGCCATGCTGCCACCTGACCCTGTTAGTAAAGGAAAAGCATTTCAACAGTTGGCTAACCATAAACTGAATCAAACAGTGTTGGTGGTGTGTTTAAACCCCTCTGTGTCACTGCTGGAATGAGAATAGAAAACCAACTAGAAATATGCAGCCAGCAGCATCCTGTGTGCAGTGTTCTGTGGCACTGATGAAGGACTAGAGGATGACCAACACAAACTGCGCAAAAACAAATGAACTTCTGTCGCAACTAGGTAGGAGTGTCTAATATGAGGTGACAGTGAGTGGACACAATGTTTAAAAACTCCAGCAGCACTGCTGTGTCTGATCCACTCATACCAGCGCAGCACACACTAACACACTACCACTGTGTCAGTGTCACTGCAGTGCTGAGAATGACCCACCACCTATATAATTCCTGCTCTGTAGGGGTCCTGTGGGGTAGATTAGGGTAAAAGTAGACCAAGAGCATATGCAGAGAAGCAGATGGACTACAGTCTGTAATTATAGAACTACAAAGTGGCCTTGTATAGTAACAAGAGCTGATTAAATGGACAGTGAATGTAGAAACAAGGAGGTGGTCATAATATTATTGTTGATTGGTGTTCAAATTTTGTTACCTCAACAGAAAAGAACATTGACTAATTACTGATAAAAGATTTTCTGCTTTTTTGGTATTTCTAAAATTGATCATTTTGATCAACTTGCCAATAAAGTACTAAAATTATTTTCTCAGTAATAAAATCCAAACAATATACAGCTCATTGTGAAAAGCCTTATGAAGCTCAGTGTATTGTATACTGTCTAGTGTTGGAGATATGTGTGCAAACATTTGAACAATCTGTCTGAGGGCCAAATCAGCTGACAGCTTGTGGGGTCCGGAGACCATCTACATGACTCTACAATTGTCAGTAGGACTTTTCAGTCACATTGTCCTCACTGTGATGTTTCATTTTCCACGACTGACCACAGGGTAAACAAATAAACTGAGTTGCTTCAAAATGACGTGTTTGGGATTGTGAGAATGGACTGGCCTGAACCGAGCTTTACCTCACAGCTACAATAGTATGAATACATTGCAAAATGTCAGACTCTTCTGCATTTCTTCTGTATCACATCCTGTTCAAATGAAGGTGCTACAAAGGATTGTTTGAGCAATGCAATAAAACAACTGTAGAAGGAATACCTCGATACCCAGTGTCACTGTAGTGCCGAGAATGATCCACCACCCTCATAATTCCGGCTCTGTGTCCTGTGGGGTCCCAACCATTGAAGAACAGATTGAAAGAAGGCTAACAAGGCATGCAGAGAAACAGATGGACAACTGTCTGTAATTATAGAACCTCACAGTGCTCCTGTATGGTCAGTAGAGCTAAGGTGAGGTGGTCACAATGTTATGGTTG
Organism: Acestrorhynchus altus; assembly: GCA_034509495.1. Classification (NCBI taxonomy): domain Eukaryota; kingdom Metazoa; phylum Chordata; class Actinopteri; order Characiformes; family Acestrorhynchidae; genus Acestrorhynchus; species Acestrorhynchus altus. The sequence continues at coordinate 13,340,033 of CM067513.1, forward strand.
AACAGTGCGAAGAACCTTTGAAATGTAAATCTTTATTAGTTTAAAGGTTCTCCACACTCACAGCTACTTAACAAAAGTGGTACTTTATGGAAATCAAAATAATTCTTCTAGGGCATTGCTCAAAGACCCCTTCACTTTTAACAGTGCAAGAAAAATGTCTCCCCATTTCCTTTCATGTCATAAATGAATACTTACTCTGTCTCTATCACTAACTCTTTCTTTCCCCTTATACCATTCTCCCGCTGACTCTGTGGATGGAGACCATGGGAATCAACCCTTTAACCCAAACGGGATAAAAACAAAACAAAACAAAGCCCAGTGAATCAACCCAGATGTGCCAGGCAGATAAGAAAATGAAAAACTGAAATGAATGACTGAGTTGAAATGGCTTATAACAAAAAATGCAAGTAGATGAGAAAGAGGTGGTTTCCCCAAAAATGTTTATCATTAAAGACAGATTGTTTATTTGTGCTGCATTGTAAAATGAGTTTGGACACAGAAAATAGGGACTATACAAACATTGACTTTATAGCTAAATGTATAGGGCTTTCAGAAATTTGTATACACACCAAAAATAAACTTATTGGATATACTGCATTATTTGCCTCAATTACATGCAAAAACATAATATACAAAGCATCCTATAATCTGTAGTGTTCAGTGAACATATCTACCAGTGGGTCGGCTGCAGGAGAGCCAGCGGTTGTTTCAGTTCCAGACTCATTATAAAGCTCGACATCCATCTTATCAAGGAATCAGGACATGCTCCAGGGCATTGCTGATTACACAACCTCATGCTTCCTTAGCCTCTGTTTGATCATGCAATCATTATACTCCAACTTACAGTATGTTTTACGTAGGACTTCCACTATAAGACTGGGTGCAATGAAGGATCGCCATTTTAATCACAATCTAATACTTAATGTTATTGTATTACAGGATAACACAAAGCATTAAAGCATTGATTGATTAATGACTCGTTGATTTACTGGCTATCTGTAGAGTGCAGACTTCCAATTGAACATTCACAGCAAAACAAAACAACAACAAAAACTGTTGGGCCTGTTTACATGGTATAAAACTATAGTTAACCTTTGCAAAATCAGTGATGCAAGTTGGTGTCAGTGATGTCACCAAGTTTGTTTCTGGTCTCTTAATTTCCTTCCACTTCCAAACAACACCAAGATTAAGTGATTTTAATAATAATTCTAATTCTGGAAAAATAATTTTTCCCTGGATTGGTAGCTACAAAACCAGCTCATTTTAAGCATATGGTTCATTGAGGAAATGGTTGTCTGATTCAATGAAGCAGAAAAAGAAATAGAAGCAGAGTACCTTTTTTCTCAGGATTATTCAACAAAGTGATTGGGAAATCCCCTCCAATACAGCAATAGCCAGGCTGCAAGACTGCATTGTCTTCCATCGGAACCAGAAGAACTCTGAGCCAACTTGGCAACACATACTGTCTCGTTTAGAAGTATTAACAGCGTCTGTTGTGAGTAGACTATTTGAGCAGAGTTTACAGTGGCTAAACAAGGCTGGCTAAAATACAATTCAAACAGACTTTTATTTATAATCTCACGTATGCGTAGCAACTTTTTGATATTAGCCTCCATTTCAGAGACTTTTGGCTCACACATTAGATTTGTCACTGCTCTGACACTCTTTTTTTATGGCAGGGGTGTTGCCTGACATGGGCTCCTGGAGCTGTAGCCCTGAATCATTTTTGAACAAGCCCCAAGCCTTAAAACATGCCCACCACCCTCACCCCCAAGTTGAATGAACTAAAATTCAGGGTTGAACTAGAATGATTGAACCCCTCCATGTATTGAGTCCTGTGTCTCTATGCTGTTAGGCAGACAACACACCATTCTATGGTAACACTTTTTTTTGAGAGGTGCTCTCTAGATAATTAATAAACTCTTAACAGAGTGTCAGTAACACATTAACAACATATGAGTAGCTTTAATGAAGCACCGGAATACATTGGGTTAAATATCTTGAAGATGTTTTATTGATGCATTACTTACATTAAGTAGATTTATTTTTGATATGAAGCTGGTTTAATATGTTACTTCCATTATAACCCTAACCAAACCCAAAATGTAATCTGAACTATCATCTTGGCCTAATCCTAACTCTAACCGATTCCAAATCCTTATCCTGACCCTCATCCTAACTCTAACCCAGCCTTAAATCTAATCCTAACTATCATCCTGGTCCTAATCATTACCTTAATCCTGACCCAGATCCTAATCCTAATCCTGATGCTGACCCTAATTCTTACTCTAACCCAGTCTAAAACCTAATCCTAACTATCATCCTGGTCCTAATACGTATTTTAAACCTAACCCAGAACCCAATCCTAGCTATCATCCTGACCCTAATTCTAACCCTAACCCAGCCCAAAGTCTTAATCCAAAGTCTAACTTGTAAATCTAATCTTAATCCTCATCCTGACTGGTGTCAACAGCATATATATATATATAAGAGCTTGCTGAGAATATTGAGATGGCCTGTATTAGACCAGTCACATGATCAATGATTCTTAATGTGAACATCTACAGATACGAACTTTGACACTAAAAATAAAGTAAAAAAGTTCAGTAAGTTCAGTATCTTATAAAACATTTATATAAATTCTTTAAATGTCTATTGATAATGTACTGAATGTATTCAGATGCTTCACTGCTACATCATTCATATGTTGTTGAGATGTTACTGATAGTTCATTGATTGTTTATTTCATTTTAAAAGGAGAACTCCAGATACTGGAGAACTTGATCACTTCTCATTGTGTAAAACCCTAAACTGCTTTTAAGGCTGCATTTGTACAACAATATTTAAACATTTAAAAATCTGTTTACACAGAAGAATTTATGATATTAATCTATTTATATTGAACTTTACTTTTATTATTTTTAATTCCTTTAGAATATTTGGATTTCTGATTTTAGCTAGGGTAATATAATGTTATTTCAATTTCCTTTAAATCCCTGAAGTAGTATGACTTAAGTGCGAAAATATGTCCTTAAATATCAAAAATATTCAAAAAAGTGCACGTATGATATTTTCAGACAGTAATCTGGATTAATAAATATGGATCTTATGTGGGTATTGGTTTCTAAATTAATATTTTGACCAACAAAGATCCATTATGGCACTAGTATGTTGCATTTGTTTGGATTTGTTGTTGCTCGTCATTTCAATTTGACTGGATATTGGATCTTGCTTTAGGGGATTTGGTCTGTTTTTAATTGATTGGAGTGAAGTCTAAGCACTTTAGAGATGGTGCAATTGCTAGCTTCTCTGTTTATAAGATAATTACAGCTTGGAATATTAATCATCCTGTCAAACCCAAGATGTGGTGTGAAAGATTGACATTCATATTGTAAATGAGCTTCCCTGGAGTATTTTGACTGTTTGAATTCTGCTCTTGGCTTTCAAATCAAGCTTTCACCATTAACCACACCACCTCTTTATCCACCAGCAACAATAAATGAGTAAAGAAACTTAACAAACAGTAGTTTACGCCAATCAACCCACACTGACGACTGGCCTACTATTTTACATACTTAAAAATTAGGGGTTTTAAGGGTTCTTCAAAATAGAAAATGGTTCTTTGTCGAACCATGAACACCCAAAGAACCAAGTGCATGGTTAAAGAGTTATTTGTATCATTAAATGTTTTTTTAAGGGACCCTTTCATGATGCAATGAACCTTTTAACCATGCACTGGGATCTTTGAGTGTTCATGGTTCAATATAGAACCATTTTCTTTATTGAAGAAGCCTTGAAGAACCTAATTTTGAAGTGCGTGGCATAATAATTCTGAATTTTCAATTCCTTATGCTGTATTCCAGGTGCTCATGGGTTGATTTATTTGCCTTTGTCTCATTTGAAAGTGTTAATCAGACAGAAGTAAGTGATACAAGGCAATGAAGAGCTCTCACAGTTGAAAAAGCCTATTGAAGAGATCCCAACACAATCTTCATGATGCTGGGATTTTCCCATACCAGATGAGAAGCAGATGTCTCCTTGCTGAACCCTTTCTTCTCCTTTTCACTTTGTCAACTGTCAACATGGTTTGACGTCAGAGTATGTCCGTCTCTCCTTCTCGCTGTCCCTTACCCTCTCTCGTCCACTCACCCCTACACATTTCCCTCCAGCTCCCTCCTTCTCCTTGTCTCACTATCTTTGTATATCTCACTGGCCCCCACCCGTACCCCCCAGTCCAGTTCCTCTGCCTCCTCCCTGCTCCCCAGGGCCGAATGAAGGAACACAAGCACCATGGGAAGGATGGTGGTCCTTGATCACATAACTGGAGCACCCCTCTTTCTGTGGGAGATGTAGAGCCCCTGACTTGTAGGTAGAGCTGTGAGCTCCATGGACTCTGTCCAACATCTCCCTGACTTTCTCATGGAGAGATTAAGAAAAAAAGTACAGTTCTATTATAGCGACTTGCTTCTGTAGATTCCCACCCGAGATGAGTAAACTCTGGCTGCCTTTAGGTAAAAAAAACGTTCCTGTGCCTAACTCTGACCAATTCTTTTCCACTGACCACTTGTTGATCTTGGAGATGAACCCTGCTCCTCCAGGGAACAGATGTACAAAGATCAGAGCAACACCAAGCAGACTGCTGCTGAGACCCTCCAGCCTAAAACCAGAACTCTGTTCTTGTTGGTGTTTTTCGGAGACTCGTGGAAATCTTCGGAAACACCATCTTGTACCTGATGTTCATTTGTATGTATTGCTATTCCAGTAGTTGCTTCATCTTCGGTGGGTTGGCAGAGCAGCATCTCAGAGCGCTGTCCATACTGAGCGTAAACAGATCCGTTTCGCTCCATGTGGGTCACAGGACTGCTGGACAAACTGTCTGTAAACACGAGGTTGGCAGAGGGAACAGGAACTCCCTATGGAGAGCATTTACAATGTCAGAGAGAAAGTCTCTGTGTGGATGAGTATGTATGTGTGTGTCTGAGGGGATAAGATATCAGGGGCTGCAGATTTACATGGCTATTTTGTGTTCTTTATCCTGTGCGTCTTTCGGATTCAGAACTTTCCCTTGTGAAAACGTACAGCAGATTATACAAAGATTGCCAAATGTGAGTAGTATAGGATTTAAGCATGAACCCTCTCTGTACCCTCAGAGGAAAAGACAGATTTCACATTGCTGCCATCTAATAACAAAGAGCTACATTAATACAACTTAAACAAACAATGTGCCACTCACATCTTCATGTGCCTGAAGCCATATTTAATTTTTCCAATTTTCACCCTTGAAAATGCTTGCGGAACACACAGACATATAGTAATAGAAAGAACCATACTGGTAGTCACGGATGGCAACTTTCCAAGCTTCAGAATTGTCCTGGAGAGTTCTAGTAGGAAATTAGCATAACATCTGGCTAATATGTGCGTCATGGAGAGTAGGACATTGGGAAGCTGTCCCATGTGATATGTAGTGTTAGGTCAGGTGCACCATGCATTTATGTAACAATACATGGAATGCTGGGAATTACAGTATTTAGCAAAGGTCAGTCACAAGGGCTTTCTAATGGTTTGTTCCGAAAGTCTTTGTAAACATTATAAAGTTGTGAATTTCAGAGTTTACTATGAGGATGCTGCACTCAAATGGCTTACAATGTTGTAAACACAAGTAGTAAATTCTGGTGACATTTTACCAGTCAGTACATTCTCTGACACCATGTGCACATATAGAAGATCAGACAGCCTCAAGTCTCTGGTTGGAAAGCTCAAATCTTGTATTAACCTGTGTTCCTTTCAAATGTTGTGCAAACATTATGCACAATTACAAACGTTCAGCAGAAAAAATGGGATATAAGTTTTCATCCACTACATTTATGCAATTAAACTTGATGATGTAGGTTACGGTGATTATGAGCACCATTTAAACAAGCAAAATGGAGAGGTGTATCTCAGTTTTTGCTTTATGGCTATGTTGTTTGCATTTTACTAATCATGTCTGAAATCTCCATGCCATGCACATTTTAAAAAATTGCAAAAATGTACTTAATGAGAAAGAGTAAACCCCTTCTAAAAACAGACAGGTTCAACATAATTTGCCTTTCATTATAGAAAAATCTCAACAGGACAGAAATGCTAAACCAGTAAATGGTGTTTAAAGGAAAGGGACAAAAGAACTTGAAACAACTGCTTAGGCTCAGGTTTGTACAGCAAGTATACTAGCTAGCTGTCATAATAGTAAATGAAGCTGATGTTTCTAAAACTTTGAAACAATGGTTTCTACAACTAACTACAATTTGAGGTAGATGTTTCAATAGTCAGAATTTTTGCTATTCACACTACATGTTTTGGGGCAGCCTTGGCCTAGTGGTTAGGCCCACACAGTGGGTCTATATGCACGTTTACATTTTTTTACATTTACAACATGAAAGACTAGCTGTCTAACTACAATTTAATTGCAATTTGAGGTAGATATTTCACTATTTTTAACTTACACATTTTTAACTTTCAACTTCATTTTGTCCTCTAAACTGTGAGATTTTTATCACACAGAAACCAAGTGTGTTATTACTGTCCCACGTGTAGTCTACTCTGTTTTCCATTTTATGGGTTAACCACTGAAAGATCTCTATTTTCTAACTCTAATTTACTCTGTTATTCTCTGTGAACCATGAACATGTACCAGTCATGCACATTTGTTTTATTAGTTTTAAGTCTGTGTTGAACTGTGAGTCATTTAAGCTGAAAGTTGTGTGCCAGTCAACAAGCAGCTGAAGGATGACTCAAGTCACAGTCACTGACTTGAGTCCTCATGTCTGCACTAAACCAAACATAGCCCACACTGCCATAAGCTTATTGTTTTAAAGAAGCATTTACAAATTGCCAGTGACCACCTAAATGCAAATGGATTGTGATGGTCATAATTTAGATATGATTCAATGATCTGGATTTATGAATTCAAAAAAGTAGAAAACAAAGCAAAACATTGAGCTGGAACATAACCCAACTTTCTGTCAGCTTCTTTGCTTTAGCCCATTAAACTTCAAACACACTATTTTTGCTTCTTGCTCTCTCATTGTGGGGGCGTGTTTTTGTAATGGCTGGCTGGTGTGTTAGTTATTACTATTTAAATTCTTTGCTGTTTGTTGAAAAATGTTGTCAGCATTGTTTTGATAGTCCTTCTATTATCATAGAAGTGTAATATGCAAGTGAAAGCACTTGAAAACATGAAGAGCAACCTGCTAGTCAATGGAACCGTGAGTCATTTAAACTGAAATTTTACGTTGTGAGTCAGTCAACAAGCAGATCGAGGTTGATTCAAGTCCCAGTCACTGTCTTGAGTCCTCATCTCTGCAGTAGACCATTCTGGTATTGGCCCACACGGCCAGTTTTTCATTTCCAAATTGCCTGTGACCACCTAAATAAAAATGGATTGTTGCCTAAAATGTTTAGTCAGCATTGTTTTGATAGCCCTTCTATTATCAGTCAGTGTAATGACTTAAGTGAAAGTACTTAAACCATGATAATGTTCAGTGTTGTGCTTTTAAAACCCTTTTCCATGCACACTATAAATGGCACTGTGCCCTTGCCTGAATGGCAAGATGATCAGATAGTAGGAAAGAGACTACTTACAATGAATGCCTTTTCACAGTTTGACCTATATGGGGAGAACAGATTACAGTAACAGATTATATAGTTACACAGTTGCACCAGATTATATAACCTCTTGTAAAGAGACTGTAGTTGGATGATCCCATTAGTACTTTCCTACCTAGAGAACAGCAACTATTGACAGCAGTGACCATGGGTTAGTATAGAAAACATGCAAGATTAACAATCCTTAAAATGTTTACTGTTTAATGTTCTGGAAACATGTGAGCCACATATCGTTTTCACATGTTTTCAGCATGGTCATGAAACATACAATTATTATTTCCACTTAGATAATGCTGATTTATTCTAAAATAATATAAGGTTTCTTATATGCTAGCTCTACACTAATGCTGGTATAGATGAATTTTAAATAAAACAGTCATCTGATATTTGAAAAACATTTCCTACTGTTTATTTGAAGCTTAACATACATTAACATATTTCATTTTTACTTGTTAATGCAATTACTCTTTTATTTAGTGTTTTGTATTTTTAATGCCATTTGTAAGACTTCATGCAACGATTTCATATTGGCGCAGTGGATAGTGGTGTTGCCTCACAGCAAGAAGGACCTGGGTTCGATCCCTGGGTGGGGCGACCTGGGAAGTTTCTGTGTGGAGTTTGCATGTTCTCCCCGTGTTCGTGTGGGTTTCCTCCGGGTACTCCGGTTTCCCCCACAGTCCAAAGACATGCATGATAGGTGAATTGGTGACTCTTAGTGTGTGGATGTGTGTGTGCATGTGTGCGCCCTACGATGGATTAGCGCCCTGTCTAGGGTTGTTTCCCGCCCTTGCGCTCAGAGTTGCCGGCAGTGCACCGGCTCATCCGTGACCGTATTCAGGAATAAGTGGTTCAGAAAATGGATGGACGGATGATTTCTCTATGTTCTAATTATGTTAATCTGACATAAAAGGATCCGGTGGTTAGCATCCTGTCCAGAGGGTATTCCTGCCCAGTGATTCTGGGAAGGCTCCACTGCAGCCCTGACAAGAAAAAAGCAGATAAAGAGATGAATGAATGACTGAATGACATTCATCCCAGCTCCTGAAGCCCTAACCAATTGGAGAGCTCTGTACCACAGATAAAATAAACTTCATTGGGCAATTCTTTATTTGGCAATTCAACATTCAAAAATGTAACTTTTTTTTTTTCATAAATACAATATGTATGTTGATTCCAAAAAACAACAAAAATGACAAGAATGCATTTTTTTAGTTCCTGGAAATCATTAAATCTTTTCTGAAAATTTTCATTCATTGACCACCAGCATATATTCAGGCCACTATAGCTTTTAGCAGAACTCAATGAGGACAATTTGAAAACATGATTTAACTTGTATATAAGCAATGCTCTTGCAGCAAAAGGGAAAATGTGATATAATCATAGTGATTAAGCAATGAAGGTTAAGCAAGTCACTACAGCTTCGTGAACGAAATTTTATAAACCCACACATGGCTAATCATCATTTCTAGATAACTAGGCTCAGAAACAGAACTGTTGAGCCAGCAAGCTATGGATAAGAACAGTTTGGCAAGTACAATGTTTTGTGTACTTTAAGCTGAATGAAACAAATTGAGGATAGTGTTAATATTGCATATCAAAATCTCAAACTGTACAGGATTTACGTCAAACTCAAAATGCCTCCACCTTCTGAGGACATCTGGAAGGAACAGGGCAACAGTTATATCATCCAACATCTCATCTAGATCAGCTGAACTATGAATAATAGTAAACATGTGAGTGGTACTATCATGGATTTTGGAGACATACTCACAGACCTTACAACTGCATGCTCGGGCACCAAAATTGTTGAACCTTAATGACCATTAAAAACTCATTTGATCTTATCAGGCCATGAAAAACATTTCTGCTCCAGTAAGACTCAGCCTTTACTGTAAAGTCCACTACACTCTCTAATCATTGCCTACACACCACTTTGCTTTTTGTTGTACTTATAGTTTAACTTGTAGTGAGTTCAATGAGCTTTTCAAAAGCTAATTTGGACTGAAAAGAAACACTCCTTTGTTGGTTAATCACAGCGAGCACCTGTGCTTTTCACTTCAGAAAGACCCAGACGCTGGAGACATGAGTGTTGATGAGGGTGAGGTGACAATAGGAGGGCGGAAGAGATGACTTGGTCATAATATTACTGTCACAAAGAGATGAGTCTTTAGCATCAGGGCATCAGCAAAAAGGCATGCAACATCTTTGATGGTTCGGTGGGAATATCGTGATGTTTTATAGTTATTTTACAATACACTTAAGTATTAAATATCATGTCTATCACACTCCTCAGCCCAGAGACAAACTCTCAAAACTGTACATTCAGGCTCCAGAAAAAAACATGGCATTGAAAACTTGTCCTTTTTAAACCCAAAATTGGTGCGAAAGGCTTAGAATACCTGTCCCATATTGTGATACACAGTCATACATGTACAGCCCTACAAATAGTAGAGCACAATTTTGATTTCAATTTATTTGCTGACTTTATCATATTTGGAAAAACCATAAAATAATAAGTGTGCTGTAAACATTTTATCCAGGGCTGTTTAATTTAAAACAAAAGAATGTGATGAATTCTGTTCTTATAATAGAGGCTTCTAATAATGGATATAAGGATAAATGTATAGAATATAAGAATAAATGTAAGCAATTATTTTATTTACCTTTTATAGCTTTCGATTTATTCAAAAAATGTAATTGTAATAGTTATACTAAATGCTAGTAGAGGGAGAAAAATTTCAAATACATGTGTAGTGCAGTATGCGTGGCAAACTAGCTAGAGATCAATGTTTTACTGCACCATACAGTAAAAAAAACAACACTCTTGTGAACTTGCGCCAGTCAAGGTGGTTAAGCTGGTTAACCAGCTTAGTTCTTGACCCGCATAGTTTCATATTTTTGTTTGATGGTATACCTGGTCTACAAATATGATCAACCTGCTATACTAGACAACTATTATCATCAAGCTTGACCAGCATCACAAAGCTGGATGGCCAACATGACCAGCAAAACCAAGCTTATCAGCCAGCATGACCAACATCACTAAACTGGTCAACACAACATAGCATCATCTTGGCAAGTGTAAACGATGCTGTCTTAATTCCACATTAGATTAATGTCTAAATCCACATGCTTCTTTTACTTCAAATGCCAGTAGTCAACAAAAACATGTTTAAAAGTGTCCCTAATTGTTTTGTGATATATACTTATTGTCCACTTGCCCCAACCGCCATCTCCTCCCAGCTCATCTTGTCACGGTCATTAACTACACTGGTTGCTCGTCCTACACTTGTAGCGCAGCACTGGGACCTCAGTGTGCCGTGACTGCCTCCACTTCCACGGTAAAGATAATCCAATGGGCTTGGACAGCACAGTGTCCCACTGGACTCCTGTTGCCCCCAAAGGTCTACAAGTATGATCAACCTGCTATACTAGACAACTATTATCATCAAGCTTGACCAGCATCACAAAGCTGGATGGCCAACATGACCAGCAAAACCAAGCTTATCAGCCAGCATGACCAACATCACTAAACTGGTCAACCAACCGGATCAGCATCACCAAGCATGAGCAAAATCAGAGCTGTTTCACCAGCTAGCTTATCACCATAGGGTGTGTTTTCATTTTGTATTTTTTCAACCACCTTTTCCGTCAAAAAACAGCTTGGACCATCTAGACCTGGATTTATAATATCTTAGTCTAGTTTTAATGACTTTTTGATTAGAATCTCTTAATATGCTCTGAAGATTTCAGGGAAAGCTTGAGCACTGAACATGACAAAGTTGACAGCAGTATTAATGGAGTGCTGCTCACAGCTCAAACAATAACACCTCCATATTCCAGCTAAAACAGCTTTTGAAGAGATACATGTGTCGAGAGCACAGCTGTGTGTGTATATATGTGGGCGTGTGAGAGAACTAGAGAGAGAGAGTAAATGTGTATGAGTGAGAGTAAGCTATAAAATGTAACCCATATTTCACTGGGTAGCACACACACAACATAGCATCATCTTGGCAAATGTAAACGATGCTGTGTTAATTTTTACTTCAAATGCCAGTAGTCAACAAAAACATGTTTAAAAGTGTCCCTAATTTTTTGTGATATATACTTATTGTCCACTTGCCCCAACCGCCATCTCCTCCCAGCTCATCTGGTCACGGTCATTAACTACACTGGTTGCTCGTCCTACACTTGTAGCACAGCACTGGGACCTCAGTGTGCCGTGACTGCCTCCACTTCCACGGTAAAGATAATCCAATGGGCTTGGACAGCACAGTGTCCCACTGGACTCCTGTTGCCCCCAAAGTCAACTAAACCATCTTAATAGATTAGCAGTGACAAATGGAGTGGTCTCTACAGTGGTTTGGGGTCTTTGGGGCCGGCAGCATGTTGGTAGAATTATATCCTTCCCTTGTTGCTATCTATGTGGAATAAACAGTGAGGAGGGGGAGGGAGAGCAAGCAAAGCAGACACTAAAGGAAATGCCTCCTTAACTAGAGGAGGTAGCTACTGCATTTATGTTTGAACACTGTCGCTCTTCTCTTTTTCCCTCTCCCCCACCAACCCAGCTGCCTGTACTGGTATTTACTTCATCACTCACATTCCTTCATTATGCTTTCTCTTCACTTTCTCAGCATTTTCATTAACTCTTCCAACACTACAGACCTGTTGATGGGTATAAGATGTATGTAAGTACCGTAGGAGAGAATCTCTTAAATACATATGCTCACACAAATAAAGGTTCCTAAATGGTTCCTGGCTTGGATTTATGATTCTAAGCAAACCATTTAAATGGTAAAGACATTTGACTTGTTATGCAGGTTTTAAAGATTTTACCTTCACACATCTCATTTATCAAAAACCCAATCATTAGCAGAGAGGTTCTGTAACGTGTCTCTGGTATGACTCCAACTCATCAAAATCATGTTTTCTGGATAATTTGTTGTATATGGATAATATGTTTAATGTTTATTAACTGATAATAATCCTGAGTTTAAAGAGTTAAGTTATTTTAGTCTATTTCGTCTTATACTGAAGCCAAATTACCATTCTTATTTTGAGGTTATTCCCTCTACAGCTTTTGACCTACTACCACTAAACGTTACAGATCATTTACTCTGTCCCCATGAGTCTTGTTTGTGTTCCTTGTATTAGTTGTTCAGTTCTAGAACTCTGTCTTTTTATTTTTTTCTCAAAGACTTGATATGAGTTAAAATCAGTACAACATTACTTATAATATTGGTAAGGGTTTGATATTAGGATTTGACCTTTATTTTGGTTGAACTCATAGTGCATTAACCCTTTAAACTCCGAAGACCAATATGTGGGCCCATACTTCAATTTCTCAGTCTTAAATGAATTGAGTAACACATCAATTTTATAAGTATTTGAACACCTAAACATTACATCTATAGGAGCTTTTATGACATCCCAGAGTTTAGTGCACTATGCACCTCTGAACTTGGAGAATGTTCACAAGAAATTTCACAAACTGAGGTATCCTATTACAGTACCACAGCGAGCCATTTAAAAGGCACAGTGCATGGCTAAGTGCTTCTTTTTATATTCCTCTGGTAATGGGGCTGAAGAAACACCTGAATTAAATGATTAAGGGGTGTGTTCCAGGGCATTGTTCACTGGGGCCTAAAACTTAATAATGTTTATGGTATTTTATGTACTTTAGGAGCCAAAAACATATCCACAGATTTTGTCAGGCCTTGAGGAGCAATAAACACTGATCTCTGCAAGGTTAGATGCTTGTTTTTATATACTGTGACAATGGGAATGAAACACCTGAATTAAATGATTAAGAGGTGTGTCGCTCAACTTTCCCAGTCTTTTGTTGCCCCAATGTCCCAATTTTTTATGTGTTGCAGGCATCAAATTCAAAAGGAGTGAATGTTTGCAAAACACAATAAAGTTCATCTGTTTGAACATGAAATAGTTCAAATATATATATAATGGCTGATTTCTAATGAAATATAATTTAAAATGTTAAATTGTCTATGTAGTGCATTCAATTGAATTTAGGTTGAAAAAGATGTGCAAATCATTCATATTCTGTTTTTATGTTTTACACAATGTCCCAAATTTATTGGAATTGAGGTTGTAGGTTATGAAGTGAAAATGCCACATCCTCCTGATGAACTGATACAGACTGCTCTGTTTCATATTGGACTCTTTGTTCAATTGTGAAATCAGACAAAAATACAAACAACTGTAAGAAATCTAACAACAGCAGGATATTGTTGGAACAACTACAGCAACTACACCTGCCACAAGCCCTGACCTTGACTTTTTGCTGCTAGTCATATGAGTGTTTGAATTCCTATGTAGTGAAATGGAACAGGCTGGGTAAGGTGGCAGTAGAAGACCTGTGTTTGCTACAGTAGCAGATACAGTCCATCTACTGTCCACAGTCTTACTGTCTCTAGTGTAGCCATAAATCAGATCAGCAGATGTACAGTTACACAGCTGGAGAATATCACTAATTGTTGCCAAGGGAATCATGAGTGTACAAATATCTATGGGAACTGTCTGACTTTATCAGTGCATTATCAGTAAATCAGTGAAATCTTTTTAAATTGAAACTCTATAATATGAAATTATATAAATATTTTATATATATATATATATATATATATATATATATATATATATATATATATATATGATATAAACAGTCTATTCTATCAGATATGCATAGATGTCAGGGTTTATGCTCATGAATTACAAATAGCTTTGGCTTAAGCTTGCCCTGAGGCCTTGGAGCAACCTCAAAAAGTAAACACATAAAATACAGGCCAGTTCTGAACAACAAGTGTTTGTTTGCATTGGCAGCTTGTGTTGTTTTGGCATGTGAACCTGTTTTTGGCAAATGTAAAAAGAAACTCAATCAAGTTGACTGAGAGGAGACGAAAAACTGTATTTTCCTTGGCGATAGGATTGAGTAGTTAAAATGAAGTTGTGTCACTGTGGCCTAAACCCCCTACCAATTATGTTTTTGGGGAATATAAACACACTGGAAATGATAAAGGTTATAAAAGTTATAGTATTTTACTTGCATAAGGAGTAAAAAACAAAAAAAACATGTCCATAGATTTTTTTAAGGGCCAGGAAGGTCAAGAACCACTGATCTCTTAAATCTAGAATCAAACTTCAACTGTTACATAGACAGTTATCCATTGCCAGAGGCAATATAGGCAAATGCTGGGCTGTTGTCCATTCATATAGGATAAAAATATTATTCTAACTTTTACTATTTATTACTAAGCAAATGTCAGTCATTAATATTAATCCAGAGATCTTATAGCAGTTTCAGACTAATTAAAGTCCTATCTATATGTGCCATGTCAGTCATTTTTACAGACTGCATCCAGGACAGGTTAAATGATGTGTGTAACTCCTACTGACACTGAGTTTTTCTCAGTTTTATCAAATGTACTGGTGGTCAAGGGGACATTTTGTTTTATTGTTCTTGCTTGAGATACCTTGCTGCTAAGATTTGTGGCCATCCGTGGCAAAACATTCCTTAGAGGAATGATGCTTCTGTTAGCTACAGGTCATTCTATAGCATAGTCTTTAGTCTACAGATACATATACATTTAGCTGATTAACTTCAAACTAAAATTTCATCATTAAAACAAGGGTGATCAGACTGGTTTTCACCCTCTGATAATTCTTTTGGTGGTGATGGCACATATAGAGTAATACTCATATATAGAGTAACCACTACCATCATGAGATTTCTTGGTCATAGATTTTACCGATGTCCTGTATAAAGTGATATTACTCCACCTCCCCTCCCAATATTATACTGGTTTGTGACATATTTATATCCATAAATTATTTAAACTGTATTTATTGTTTAAACAGAATTAATTTAATGCCATTTTCACTTTTTAATGCTGTACTGTTGAGAAAATCTCAAAGACATTAATCTTTGCAGTGATGCAACAGGCACCAGCCAAAATCTTGCTTAGGTAATCACATTTGTAATGGCTGACTCTGCCCAGAATGTTTCAATTAAATCTTACAGTATAAATTACACAGATTGGCTAGTGGGCACATTTTTGCAAACCTTTTATTTTATGCCAATTTTCCCCCCGAATAGAAAGTGATAATTAACTAATGCGATTGCATATGATGCTCCTGACACTAGAGTCATGAAGACAAGCACATATCTCCTTTAATACATGTGAAGCCAGCAACCATCTCTTTTCAATCTGCTTCCATTGCACTTGGAGGAAACCACAGGATCCCGAGCTCAGCTAACAGATGCCTGTGTGATGTGGAGAGCGCCATCTACCAATTACCATAACCAATTTTGCTCTCTCAGACTCCAGCTGCTGATGGCAAGGACCATGACCTGGGATTTGATCCTGTGATCCTCAGATCATAGGATCATTACATTGCATTAGACCACTGAGTCACTCACAGCCCTTTGCAAACCTTTTTGAGACAGACTGATAGACAGAGAGCACAAGCAAATAAATGATATTTTTAAATAATTGTAATAACTTTTGTAATTGTAATAACTTTTGTAATTTTGTAATTGTAATAACTTTATCTTCTTATATATGTTATGTTCCAGGATTTTTTTTAAACCTTGCGGGTGTGGCTTATATTCCGGTGCGGCTTATAGTCCAGAAAATATGGTATATTTATGTCTTCTAGGTTCATAGAACTCACAATAGATACACTCAAATCAAGCAAATTAATTACATGTGCTATAATTTGATAGCTTTGACCTTCGATACAATGATACAAGAGTACCATGATGACAGCTGTCATAACAAACTGAGAATCTGCTGGTGGATCTTGAAGCCAACAAATTGTTTCATGTCCTTCAGTGTTGAAACCAAACTTCTGCACCTGAATGAAAATAATGACAGATGTGCTGCATTTAAACCTCAGTAACATTTTGTATTTACTGTGACATAAATGTACAGGGCACACAGTTCAATGGTAATAAAGCTTGGCAATACATTACTGGGGTAACCATGTCCACCACACAGTCAGAGCCTCAACCCCAGACTTTTACAACTTGTCTTTTCATCAGGAAGAGCATTGGCAATAATGGTAGTGTTTGTAGATGTCAGGAGCTTTAATATGGCTATTCTCAAGCCTCATATTTCAAAGCCCTCATCCAGTCCAGATGTCTGCTGATCATAAAACATGAGGGCTGAAGGGAACGAACAATGTTGGGTTGTAATGAATGGCATCCTACTGACACTACTCTGTCCCACTCATAACCCTTTGCACCTTTTTAAACCTCCTACACTGCTATAAAACAGAATTAACACCCTGCTGTTCAGATGATAAGCTATGCTTTACAGACTGGTATGACTTTCTCTAACTTTGCAATCTAGTTTGAAAAATTCCCCAGTTAACCTGGGTCTTTATGACTTGCTTAAGCACATAAGTATGGGATAGTATGGACTCCTAATTTCATTGGAGACCTAATTTCATTGGCAAAAGACTTTAGAAACAGACAGCCATGGCAAAATTAGGACACCCCATGAACACCTCTGACTTTAAAATATTTAAATATATGGACATTTGAATTATATTTAGAGATGTAGGTGATATAATTAAATACATGAAATGTAATAAATGTTAAAATCATTTGCAAAATATAACAGATTTTACTATTATAATATTAATAGCTGTATTACCTCCTGTCAAGTGCGAGCAGACAGAACAAGGACGAGGGTGCAGATGCAAACGCTCGGGTTAGGATTTAATTAAGAAACAAAGTACAAAACAACCTAAACTACTAAACAAATGACTGACTAAAACATAACAGAAAACAAACCAAACAAACCTACAAACTGACACTCTACACAAAGTTGGAAAACAAAGCAAGACTGCAAAAAACCATGACAGAAAACAAAGACAACAAACCAAAAACAAGCTACAGTTACTTACAGAAAATAAACACTAACTATGCTAACAAACCAGGGTGCTAACAAACAGGGTGGGTAACAAAAAGACTGACAAAGACAGACTGAAAGGAAGGGTCTTAAATATGACATTGATCACACCTGGGACATGATAACGAGGGGGCAGGGTTACAAAGCAGACACAGGTGGGAATGGGTGGAGCAAGGGTGGAGACAAGGACAAAAACAACCCATGTGGAGGAAACAACACCAAGACTGGAAGGCAGAGGTAAACTGGACTAACAAAGGGCAGACATGACACCTCCTTTGGCTAAACTGATGGCAATAACATGTTTCCTAACACTATCTACCAGTGTCTGACATTGAGTGGAAGAAAGACATTCCCAGAATTTGTTCAGCTATGTGATGTTTCTGTATCTGTGTTTGTAAAGACTTTTTATAGTCTTCTGTTTTCTCCAAACCCCCATTTGATACAATAAGGATTTCATAGTGGTTTCTGCAGCAAAGCAGTCCCAAACCACGACACATCCACCCCCATGCTTCACAGATAGTATAAGGTTCTTGTGCTCAAAAGCTGAGTTTTGTTTGTGCCAAACTTGTCTTCTGTTACTGTGCCCACAAAATTAAACTTTGGATTCATCTGTCCAAAGCACATTGTTCCAGAGGTCTTGGTCTGTCTCTTATGATAGATGCTGTACTTTAACATCAACTGTGACAAAAGCTCCCTGTAAGTTCTGTGATGACGTTTTAGGATTGTTGGAGACTTCTTTATGCATCTTGCTGTCTGCTCTTGGGCTGAACTTGCTTGGACCTGGCCTGGCCATGTTGGCAGTTGTTTTAAATGTTCTGCACTTGTAAATTTTTTCCAGACAGTGGAATGGCTGATTTCTAATTGAGATCTTTTAAATCCCTTCCCAGACTCATATGCATCTACAACATTCTTTCTGAAGATCTCAGAGCTCTTTGGATCTCACTATGGTGATCCCACTCCATCCTCCGTTGCGCTTCATCAATCAAGTGCAAACCAAAATAATGTCTGAGGTTTAAATATGACAGCCCCCAACAAAGTCCTCTCTAATGATGATGTAATCATTTGCAG
Organism: Acestrorhynchus altus; assembly: GCA_034509495.1. Classification (NCBI taxonomy): domain Eukaryota; kingdom Metazoa; phylum Chordata; class Actinopteri; order Characiformes; family Acestrorhynchidae; genus Acestrorhynchus; species Acestrorhynchus altus. The sequence continues at coordinate 13,358,680 of CM067513.1, forward strand.
CTGGTGTGGTGCATCTAATTCTAATTTTAGGCTAATTTTAGGCTTAGACTTAATTATCTTAAGTAGTAATAAATGTGGGATGTCCTGTTTTCTACACACGACAAATGAATTTCTAATGTTTTTAAATTATTTTTAAAAGACATTTCATCAGTTTTATTTGTTTTATTTTAACATCATATCAACTCAATCCCTCAATATAGTTATGAAGGTCAAATGTCCAGGTCACATGATTCTAGGTTCCATGACAAACTAAAGATATGAGCTTGAATAAATGCAAGTAAATTGTAAGGTTTGGTGATACAATTTTGAGGCCTTCGTACACTCCAGAGGTTGTTTCAATCATTACAGGGTTTTAGTGCCAATAGGAAATTGCCATCCAATCTGTTGATCTCCAGCACACTTAAAGGGCAGTGTATTTACTACATCACCAGACAGCTTTATTGAGTTTGGCCATGTATACAGTATGATATGTTGTGTGATATGATGCTTATTTGAGATGATCAAATTCAGTGGAAATCATTTGGGCGTGTAAGCGAGACATAGCTTGGCCAACTGCTCTTTTTCACTGTGAATGCTCACATAAGTTTATTAGCACTGTCCAAAAAGAAATGTTCAAAAATATTGCAAAATATTTGAAAAAGAATTTGTTCCAAGTCATTTTGAAGCATTCCTATTGGTAGATAGATTACACAATGTTAAAGACTACTGCTGTGTTCTAATGATAATTAGAGGATAATGAAAAATAATTTTTTGTGGATCCCAATATTTTTAGAATATTCCTCTGTATGCAAAACTTGTATGGATGTATTACTTTTCAGCAAACAATGACAGCTCTGGTTCAATAATAGGATGTCTAAATATACCTCCAATCCACTGCATATTTTAGGAATAAAGTGGTACACCACTACCAAATAGAAACAATTCCCACTAAACCAGTGTAACAACAAAGTGACATTCCTGATTGGGTAATGATTATGTAAAATCAGATGTTCTGTGTTGTTGTAATGAAGTGTATTTAATGGTGCAGATGAGCTATTGCAGAAACACACAGAGGCCTATTTTCGCTTAAGGTCTCATGTGGAACTTATTATTTTGACTGCTTAGCCAAGTGAAGTGATTGTGTAAATAGTGCATGTCTTCCAAATTCCAACCCAACAGTCTTTTTCAAATCTGCATTCATTGCACTGTTCTCATGAGCAATATTCTGAAATGTAGGAGTGTACAAACAGCAATACATGCAAGCTCATGTGCTTCACTTGCAAACCTATCCAAACCTCAGCAGCCACACCATCATCTGGTAACTTGGAGTGGACGCAATCCTGGGTTTGGGGGTTCAATAAAATTCCAGCCTACTCCTCTCAGTGATAATTTAATCCCACTGGCTCTGCCAATGTTTTCCTCTGACCTTACATTTCTTAGACTCTTACGGTTTTTAGAACCATGACTATTATTAGATTCATTCATCACTATGTTACTAAGCCTCAGATGCCATGCTTCTGCTTTCCTTTACAGTGAGTACACGTGGAGCATGAGTGGGTGCTGTGATTAGATATAATAATGCTGTTTACAGTTAAGTTGCATTATTTTCCCCCATTAACATTTTACATTTAGCTATTTTGCATTTATTTAGTGCAAATGACTTGTGTAACTGATTTCTTTCAATGTTACATTTACTGTGACTCATCCACCAACATTAAACATTTTGTGGGATGTTTTCATAGGATAGGATAGAACTTTGAGTTACTTTTATTGACTAAATGTTTTTAAGTGTTTATGGAAGAGTCACACATGCCAGATAACCTTATTTTCAGCACATTATTATTATTATTTTCGGCTCCTAAAATTAGTCTTTATTTGAGATATAAATATGAACTGAATTTAAATATTTGTATACATTTTGAACATTTCTTTGTTGTTGTTGCTAATAACGACTAAAAACACTTTGCAGACCTCAGGTTGTAAGAGTTAAAAGATTCTTCCACAGATCAACAGTGCTAAAAATAAAGTGCTATAGAACAAACACTTTTGGTACCGTAAAGAGCAATAGGTGGTCAACGGAACCCACTGAAGAAACTCTTCTGTAATCCAAAGTGGGTCTTCTGTGGCATCACTTCCAAAGAACTTTTCTTAGCTATCCACCTTTGAGTGTATAAGCATGACTGTAATAAGACCTAAATTCCATGAAACTCAAGCCAAGCTGTAGAGGCTTTGTGTCTGTACTGTTTTCAGTCTTACATGTTATTCCAATACAGCTTCTGTCTATTAACAGCTCAAAATTCAAATGATGGAAACTTTTAAGATGAATTTTCCCAAGCTACAAGGGTTGTTTTATATAGCCCCAGGGCTTTGGCTACAGCTGATGGCTGTAACAGGCTACCAGGTGGATGAGAGCTGTGAACAACAGGGGTTATGTTATTGCATAACTGACCTAAACAGAGCTCTTCAGGAAGCCACATTAAAAGGAAGCAGCAGGGTCTCCTGAGTGTGGGAAGTGTGACAAAAATAATATAAATAAAAATGTGTGCTTATGTCCTTTAAATGCTGCATTTGTCCAGAGACGACCTGTCTTGGGCTGAATAATCTTTATCCACTACACCTGGAAACCCTTAAACATACATAAATCATATCAGTTCGAATATCCAATTGAAAGCCCATGATTCTGTCACATAAGGACAACAAAATCCCCAATTTAACCAAATTGAACTGGAGCCATTTGCTGCCCCCTAGTGCTAAAAATAAACATAAATACATGCAGCAATTTAAAGAACAATGACCATATTCTGAAGGACAGTGATTTAAACGTCAAAAGCAATACATACAAACATGTAACATTTCTTTCAATGTAAATTTCTCTTTCCTGATACCAATTCAATTGTTTGCATAATGGCACTTTCCAATTCGTGACTGGATGTAACCCATCTGTGGCAGTGAACACACACTCACACTATAATAAGGTCATAAAAGGGCAATGAGAACACACACCTGGAACAGTGGGCAGCTACCTCAATGGTTTAGGCAGCAGTTACCCACCTTGCTTAAATGTACCATGGATGCCAGTCTTGGGATTGAACCAGCAACTTTCTGATTTCAAGCCTGCTTCACTGACCTTTGAGCCACACAAAATTGGGAGTTACACAATAATAACACTTGTGTAGTAGGGAGTACGTCTTACTCTATTCACACTAAGGAATAGCATGAATGACATGGCCTTGATTAAAGCCATCATTACACTGTGAAAGAGACATGCCACATTCACCATAGATAATAGACAAATGTACCAAAATGGAATCTCGCAGAAAGTCCCCTTGCAGCATGATGGTAGCAGAACTATGTTAGGTGGACTAGAGGCTGCAGGGGAAAATGCAGAGAAGCATAGATCACCATATCCCAGGGGTAAACTGAACCTGCAAGGGAGATTCAGATTTTAGCATCATGACACCCAGCTACATAAGCAAAATTACACCTCAGTGTTGTGGAGCATTTGGACAAAAAAGGTTAATGTCTTTGACAGGCCTCATTAGAGGGTGGTCTAAATTTAAGTAAAATGTAATTTATGAGCAATGGGCTGGTGGGACATTTGAGAGACCTGACTCAGCCTGATGAATTTCAACTTCATTGCATACTTTTTTTTAATTATATTAGATATTATTTTCAATATATTAATGTAACTATTTTTTTTAACATTTTCTACTTTGATGTAGAATTTACACGACACATTGAGAAAAGCTGTAGATCATGTAGAACATGGGGTGGGGAACTCCAATCCTGTAAGGGCTAGATTCCTGCACAGCTTTGTGCTTTTGCCATCCAAGCACACCTAATTGAACTCACCTGTTATTTACCAGGTGTATTTAGTGCCCTGGAGGACGAAAGTTAGCAAACTGTTCAGGAGTCTGGTTGTTAAAGGATGTAGACATTGAAGGATCTCAACTTTGTAAGTAGTTAAATGTGACATTTTAAGATTTCTAGGATGTACAGGTCCAAATTAAAATGAAAACATAAATCATTGCGGAGCATCTTTGAGTTCACTTATTTTAGTCAAAATTGTGAGGCTATTAACAATGGAGCACTGAACATTTGCTGGGATTTGCCCACCATTCCAGGCACATGTGCTCAATGCCCCCTAGTGTGGGATTTCACTAGTGTGTATGCATGTGTATCACTGTGTGTGGATGGGTTAAATGCGGAGGAAAAATTCCCCTGTGTGCAGCGCAGTGGGTCTATGAGCACCTACTGTATTCCTTTTACACTTTTCCCTTTTAGCAGATAGACTGCTGTGTCTCTCTTTGGCAGAGCTGTGAAATGACACTACATAAAAGCTCTATAGCTCCACAGTCTGAAAAAATCCCTGTCTAGAGCAAACTGGTTAAAGTGGTTAAACTTGTTGACCATAGGGCCACAGGATACACTTGTTTGAGTTTGATGTTTTGAAAATATTATATAATTTTTTGACTGGGTGACCAGCTTTTCAAACATTTCATTCAATAAAGACCAGTTTAGACCAGCTGAAGCACGTTGACAGTCTGTCTGCCTGGTAGCCAAGAGATTGGACATCACAACCATTCTGGGGAAAAAAAGCTGGTTAAGCTGGTCAACCATATAAGGATATCCTTTTTTTTATTTGATGGTTTAGATGGTCTGCAAGCAAGATCAACCAGACCAAACCAGCTTGAACAGCATGACCAAGATGATCAACCAGTATGACCAGAATCAAATGCAACATACACAATGATGGTCAAGAGCTGGTTTGCTGGTCTACCCTCAAAAGCTGTTCTTGAGCTGGGCTTTTCAGTAGGCAAGATGCAGAACTACAAAAAGTTGGGTTAGGAGAACCTGTGAGTAAACTGATGTGAATAAACAAACAAACAATCAAACAAAAAAAAAGAAGAAGAAAAAGAAAAGAAAGGCTCTGTAATCAGTTACTGTATTAATTTAAGGTTGGTGTGCCTTGAACATTGTTACAGTGTACATACAGACTTCTATGAAACATATTCAACACACTTTCTTTGATGTCTCCCCTAAATATTTTCTATTCCCAAGATGAGAAATACACTAATTAGCCTAGCCAACATTCTTTATTTAATATTTTGTGCTGGTGAGAAGATCATGGGAAAATTCACCAATAATGTAACTTTAAAGCCACTGTGTCTAACACAGCACTGTTTTATGTTCCTTTATTGTCCATTAAGCCATTATACAGAGAAGTCATGGCATCTTAGAGCTTCCACTCCAAACCATGAGCTCCCACTGGGGGGCAGTACAGTTGCACTAAAACAGAGGGGAGCATGCAATTTATTGACCACTGTCTTATTTCTCTCAGTGCAAGCATATTCTAACCCATTCCAAACAAACTTGTTCAAGCTTGAACCTCTTATAAACCACATACATACGAACAATACATAACATGCATACTAGCTTCAACATACTGAATAATTCATATTACATAGAGAATAAGTCATCTTAAGATTAATAAGTGAACAATAAGCTAAGCATAAAAAGGCTCAAGAGAAAATACACTCCTTACTATCACATAACTCATGGTCGCCTATATATCTTCAGTACAGTCGTTCAACACATTTGCATTTCGCTGAACTTACATTATACATGTGAGTTCAACAGTTGTGGTACATGCTTTTAAAATGAGGGCAGAATCAGTGAGCTTCTACTGTCTATTTTTAGTCATGGGAAAAAATCAGGACACAACATTAATTATTTAGTTCTTTATTGAGATATATAAACATATCAATATTTCATTTGCTTAGAAGTTACCTTGGGTTCCATATTACAAAGGTGGCCCAGAGTAGTGTTAGGAGTCTTGCCTAAGGACTCTTATTGGTGTAGCACAGCATAGTTGCCCAGACTGGGAGTCAAACTCCAGTTCCCCACATGGTGTGGTGGCTCAGTGGTGTTGTTATCTGTTGCACCACACCAACCACAACAACTCTTCCACTGAGCTTGTCAGAAATCAATTTTGTTTGTGCCATTATTTCACCTTCAAATTGTCTGCTAATCCTAAAGGTTCACATACTTTTGCCACTCACAGATTTATAATGTTGGATTAATTTCCTCAATAAATAAATGACTATGTGTAAAATGTTTGTCTCTTTTGTTAGGTTTGGTTCTTCTTATCTACTTTCATGACATTTGTGAAATATGTTTGCATAAATATAGAACATTTTAAAGGGTTCACAGCACCACAAGTCCTACAGGGACATTTTCCAGTGTGAACAGATTTCTCTCACTTAGTATGTGATGGGTTTATTCAATCCACAGAAAGGTTCTTTAGGGAACCAAAATGGTTCTTCTGCAGGGCACCAAATGTATTTGTACCCGTAAGGTTCTTTGAATACAATAGTGGAGCCCTGATATACATCACTTGCTTTTTGCTGCTATAGAACCATGTTGAAATATTCTTTAATAAACTGCATGGCTTATTGAATTGTTACAAAAGAGCTGAGTAGCCATTTTTAAGAGTGTTCTCTGTTTAACTCAAAAGACTGAACAATGTTTTCAATGAGTTCTGGAGTGCATTTGTTCTGCATGCATTCTTAGCCTCCTTTCACCTTATTTTTCAATGGTCAGGACCCCACAGGACCACCAAAGAGCAGGTATTGTTTGAGTGGTGGGTCATACTCCGAACTGCAGTGACACTGACATGGTGGTGGGATGTTAGTGTGTGTTGCACTGGTGTGAGGGATTAGACACAGCAGTGCTGCTGGAGTGTTTAATCCCCTTCATGTCACTGCTGGACTGAGAATAGTTCGCCAACTATAAATATGTTGCTAACAGTGTCCTGCGGGCAGCGTCCTGTGAGCACTGATGAAGGACTTGAGGATGACCAACACAAATTGTACAGAAACAAATGAGCTGTCTCTTTACATCTACAAGGTGGACCAACTAGGTAGTAGTGGAGAGTGAGTGGCTCTGCTGTTTCTGATCCACTCATACTGTACCATATTCACATACTAACACATCACATCAGTGTCAATGCTGAGACTGACCCATCACCTATACAATACTTGTTCTGTGGTGGTCCTGTGGGGTCCTGAACATTAAAGAACAGGGTTGTCTATTGAAGAATGTTTGAGATCTTCTACATCATTACACCAAAGAACCCTGTTTAGCTCAGTGTGACCATTTTTTAGTTCTAGAGTTTCATGAGTTCAGCTATTTATATTTTAGAATAAGTTAGTGCCATGTTATGAAGTGCTATATATTACAGACATCCTCAGGGAGATAATCACTTAACTCCTGCTGCATGCTCTCCCTGGTGCATCTATGGCCACGAGTAGAGAAAGAATTTGTCAGCATGCCAGTGACAAATGGGTTAAATTATTCCCAGTGTGGATTGTAGAGGTGCTGTGGGTTACACTGAGACAAGGCTTTCACAATAGGTGATCAATAATGTGAAAGAGTGGACTGGCCCAGATGAGGTTGGTTGGTGTGTGTAGGTTCTGACAGGCTCATTTGGGTTGACACACATGGGGCAAATAACAGTGAAATGTTAAAGACTGTTCTGTTCATCTGTTCAGGAATCACAAACGATTACAAGACTGACAGATACCAGACGGAGAGGTAAATACAATTGTAAGAGAAACAACAACAATATCATCACAATGATGGGATATAAACAAAATGAATTCTCATTTCTACTGATGCTTGGAGCGCACAGGACATATGAGATTAGATTTCAAAGGTCAAAGGGCAATTTATATATTCCCCACCACTCCCTCCTCCATAGACACCAACAAAAACCATAATTGCAGAGAGAGAGAGAGAGAGAGAGAGAGAGAGAGAGAGAGAGAGAGAGAGAGAGAGGAGAGAGAGAGAGAGAGAGAGAGAGAGAGAGAGAGAGAGAGAGAATTGAACCGAGTAAAAGAAGAACAAAAATGTAACATATATTGTTGCTGTCCAATGAAACATATATCTCCAAAATGTGACTTGCAGGAGAAGGTAAGAATGTTCTTAACTTTGAATGGAAGTAAATGTAAAATAAGTTAACTAACAATACATTTAGATAATTTTTTATTGAGAATTATTTACAGCATTCATAACAGCTATGTGGTTTAACAACCACTAAACTGGACAAAACAACTAAACAAAATGAAGATGCATGTTTCTCCTTTGACAACAGTGATATGAGGATCCTTCTATATGAAGTTATATATGTATATGAAGTCACGTTTATATAGTGCCTTTCTAGAGTCCTTTAAGGGGCCTTTTGGACTCCAGATGGGCTGTCATCTGCCTTTTACTGAGGACTGGCTTCCCCGGTCACTCTATACCATACAGGCATGATTGGTGGAGTACTGCAGAAATAGTCAGCTCTAGGATCTAGGATCTAGGAAGAGTCCTGGTGGTTCCAAACATCTTCCATTTATGGATGATGGAGGCCACTGTGCTCTGGGACCTTCAGTGCAGGAGAATTTTTTTCTGTAAATCTTCTGTACCCCCTCTCACTGTTCTGGCAAGGTTTTAAATTGATGTTGTAATGTTTAGTTATTTGACGAAAAGCATTTGTGTGGTCAGGTATTGATGTTGGCCAATTAGTTCTGGCCTCAGCACTCCAGAAATCTTATTCCACTGCTCCACAGGCCAGATCAGGTTTACACACGTTAGACTGGTAGGAAAGTTCTCTGGAGTGTCCAGTCAGCATGGTTGCAAGTTCTACATCAGTCATTGTCTGAACCATTAGCATTTCAAACAAGTTGTCTCTGTGTTCTTGGGTTTCACCAACATCTGAGGTTGATAACTACATTTGTTTTTTTAGAAAACTACATTTCTGGTTGAAACACCCCAACCTCATGAAGTAGCTATGAAAGTGAATGTGGTTGATCTTTTTTCATTATACCAGAAACAGCCTGAGACAGCTGGAGCTGAAATTGTTGAAAATTTTAAAAGAATTCCAAAGTATACAAGTGTATCTTGGGAATAGCACAGCATATTTTGTCTAAAGAGGCAATGTTTTATTTATATTTATTATATGTAAATGACATTTCAGACTTTTTTTCTTTTCTTTTCAATCAGTTTAGCTATAGCTCAAAATGAATGGCTTCATTTACTCAGATGCATTAGTATGATATATGCTATATATACCCCTTATGAATCTGTTAATAATACATTAGAAATTTAAAGTGTAATTTTAGATTTTAAACAGGTCATTTGGAGGGTCTTCTTTAAACCATGAACTGTAAAAACGGCCCTGGGGATGTCTGGGTAATTGATTGATTAACACACATGATTTATGTGTGAGCTATCTCATCAAAGAGAAGCTGGGAAGTGAAAGGGGGCTTAGAGGATCTTCTTCAAATTAAACGGAAGTCATGTGGCATGAATTAAAATATGCTACAGCTTTCCCTGTCTAAATCTGTTTTACCTTTGTTAACAAAAATACTGTGAAAGAATGACCTGTCTAGGTTCATCAGTTTCCAACCTCTTTCTGAAGGGAAGGTCAGTATTAAATTTCATCCAATATCCAGTTAATCAGTCAGTCCTCCATTAAATAAATCAGAGCTTAACAAATCTATATAGAAAAGCAGGAGTTCAGAGACATCAGCAATCAAACCTGTGTTCACAGTGCATTTCTAATATCATTACAGGTTGGAACATCTGTGACGAGAGAATCTATGTATTGTAATCATATTGTTATATATATATATATATATATATATATATTATATATATATATATATATATATATATATATATATATATAATATATATAATATATTATATATTTTATATATATATATATAATTTATTTTTTTATTTTATTTTTTTATGATGGTTTGTGCATTAGACCACTGGGTTACTCTGAGCACAATTTGATTAACTGATTGATTAACTGATTTGAACTGATTTTATCCAATGAATCACAGTCTTAATGTCTAGGACAGTTACCAAGCAGCATGACTGAGTCTGAGTGCACTGGATGGAGAACATTACCAACTAAACAATCCTAACATCATTTTAGAAACAAGATAAAAATAGAGGCAGCCATCTCTAGGACTCAATGGACACCAATTTACAATCATACAAAAAATCTCTCCTCCCCATCGCTCCTCCCCATTTTTCTCATTTACTCCTACTGACGTGGTTTACGCTCTGCATGTGCTACTGCATTGCGCAGAATGGACACAGCACTAAGCATAGACTGGAGATGCTTATTTAAAGAGACACCATAGTGGACAGGGCATTCTTGTTCAAGCAAGCATATCAATACGACCAAGGGCATGAACAGTGCCCACCATGGCAATTCCAGTAATGTGAAGGAGAGTCACCCCTTTTGACCTTTTCATTGAAAAAGATAAAACAGCTTCAATAAATGTAACATAAAGCAGCAACAGGGTACGAGAGAAACAACCAACTGCACAAGCCTGTGCAAAAGTGGTGAAAAATCTTAACAAATAGAAACCATCAGTGTCTTTTGTGCTCTCCTAAAAGGAATATTTCCCTTTAACATTTTGTCTGGCACAAATGAAGCCTAGTCTTGCACTAAATAACATGGCCAGTGGGGCTCCTCACTGCCAGTCTCATTCACACTGGAGCAGCTTGGAAAAGCAGCTCTCTGTGTTTTTTCATTAGTTTAAAGGCGGTGCACTTGAGAATCAATTGTATGTGGATGACTTCCTTTTTATAGATCCACCAATAATGACCTGCACATAATCAGGAGAACTTCAGCTATTTTACAAATGACGACTCTGTAAATCTATGCAGGGGAGGAGAATGGAATCGATATAACTTCACCCGTATCAATGCAGAGGCAGAGTATATGTCAAGGTCAAACACAGGGCTGACGATATAAACATGTCCATAAATTACATTAAATAAAAAACCCTGCCCTTGTAAAAAAACAGCTCTAGATCTACTTTGTCTTATCCATACACAAAACATTGTTCCAGGAGCCTTCTGTAACCTTTAGCAAACTGCAGACAGAAGACATTAGCTTTCTCCTTGTGATCCTGCCACGCACACCACTGTTGAAAGTGGACTCATGAACTTGAATATTAGTCAATGTGAGAAAGGTTTTGGGTTTTTTGTGACCTTGAGGATTGACCATGCTCTTGATCTGATCTTTGTTGGTTGACCACTCTTGGGAAGGGTCTTGAATTTCCCCCATCTGTGCTGTGAGTGTGAATGGTGAAAGTCCAAACCAAAAAATGGGTTTTGTAACATTTTACAGCCTGATGACCATCAAGAATTCTTCTGAACTCCCCCAGAAGTCTCCTTTGTCTATGATACAATTCCACAAACTTGTGAAGATCTGTGTTCTTTAATAAAAGAGGTCACTCACTCACACCTGTTTGCCTCCCATTGACAGAAAACACCTGATTCAAATTTTATCTTCAATTACCAGCTATTTCAGAAGGTTCACATACTTTTGCCATGCGCAGATATGTAATATTGGATCGTTTCCTCAATAAATAAAAGATCAAATGTCTGTTGTTTGGGTGTTGGATTTCCTTATCCTCCTTTAGAGTTTGAGTGAAAATCTGATTAGGTTTTATGTTAAATTTACGCAGAAACACTGGACATGCTGGAGAGATTTACTCTGAATTAAACTTTACTTTTTTGAGATGAAAATTCAGATGAATAATGATTCACATTTTAAGTGTTTGAATCAGGGGTATCCGATCTTATCCACAAAGGTCCAGTGTGGCTGTAGGTTTTCATTTTCCTAAAATTAGACTCTCCGGTTCAAATTAATCTTTAAAGAATGATGATCCTTTTCCTTTCCTTTAATTACGACTAAACCACCCTTACACCTTTAAATTGTTCACATGCTCACACTCATTACCAATGCCCTTGGAGAGCAATGAATAAGTGAAGAACAGCCGAACCACAAGATAGTTATCCAGATCGTTTGTTCTTATAAAGTAATCCTTTAAGTAGTTGTGCTGGACATCATTCAGAGAGGCTCACACTCTCATCTAGTTGATGAATGTCCCTGTTGGGCAAGTGAGTGAATGGACTCTGGTGAAAAAGAAAGTAGAAGCTAAATTATTGTTGACCGTTATTAAACGGGGAGAAAATATTTGGTCCCATGGGTCTGTGGTTTCCTGTGCAGAATCAGGAAACATAGGTACCGACTTAAAATGCACAAAATGTAAAAAATGTTATAATTTTGTTGCAGACACTTTAATCCCATGAACTCTTGATTTATTATTTCGTTTTTGACCCTAATGCAGAAACTGTAATGAATTAGTTACCATTTGGTGGTCCATAAGGCTCAGTGCTTGGTCCCCTTCTCTTCTTTCTCTAATCCCATTTTCTTGACAAAGTAATATCCTCTCATGGGTTTTCTTACTGCTACGTGGATGGCACTCAACTTCTCCTTTCTTTCCCACCTTCTAACTCCCAGGTTTCATCTAGCATCTCATCATGGATGGAACCCCATCATATGAAACTCAACCCCAGCAAGACTGAACTGCTGTACATCTTTGGAACCACTGGTACTCACCATGATCTTTGGTCACTCCATCGACAGAAGCACAAACCCTTGGTGTAAATGTGAATGACCAGTTACGGTTCTCGAGTCATGACCCACTATCCCTCAAGATACATGAAAGACAAGCATCTAGACTCTTTTCTGTCCTGGCACCAAAGTGATGGAACAAACTTCCCCTGGGGTCAGAACAGTCACTTGCTGTCTTCAAACACTGACTGAAGCTGAATTAAATTTGTTTTTGTTTTTTTGTTGTTGTTTTTTTCTGACAAAGTTGTACACATAATGATAACCTGATGATAATCCAGAGCACTCTGGAGCTCAGACTGAGATGAAGGTTTATCTTTCAACAGAACAACAACCCTAAGTACACAGCAAAGATAACAAAGGATTGGCTTTGGGACAATTCTGTGAATGTCTTTGAGTGGTCTAGCACGACTTGAACCTGATTGAACATCTCTGGAGATAAAAATAGCTGTGCACCGTTACTCCTAATACATTTCATGGAGCTTGAGATGATCTACAAAGAAGAATGGCAGAATCTTCCCAAAAACAGGTGTGCTGGGCTTGTAGCATCATACTCAATAAGACTTGAGGCTGTAATTTCTGCCAAAGGTGTTTCACCAAAGTATTGAGCAAAGGCTGTGGATACTAATGTACGTTATATTTTTGCGGGTTTTTTTTTATAAATTTGCAAAGATTTTAAACATACATTTCTCATTTTGTCATCATTGGATACTATGTGTAGAATTTTGAGGGGAAAAAATTTAATCCATTTTGATTGAATCCAGCAAATGCTTTCCGAATGCACTGTGTGTTGAGCATTGGATATCAAGGTCTCCGTTCTGACATTTGTATTTGGCAGCATCTAAGCTTGATGTATCTCCGGATTCTACCCTCTACAAACAAGTTAAGTGGACAAGAGGCTGTATTTCCCTCAATAAATCCCAACTCTTTTAAACAACATCCATACATGCACAGGTGAAGTGGGATTATTTACGATGGAGTAAAATAAATTAGTGATGTCGTGCATATACGGTACTAAGCCTACCTTATGCCTAAAACTGCTGTCTTCTCATAAACATTACTCCTACATGCCCACTTGTTTTAACCCCATCTATTCCTGGATGGGCTTCCTCCGCCTCCAGGACCCACTCTATAGTGCCTCCTCATCCATCACTCCAGCAGCAGGGAGAGTTCAGATTCAAACTGGCTCTTGAGGCCTGTAAATATATCAATATAGGATCATAACTCTTGGCTTATAGCCATAGGTAAATTATGCCGCACACACTCAATGATGAGATTCTACACATTACTGACCACGTGTGACGTGAGCCACATGCTGTCACAATTCAGCAGCAGGAGTATTGTGGCAGTGCTCACAAGCTTCACTGCACTTCTAAAACCCTAGTAACATTAGACGATGAAGTGAGAGATGGGTTCATTACACTCAACAGACCAAACATAGAAATTCCACTGGGCATTGCAGTGTCAGAGGAAGTAAATGGAAGCAGTGTAGCTAACATACCTAGAGTCCATTAGAGCACAAACTTTAAGAAAGAACAAACAGTATACAGAGTAAAAATAGGGCTGAGTCATGCAACACAAATGTACTTGTTTTTGAAAGCTGCCGTTTAGAGAAGGTTTGATCCAGTAGAAATGCTGGAATTTGACCATCTCAACTCTTATCTTGGAAAGTTATTAATGATATCCGTGTTGTCCTCAAAGTGTCCTTGTGTTACTGAAGAATTTATAGATCAGATGGATTAGTTTTAAGCCTAGCACATGTTTACTTCAGCAACTTCTCCAGCCTTCTCAAAGATTCCAGCAGTGGTGTTTCTTCTGTTCAGACCTTCTCCAAGTGGCACTTCACTTAGTCAGATAGTGTTTAGACTTTCTAGTCTTGCTTCCATATACTCCCTGTTGCTGCACTTTTGCTAAAGGGGTGTTATATGTAAATTATAGACTGACTTAGACTTGGGGTTTCACTTAGATTTCATAGAATCTATTACATAAGTGGCCTTAGTGTTGAGGTGCATATAAAGAAAAGGACTCTCAAAATGAGGCATCACTGTAACATTTAATATAATAACGTTATTAGGGCTAGGGTTGCACAATATATTATTTAAGCATAATCATCATAATGTATTCATATGCAACAGACGAATTGCAGGATGTGCATAATAAAAATTAAATCATACAAGTCATGCTATATCTGGCTTGATATAAAAGAAAAATTCAGACTGTTTTCATTCTCCAGGACATATCAAGCAGGGAGATTATAGAGATTATACTATATCTGCCTAATATCCTTAATTTTACTCAGATTGTCTTTAAACAGAGGGTCTTGTTAATAATATGACAAATTTTGTTGCAGAAACATCACAATGTAATTTTTCCCCCAATATGGTACAGCCCTAATTACAGCCCAACTGTTCCTCAAAAAGGCCACAATATTAAAGCTCCTGTCACTCAAAACTGTCATCATGTAATCAAAACCTCCCATCCATAAGTGAAACATTCAGAGTGTCTCATACTGGTTCATGCTGCAGAAGCTCTGCATCAATGTTTC
Organism: Acestrorhynchus altus; assembly: GCA_034509495.1. Lineage (NCBI taxonomy): Eukaryota > Metazoa > Chordata > Actinopteri > Characiformes > Acestrorhynchidae > Acestrorhynchus > Acestrorhynchus altus. The sequence continues at coordinate 13,373,697 of CM067513.1, forward strand.
ATGACTATGGATGGTGAGAGTGATCAGCTGGGACTATGAATAAGGCATGGTTCAGCCATTCCTAAAATGTTCCTCTGACATGGCAGGATCAGACCTTTAGGATGCTTCCTGGAGGAACAGAAGGGTGACAGCTAAACCACATGTCTCATCAAGCATTTGTTTCCTAGTACATAATTTAAACAAACCTCTGGCACTCTTTAAAAGCATGTTCAAACATGGATGAAATCAAACTGAACAGGACACTGGGAATTAGAACAATAATGATGTGCTAGCAAGGAGAAACTGCTGACTAAACAGGGACCCTCAGAGAGAGAGAGGCTAGGAATGACCAGATATGAGAACAATTCTTAGTGTAACCCTACAAAGATAGGAATGTTTGGTCTGGTGTAAGGAGTAATTATGCGACTGTCTAAGAATAGGGGGTGGTAGTGGGAAAAGTGCTGCAGAATGCAGTACGGAAGAAGTGTTTTGGAAAGGAGGCAGTGGGAGGATGATAGTAGGAGAGGTTGAGAACAGTTATATTGTACGGGCTTTACATAACGTGCAGTGTAATGAGGTTATATATCTTGTGTTCTCTAGAAAGCACTTAGAAAGCATCTAAGCAGTCGCTCGAGAGAAAAACCATCAAGATCGGCCTAATAGTAAAGAGGCAAAAGACTGCATGAGCATTTTACCAGAGACAACATTTTTCCTTCCATGTTTGCTGATGCATACAGCATTGAAAGGTCACATACAGCAGCAGTTAATTCGTCCCCTATCAACACACTGCAGTTTGGGTATGTGTGTGCTGTTGATGATTCATACTGCCATTTGCTAACTTGTGGTGACTGCAGCACATTACTTTACTATGTATATCTAACTACCAACCCCCCACACACACAGACTAAGAAGACTGACAGGGTAAACTATGTGCTTTTTTCTCCAATGACACAATGTGCTACAGCAAATATAAATAGCCATGCTGGTGTTACAAAATCTCCAAATGCAGATAGTCTCTGGCAGACCCATGCCTTCCCACTGCCGTACAAAAAATGCATGACTCCCTTCCTAAAGTACCAGTACATTCAATCATGCCACCTGGTCTTCTGGCCCACCTGGAGGTATTAGCATGACATTTCTTGAACCCTCCCCTTCCTTCATGCCTAATTAAAGCCATACGTCACACTGGCCCATGCGTGTAAGTAATCAAACCCATTAAATATTCACCAGTCTGTTTTCCGAGTGACCTTTGCTAGTAGACATTGCAAAATGTGGATCTATGCACCAGCTGGCCAAGGCTAATTTTACCCACTTGGTCTTCGCCTAAAACCATGGTCTTTCTCTCCACAAATGCACAACAGCAGCAGATTTACAGGCCGCAGCTGCAAGGCTCAGACACTGATCACTAAGGTGACTGGCGGGGTACAAGGGACAGAAGGAAGAAACTTCAGATTGCTCATCCCCTTCAATCGTCCCTGTGCCTTTTTTGGCACTTGCATCTGAGCCCCATTCTTAATATCAGGCCTGTATTGGCATATTGCATTACGGTTGCACCTGAACAGCCCATGATCAATACAGCAACAGCAGGCTCTTTTTCTCTCTGCCTATTTCCAGACATAAATATTTGAGGCATATCATGTGACTGATAATAATATTTGGGAGATGTGCGACAGCAAGGCAAAAGGTTTTTAAGTGGCAGATGCTGAATCACCGATAACTGAAAGCAACAAACTCATGCTTTTTCCTTTGTTCCTAATACATTTACAAAGCCAGACATGCTTCGTACCAGGGTTTTGTTTCTTTTTTACATTAGAGCTAGTTAAAAATTAACAATGAATTATGCAATGAAAAAGTAACATTTATTAAGCACCTTTCTAGATATACAATGACACTTTCAATCAGCACTCTTCACCTTCACCCCCCAACACACACCAGTAAGAAGCAACAACGGTAGCTTACTCTCTGGAATTTTCTCTGGAAATGACCGTCCACTTGGTAGACTGCTTTGAGCACTAGGGGGTTTCACCCAGGACAGAGAGCCAATCAACATCTGGTGCTAACCACCGTGCCACCCAGTGGAAGCTTATGTCCAAGGTTGAGCAGAACACTTTGAGAAACTATAATGGTTGAAAATTAATTACACTTTTTAAAATGTGCTCTACTGGAAATATTATAATATAGTACATAAAAAAGTAACACATTTAGAATACATTTAGGATAAATCTTGATAATGGTGAAAATTGTACAATTCCAATTGGAATTGTAGACTGATACCAATATCTGCTATTGTTCACAGTTACAGTTGTTTATAAAGACTGTACTAATGTTTTGTTGAGTGTAAACAAATACACATTCTCTACCTAGAACACACTTTACATTTGCATGCACAAGCTTATTTGCTTATTTGAACATTTCGAGGGAAATTTTGAAGGAAAGTTATGGCACATTTCATTTTATACTTTATTTAGGGCCTAAGTTAATTGCATTCATGTTCAAATAAGGCTGTAACAACAAAATGTGCAAAAAGTAAATACTTTTATTTTGTCATGTTACAGCCTTATTTCAAAAAGGATTCAGTTCATTTTGTCCCTCAATTCTACACACAACACCCCACAATGACAAAGTGAGAAATGTTTGAAATGTATGCAAATTCTTAAATAAATATATAATAATAAAACACAAAAATATAATACTATATTACATTACATTAGTATTCACAGCCTTTGCTCAATACTTTGTTTAAGCACCATTGGCAGCAATTACAACTTTAATTCCTTTTGAGTATAATGCTAAAAGCTTGGCACATCTGTTTTTGGGAGGTTTCTTCTTCTTTGCAGAACCTCTCAAACCCCATCAAATTGGATGGGGACTGTTGGTGCACAGCCATTTTTAGAGATCTCTAGAGATGTTCAATCAGGTTCAAATCTTGGCTCTGGCTGGGCCACTCAAGAGCCACTTATTCACAGAGTGGTTCTGAAGCCACTGCTTTGCTATCTTGGCTGTGTGCTTCTTGGGATCTTCAATGCAGTTTTTTTTTTTTATCAATACAACCCTGTCTACAGGTCTACAGACAATTCCTTATAATGCATAGCTTTCTTTGTGCTTTGGCATGTACTATCTATTATGGGATCATAATAATATATATATATAAATACACGTTTGTGTGCCTTTCCAAATCATGTCCAATCAAGCTGTAGAATCAATGTCTACATTGATCTACAAGACTGGCCAATGGAAACAAGATGTCATGGCTGTGACTGTGAATACTTATGTGCCTGTTATATTTTTGTTTTATTTTTAATTAATTTGCAAAAAATTCAAACAAGCTTTTCTCACTTTGTTATCATGGTGCATTGTGTGTAAAATTCTGATGGAGAAAATTGATTTGTGAAGTGAAGAGCTGTCAGTAGTTTCCAGATGCACTGTAACTGAGGTTTACAATGATGACCTCAGATTTACCTTACAGATTAGCTTCCATACCTTCCCCAGGTTAACATAACTGAGATTGACAAAGATGACATTTTACCATGTAATGTTATTCGTAGGCAAATGTAACTGACAAAGTCATGTCACACAACAAATTGGATTGTGTTTTAATATGGCAGGACAGTGGGCACAGGGACACACTACTCATGCACCTGTAAAGCATGTTGCAAGTGGTGGTTTTCAGCAATCACCTATTTTGAATATGTGCCCACGTTATGTATGTGCTTAAATTAAACACCCTTGCCTGAACTCCGTTACGTAATGACAAATAGTCTTGCTTATATTTTCTGACACTGTCACCTACTGTTATTTATAACAATTGATGATCTGAACATCATATATATTTAGGGTTACAGCCAAAGCTGTGTAAGACTTATTGCCAAGCTATAGCAATAACTTTTTACTTATTTTTTTAATATATTTTTATACATCTGAGCCAGAAGGTCTGAGAGGGTAGACTGATCAAATGGAGCAGTCTTGTTGGTCCTTACAGGAGACCTTGGCATCTATCCAGAAAGTTGACCCTGAGGTTTCTAAATTTAGACACTTAACGGCCACCCACCTCATTTAGCATGATCAGCCAGCCAAGAAAATGCATTATTGGCACTTTAAATCAATGAGAGGTTTGGTGTGTTAATCTACGCTGATTGTAGCCGAGCGCTCAAGTGGAAAAGATCATGAGCCTGCATTTACTGACGGTTTAAAGCTGACTATTGTGTTCTGCCACTCCTATCATAAAATAATACCACCAAGAAAAAAACGAAACACACTTATGATCCAGTGCTTATTTGCTCTTGATTGTTTATGGTAATGCATTTAGACAAGTGTTATTCTTGTTTAAAATTAAAATGAATAGTTGCAGATATTGTTAAAAACCAACTATCTGCTTCCAGTTTAATACTTCAGGTGCTGTAATGCTTTAAAGAGGCTGTGTAATTTGAAGTGCATTATGAGAATTAGGTAATATTTAAAATGTTTGACATTGTTAAAAACATAACCTTCACTCCTCAGCTCATACAGTCCATATATGGAAACCAATCTTCAAAAATGGCCCAGTCATTCTAAGACGATTAGCCCCACCCAGTCTTACTGAAGTTATCAGACATGTTTCAATCCAGAATGTCCAGAACAAGGCCATTTAAATACTGTCACTGTCAGTAAAAAACCTTGACAATCTTACAGGAGAAGACAAAAACCTTAACTTTCAGTGGAAGTCTATTTATTATGGACTTTTGATGGAATGTAAACTGACAGATTCACTTCATGTCAAAACTGGAAAAAATGGAGATGGAAAAGTTATATGTGCTTTATATTATTAATTGCTAATATAAATAAAAAGTCAATTTGCAAAATACAATTCTACACATATCTGTCTATTCAGTCCACAACAGTTTAGCTCCTCCCATTCACACTGTCATAAAAAAAAACAACAAAAAAAAACAGCTTAGTCTTAGTTCAGGTGTAGGAAAACAAGGGCTGGAATCCAGCACAGTTTGTTGATTTCCCTGCTCTAATACACTAAAACTTGGGTTGAATCAGATGCAATTGAGAAGGAAACGTATGCAATCCAGCCCTCCAGGCCTCCGGTTCCCTATTGCTGTTATAGGAATATAAAGGGATGTACAGAGGTTGGAAACAGACATCTGAAAAATAATTTGACTTGTTTTGCATACATATAGTTGAAAAAAGATAGACCTTGAAAAAAGACATAAACAGACCTTGAGGAGAAAAATAAAACAATGTAGCATAAATTCATGTAGGATTATGGGCTGGTCCACATCTGACTCTAATTATTGTATAATCCCAGTGTGGACATCTGTTGGTGTCAGCCTGACATGTTATGTAGTGAACACATCCACGTCCACCTATTCACACACCCCTCAAACTGGATCAAGGTGCTAGTTTGAAGGGAAGAATCCTTTTATGTATTTTTGAAAATGAATGGTAAGATCTGGAAAGTCTTTCTGTGAGACAGACTGTCTGAAGAATGTGACAGTGGGCGCAGATGAGGGGCGAATAAAAGGTACGTAATGAGTAGTGTGCTGACATCACTGTCACAAAAAATTCTGTTGTTTCAATGACTGAAACGTCTGCTCAGAACGTGTAAAATGAGAAAAGCTGAGAGAAACAAACTGTAAAATGAAAATGTACAATCATTCCCTTCTGTGATCGCTTTTTCTCTGGTTCTCTGCTCCTGCCATCAACCTAATTGATGCAATGTCACCCTGGCATCTCATTACACCCCGATCTCTCTTTCTTTTCCTCTCTCTCCCTCTCTGCTGTCTTTTAAATGAATGGCTAAACAGAAGAGGCAGCCAGACAGACATTCTGCAGCTCCAGCCACGCATTTAAACTCAGTCTGTTCGCTTTCTCATTATGGTTTTGTGTTTCAACCAGACCGCTCCCATCACGAGAGAAAGGACTGAGACAGATTCGTCTAGGATTGAAATAGATAGAATACACTTTTACACCAGCAGAATAATTTAGTGCCTGGAATGGATCATGGCACATGCCTCGGGGAGAAAGAGCAGGACGGTCTCTCAGGTCCAGCCCTTATTATCATGCAGAAGCCCTCCTCACCAAGGCAATCTGTCTAACACCCTGCTCACACAGCTGACAGCCAGGCTGCAACAACACGCCAATCCAAGGAAAGATGCCGTTCACCTGACCTACAGATTTCATTTTGCATGTCCTTGCAGGCCACTCTTTGTTGTAATTTGTACTGTATTTGGAATATTAAGCTATGTGCATGACTAACATAGCATAATAACATATTTCAAATGTGCATCAGAATCCAAGACTCAATCATTGGCATCAGAATGTAAAATATTTCAAACCAATATGTATTATGAACATACCGAACACATGATCCAACCAATTACAGTTCTCCATCCATAACAGTTCAGTAGATACTCATCTGTTGTGCTGTAAAAATCAAATGCACCAAATTACCCTGAGTTGCATCAGATCATGGATCAATCTGAACAAAAGTCAACACTGGTATTTGGATGACCATCAAAAGAAGCAGCTTATATGATCTATGGAGCAGAACTTCTGGGTTTCGTAGCCATAAGTTGCTGTTCTGGCCCCAAAACAGCCATCTCGGGCTGAAGAGTGAAGCGTGAGAGGAACGATAAGAGCCTAAGAGGAGAACAAAAGAAGGAAAACAATGTGGAGAGCTGATTGGTTTAGCAAGAGAGCGCGAGGGAAGGATAGTGGAGAGTCTGGCAGTGGAAAGGGGCGATGCAGAAACTCAGCGTGTGTCCTTCAGTCCAGGAAAAATTCCCCTCGGTCGCTAGAAATCAATTTGGCACAAAGTGCTGAGGACTCGGGCAGCGGCCTGTTGGAGGCTCTGAAATACGACGGCTTGTGATATTGGATTTGCGCTGGCCTGTGCATCAGCACTTTTTTTTCTTGGGCAGCCTGCGTAAGCCGAGGCTGGGAGGCGAGCCCACAGCAAGCCTGCACTCAGCACAAGGAAAGAGATTGTTATGGGTTTTTTCCCTCTGGATTTAAACTTGTGTTACTTCTAGTTGACAGAAGAGAAAATAAACTTGATATAACTGGTTAATGGGATCTAGCACAGTCCAAACTTTTTGCTTGAATGTAAATAAGTTGTATTGACATTTGGCTCTTGTATCATAGCTTTGGCTTATAAGCCGTGGTATTATGGGTGTCCATGATTTGACCTTTCATATGAACATTACTTTGAATGAATACAAATGCAATTTTCTGGTTCATTCACAATTTTAACTAAGCTGGTGCTCTAATGCATGCTAATAGATGAAGCATATTATATTATTATAGCTACCCATAAATATAATGGATGAAAGATTATATAGGTAGCGATATAGAGGGTCCAATAAAGCCATCCTCCATGCTGCACTTTAGGCTTTGGTGCAATTGCCTGGCTGCAGCGCTAGTAATTACCACCGTAATTACCATAGATCATAGTATAATTTGCCTTAAATGTGACCCCTCACATTAATGTATATTACATTAACATTTAAAACATTTAGAAAACACTAGAAGTCCAAAGTGATTTACAAAAAGGCCTTGCTGTTTACTCAGAAAATATCCTTAACAAGCTTGGAGGGGATAAAATCCATAAGATACCCCAAACTCATTTGCTGGCAGATAGAGTAGTATGAACACCTATATATACAATATACATGTACTAAGCTTTACCAGAATGTCAAGTCAAGTCTGAACAAGTACTATCATAAGCCTTTAAAGGAAATGTGCATGATTCAAAAAATGACTGCTTAACAACAGTTGATATTCAAATTCAACACCACAATCACACCCCTCCCTTCAGTGCTCTTTAAGAATCTCCAACCCCCAAAATTCATGCATGTTCATTGCCAAGGTAACAACACTGGGTTCCAGACCAAAAAATGTTTTTCCTCTTCAGCTGTTTCTCTGCCACCTCTACTTGTCTGTACAATGTGTTCTTCCATATACTCCCGTCCCTCCTTTTCCATCTGTGCACAAGCAGGAATGCCTTCTGCTGGAATTGTTGGTTTGAGACACTTCTGTGGTTTTTTTTTTCATTTACAGTACAAAGGCTGAATATAAAACCACACTTGTTTTCCAGTGTGCAAACAAAATGGAGAGTTAGCGGACAGTGAGGAAATATTCACAGAATTTTACAAAAAATATAATGTACAAGATTATTGCTGAATTGAATATTCTCAAAAGAGACTGGTCTTCAAGTAATTCTGTTGTTCTGACACCCTGCAGAAATTCGTTTCTGCTAAGTTTCCAGGACAGTGAAAAATCTTTACACTTTTTTCCCATGTATCTTGGGGGATAGTTGGTCAAGCCAAGCCATACTTGAAGCTTGAAGGGCTCTTGGTATGGATTGGGGTTTGAACACTGCCATCAACTATGCAGGGACTGGTCCATTTTTGCTTTATAAGCCTGCATCAGGGTTTAGAATCTGATGCAGGCAGCTACAGAAAGCCAGTAATGAGAATGCAACACAGCCTTAAATTAGAAACACTGAAGACTGAAGTCATGCCACTACATTGTGGATTAAATTCAAGAGCCTTTTGGCATGAAGACCGCCACTAGAAGACCAGTCAGAAAGGAGCTGTCGTGGTCAAGTCTTGAAAATACAGAGCTTTACAGGTGGGCAATTCAATGTCAATTCACATTCACATAAAACAATTCACACAAGTTCAGAAAGAGTGACAGATTCTAGCATTTATTAACCTGTTGGGAGGAAAATGGTTCCTCAGTGAGAGGAGTAAAGACAATTCTTCAGTCACATCACTATTTGTAAGTCATAAATGTACATAACATTTTGTAATGAACTCATGCCCTTGTCCAGGGAGAATTCATTTCTTGTGCCCAATGATTCCAGGTAGACTCTTGACCCTGGCCAAAAAGAAGAGAATAAGATGGCAAAATGGATGGATGGATGTGAATAAAAGTCGATCGCCCTGTGTCTGTCCATTTTTTTATCCATCCTCAATGTAATCTGCAGCATTTAAAACATGTTTTGCAGGTGAATGAGTGGAGCCTGAGGTTAGGATATAACAATGTTCTGAGTGGCATAGTCTGAATGCAGCCTTGGCAGGCAAGTGTGAGTTAGTTATGAGTCAGGTTCAGCAGAGGTTTCAGTCCACTACTACAACAACAACAACAACAACAACAACAACAACAACAACAACAACAACTACTACTACTACTACTACTACTACTACTACAACTAATAATAATAATAATAATAATCATAATAATATAGTTGCAAGTGGCAATTATTGGGGTCCAAGCACTTATAAGCCCATTGGAACCAATTGCAACAGTATGGAACTATAGAACATATTATGTGAAGTTTGTGTAGATGCAGTGTTTTTACTCCTGGTATTTTTAATCAGTCTGTGAAGTCTTTTTATGTCTTATTGAACAACTTTGTCTTGCACACATACAGCTTGTCTAGTCCATGATAATTATGGAAGGTAATGAATAAAAAACTAAACTCCCTGTCAGGTTTTGCAGTTTGGACTCTGAGTGACTCGGCAGGCTAATGTGCAAGCACTGTGCTCCAAGGACTGCAGGTTCGAATCCTAGGTCATGCTGCATGACATCAGCCTCTGAAAGATCAGCCATGCCCTCTGGGTGGGTAGATGGCGTTTTTTCCCACATCACACCCAGTTGTGGCACAAGCTTCTGATAGCTGCCTGGCACTTTCATCTAAGTGCGTTGGCTGCTCAGCAATGATGAAATAGTGACAAAAATAGTACAAAAAGAGGCAGAGGTTTCACATGTATCGGAGAAGACATGTGCTTGTCTTCTCCCTCCTAGTGTTGGGAGCATCCTATGTGATAAGGGGAGAGGCCTAATGGGGTTGGGTGATTGACACTTACAAATTGGGGGATGAAAAAAAATTATAATAAAATAAAATAATAATAATAATAATAATAATAATAATAATAATAATAATAATAAAGAAGCCAGCACACCAACAGTCACATCCGAAAGCTATACTATCCCCATTCAGCACACTATCCAGCACATCCTAACACAGCCAGCACTTCACCTGCCATTTGTATTGCTGGCCAGCACACCAGGTTGGCTTCAAATGTATCTTCACTCTCCAGTGTTGGGAGCGCCATATGTGAAAGGGGTATGGTCCTAACTGGGTTGGGTAATTGTGACTTCCAAAAATAAGTGTTTTGCTGTCTTACTGGCTTCGTAAAAGCAGTGCTGGAACATCTACCATATTCTCAGCCTCTGTTTCTCAGAGACAGTCGTCTGCATGCTGATATTCTGCTGGAAATGCCTTAAACCTGTTAAACTCCCACCATCAGAGCTCAGAGGATCCTGCACTCAGAACAACAGACATCCACCAGAGAAGATGTGTGTAAGTAGACCCTCAGTACCGCCCACCCTGAGCGGGGAACAGTAGAGACAGAGGCTGTCCAGGACGCTCTTATTTCTCCCGTTTGTCTCTGTATGGATGGAGTTTCTTCAGGCTCTCAATAGCAGAATAAAGGGCGAGAGTTCCCTCACACACTGGCACGCTGTTGGTCTGCGTCTGTCAGCATGTTAACAAGTAATTATCTGCACTGCTTTCTGCTCGACTTCCAACAAATAAATAATAAACAGCGTGTTTCGTGTTCGTGAGCCACGAAAAACAGAGCGGCCCATATGGCCTGTCACTGGCCTGCGGTGAAGAAACGACATGAAGAAACATCATGAGGAGGAGAATCATTCCATGACGACCGAGTCCTCGAGACCACCCCTCTCACCCACCCTCTTCTCCTCTACTCTCCTCTCCTCTCCTCTCCTGTCCTCCTCTGCTCTACTCCCCACCCCTCCCCTCCTCTCCTCTCCTCTCATCTCCTGTCCTCCTCTCCTCCTGTCCCCCTCTCTCCTCCTCCTACTTTAAAATCACTTTGGCGCATCAGTGCAGACAGCAGTGTTTCTTCCTACGCCAGTATTCCGGCAAACCCCGCCTCTCCACTACGATTGGCTAAATATTTCGCCCCCTACACTTTCATTGGCTGATGCTTCATTTACATAGTAAGACTTGGGGGTAAGACTGATGACTCTAATGACTTAATAAATGCAACATGATAGGTTTATGCTATATTATTACTATTAATAATAATAATAATAATAATAATAATAATAATAATAATAATAATAATAATAATAATAATAATAATAATAAATTATATTACTACATATTACTACTACTAAATATATTCAACAATGTGAGATTGGCTAATAGTATCTCACCTAATTTGCATAGTGCAATTTTAATCATCATTTTGTATTATAATTAATATTGTTTTTTGTTTTTGCTGTTTTTCCATATGGAAAAGAAGTACATTCATAAAATACAAGTTTTCAAAAAATAGTTTTCCATTCAGTTTCCTTTTTTTTTTTGGTTATTTGTTTTTATTTGTTTTTGTTTTTTTTGGGGAGGGGGTGTTGGCCATTTTCATATATTTACAAATATAACTCTTATGTGTATTTTCTGTATGGAGTTGTGGCTGTTGTTTCTGGCTGGAAGCAAAACTGTCCTGCAGGTATAGGGTTATAACTGCTCCTCACAAGCAGTCTATCGTGGGTCAGGAGGAGGAGCGACGATAGCAAATCACAGTGTAGGGGCGTGGTCTATAGGAATACAGGTGGTCAAATAGCCTCTATACCAAATCCACTCGGACTCTCTCACGTTCACTTTTGCGCCCCCTGGCGTACGACCGCGCGACCAACGCCAGCCAAGTTTCACCAGCGCGCCTCTCCAAATCGTGTGTATGGGAATGTGTGTGTCCTCGACCGTGGGTGATGCTCTCGACAGTGGGTCTCACGGGGTTCTCGCTCGTTACCTTGAAGCTGTCCTTTAGCTCGCTCTGCTAGAATGGAGTGCGAGGTGGTGGAGCAGCCCGGAGTCCGCCTGGAGCCGCTCAGGAGCTCCCACCTCCCGGGCAAAGCGTCCCCCAAATCTCCCAGAGCGGAGAACCACCCGACCTACAGAGAAGAACCCAAAGTGACAGCCAACGGGGTGCATGACATTGAGGACAGGATTCTACGAATGACGGGCTATTATGGCTACTATCCTGGATATTCCAGCCACAGAAGTAAGTGAGGACAGAATGGGAAGCAGGTGGGGAACATCAGAGGGTCACGTTTCTCGTGTCCTAGGGGGCAACATCTGATTTGCAGACCACCCATGTCCATTTCATGTCCATGTGATGAGAATGAAGAGGAGCTGGTGTGCTGAAGCTGGTAGGACTGGTAGGAATGGTGGGAATGGTAGGAATGCAGGTTGCCAGTGTTTGACACTAATGTTTACATAAAACTGGTGGTGGGCGGTGAAGGAGTGGGCTTCCCCTGAAAGCTAAAGGCTTGCAATATCACATCTTCACTGTTGGATGCTCTTGGCTTTGAGAAGTTCCAAACCAAACTTTGGAATGGCTGTAATCAGCGTGCTATGGATCAGAATAAACCTGATCAGAGGTCACTCACTGTTTTTACCTAGAGAGAGAGAGAGAGAGAGAGAGAAAGAGAGAGAGATAGATAGAGAGTCAAATCACCCCTCCACCTGAGCACTCCACTATGTGCTGTTATGTGCTCTGTATGAGTTCATTTAATGTTGCTGGCTTTGCTCTACAGCTCTTGTTATACCAGTGACTGCAGCTCTTAGCTAATTGAATAAAGCTTCCTTTGTCCAAAGACCCACTATTTTCAAAAGAGTCGAATAAGCATGTACATGCATATCTACTTGATAAGAGAGATTAGACATAGTTTTATGCCATTTTAAATGTTTGAGTGTTGTGGTTCTATTATACACCACTGTTTCTCAACCCTGGTCCTGGAGGCACCCCCTACCCCACATATTTTGGAGCAGTTTTTTCCTCAACCCTGGTCCAGGAGGCACCCCTACCCTGCATATTCTAGACATTTCTCTCCTCCAATTACACCTGATTCGACCAATCAGCTCAGTGCAAAGCCCTTTCAGATTTGCGGGGAGTGTGGTAAAACTGAAACATGCAGGGCAGGGGTGCTTCCAGGAACAGGGTTGACCCTGCAACACTGTTTTAGAGCTTTCCCTCTTCCCACCACACTTGATTCAACTAATCGGCTCAGTAACAAGCTCTCAAACATGCATGGGGTGTATTAAAGCAAACAGGGGTACTTCCAGGACCAGGGTTGAGAAACACTGTATTAGAGGATCCGTTAAATACTAAAAAAAACCCACTAATATTGTGTTTAAATTGTACATGCATTGTGATTACAGTTCAGATATATTCAATATTGCCTTGTATTTCTTTGACCATCATGTTCTACTTTGGTTGGGTTACACAATTACTTTAATTCATCGTCCAGAGAAACCTCTACAGCTCAAACACATTGCAGCCTTCTGATATATCAGTATCGCAAATGGCAGAATTGTAATCGTGTATCATGCAGCCCTAGTAGCCAACCATGTTCAACAGCTTAAATCTAAGATACAGCTGCTAGGCTTCAATAAGCCTGGTTGTATGAATGGTAATCAGATGAACAGGTTGGAAAGCAAAGTGGGAAAACCCTGGAAAAAAAAGAGCCTGGCTCCATCATCTCTAGTGTGCCGTTATTGGACTGGTGCAAGACGTGCCTATGTGAGTCATGTGTAATGAAGATTGCAGTGCCGTGTGTGGGGGTGGGGGTGGGGTGGGGGGTGGTTGTATTTATCAGGATCCCAACGGATGGAGGCCTGAAAGAGTAAGACTGCTGCATGTTCCCTCGACCCACAAGCCGCATTACATAAGCATGCCACGCATGAGGTGCAGCATCATGCATTGCAATTCAAACCCTAGACTGGCGAAGAGGACCAGCAGGATGATGGTGTCCTTGCACAAGGGCACTGTTTTGACCTCCTTAAGAAAACACATTTCTCTCACACATCTTTTCTTATTATGCATTTTATTACTATATATATATATATGAAGGCGTGGGAGTGAGTTATTATTATGTATGTGTATGTGTTTACTGTCTGACCAAGCAGTGTACATTTCATCTAGGGCTGGAAGATATGGAAAAAATGTCACATTATTTAAAGACATTTTTATGATTCACAGTATTTACCATATTTTGACACGCAGAGAAAATGTTTTAGTAACAACAGATTCTTGAAGGCTGCTATCCACACATTACTCCATACTTGGGACAGTGATTTCTATTCACATTTGCTGCACTGTATCCACTGTATGCACTCTTTGTAATAAAACTACAGTTCGTCAGAGGTTTTTCAGCACGGATGGTTTCCACAGTGCTCAGAGAAGTACACACATCATCAAAATAATGAAAAATAAAATTGATTAAAAATTTAGACTGAAGCTACACATTCAGAATAAGTGTCATGTGATATTGAGGTTCATAATAGTGTTCTGCCATAATTAACGTAGTTCCTGCAGATTTTGATGGAGGGGTGGAGTGTTGATAGCAGGTCCAGTAGCATCCCTCACATTTCAATCTGAGATAGGACTGGTGATAGGACTCCGAATAGGACATTTGGAGTGACTCCATGACAGTAGGGCACACCATTCCAATCAGTTCATTCCTTCTGGGTACAACTATTTTTTGAAAATGAATATATATTCTGTATCACAAGAACAACATTTATTGTGATTTGATCAAATATTATTTGATCTCTTATTTCACCCAAATTCATAATTATCATGCACTTTGGTGTAGCTCAGAGCACTAATACATTTCTTTCATATACTACTTATACTTATCATCATCATTTTGGTAAGGAACAGATATTATCCAGTTTATTTCAGTTTACGCCTCCATTTAACACAATCACAATGGTGTGGCTTTAAGTTCAAATAATCAATCTGGACTAAACGGTTTAAGCCTGTTTTGATCCCTGTTAAATGCTGTGGTTTTAAACATACTATTTTGAACCCTCCATATTCCTTTTAAATGCAGCTGAAACTGAGCAGATATAGATGAACAACACTGTGCTGATAAAAATCAGCTGGAATCAGCTCAGAAAAAGAGTTTGAGAGAGATTGTATTCCTCATAACCTCATTACAGAGATACATGCAGGTGTAATCTAAACATTTTTTCCTGAGTGCTCTGAGACTAAAACGGGCCTCATCACAGCACTCATATCGCTCCATCTCTCCCTACACATTCTCTCCTAGTGAGCTATTTTTACCCACAAGCCTAATGGGACACTACACTTTTACTTAACCGGAGAGGCACTGTTAGCCGTGGACTCACTTGGGAATAAATAGAGACACTTTAATGCAAGCTGCTGACTTAAATAATCGACCCAAAACCTAACAAGCTTAAACAGCAAGTGCTTGGATTTTGCCATGCTTTAATGCTTAGACATATGTTAGTGGAAAACAGATACACCAGTGGGGGAAAACAGTCAGACATGATTTCTGACTACCTCAGTGCAGTGCATATTGTATGCAGAGGTGATCACGTGAGGCGTTTTTGATGTTACATTAATGCCTGATAGAAGTGTATGTAGATCGTTTTGGCAGCAATGTTTTTGGAAACTGGTCACTATATGAATCATTTGTTGATACATATACACTCGTTGTCCAAAAATAGTTGCACCCAGAAGGAATCAACTGATTGTGATGCATGACTGCAGTTGTGTCGTGCCATACAGTCATGGAGTCATCTGAATGGCAGTGGTCCCATTTTTGTCTTGGTGGAGATGACCAACAAATCACTGTGAGGATGCACTGTGGTCAGCATCAAGATCAACGGTTCGTTGTCCAGAAGGCCTGGAGTCATGGTGTAGGGTGCAATTTTGTACAATACCTTTGGCCTTTATTACAGGCAACCAGTTATTTATATTATGTCAAGTTACATTAATAAGGTCTTGCCACCAGTCAGCCTACCTTCTCTACCCGCTATTCCAACAGGACAACACTCGTCCACATACTGTTGCTATCGCAAAAGCTTACCTTGAAGACACAGACACCATGCCATGGCCAGTCACATCACCAGACCTATACCCAATTGAAAAGCTGTGGGATGCTATTATGCACTATGAACACTCCACCCCTACCATCAAATCTACAAGAACTGAGTGAGAATATTCAAGAAGATTTCTGGCATGTTGTGAAATTCATCACATTTCTGAATTACCGCTGATTGAAATTATTTTAATTATTTGATTAAGGAAATTAATGTCCCATTTTCTGTGACTTAATCAACTCTGTGATTAGTTTGCAGTTTGAATAATGAACATAATGCACCCTTACATATTAGTAGAATAATGTGTCCAGTGTATAAACACCAGTCTTCTAGAACATTGTGGTTACGTCCTTGTCCTCTGTTTCTGCACTTACTGTCCATTTTATCAGCTCTATTTATCATATAGAGGCGCTTTGTAGTCCTATAATTATAATTACTGCATATTTTGATAGCCTCTTTTCACCAAGTTTTCTGTTTTCAGGACATCACAGGACCATTGAGTGGTGGATCATTCTCAGCACTGCAGTGACACTGATATGGTGTTGGCGTGTTAGTGTATGTTGTGCTTGTACAAGAGTATCAAACTCAGCAGTGCTGTGTCCACTCACTATCCACTCCATTAGACACTTTGATCTGATTTTGTGCATCTTCTGGATGTAAGCAGAAGTTCATCTATTGCTGCATAGTTTATATTGATCATCTTCTAGTGCTTCATTAGTGTTCCCAGGACCCTGCAAATGTATACAATGTAGTGCAAGATTCCGGCATAGTCTTTTGATTTTCCTGCTCGAGCACACCTGATTCAATTCAAAACAGAAATCTGTGCAATCTGGCACTCCAGGAAAATGGACTGCATCCATATCGAACCATTTTTGTAATACAGTTGTATGGGTGTGAAAAACAAAGGTCTAAGAAGCCTTCACTTGATGAAATTATTCTTTACCAATAGGTTCTTCTATAGCATTAGAACCACTGAAAAGATCTTACAATTTTAAGTCCCTGACCTACAATATACATCGATAACATTATAACCGCTTGGTCTCTACACTCACTATGATATCTGCTCCTCTTACCACACAGGAGCACTTTGTAGTTCTATACAGGCTGTAGTCCATCTATTTCTCTGCCTACATTGTTAGCCACTTTTCACCCTGATCTTCAATGGCCAGGACCCCACAGGACAACCACAGATGCTATTATGTGGGTGGTTGGTCATTCTCAGCACTGCAGTGCATTGACATGGTGGTGGGGTGTCATTGTGTGTTGCATTGGTATGAGTGGATCAGAGATGGCAGTGCTGCTGGTATGTGTTTAAACATTCCACTCACTGTCCACTCTAATGGACTATCCTACCTAGCTGCCCCATCTTAGATATAAATTCAGAGACAGAAGCTCATGTATTTCTGCAGTATGTGTTGGTCATCCTTTTCATCAGTGCTCACAGGATGCTGCCCACAGGATGCTATTGGCTGGATATTTCTGGTTTGTGGACTATTCTCAGTCCAGCAGTGACACTGAGGGGTATAAACACTCCAGCAGCACTGCTGTCTGATCCACTTGTACCACTCCAACACACACTACATTTATGGCACTAAAACACCACCACCATGTCAGTGTGACTGCAGCGCAAAGAACGACCACCACCCACATGTTCTGTAGTGGGTAATAATATTGGACTGTATTTATTAAACTCCAGTGCTCCTGTATTGTCAGTGGAGCTGATACAACCACCATCTGTAGTAATGTTATGGTTGATCTCTGTATATGTTTCATTAGTGCCACCATCTGGTCATTAACCATAAATACCATCACTGAGTGAAGTGAAGTGAAGTTCTGGAAAGGATACCACCCTGGCTGCAGACCTACGTAGACCTACTTACAGTCAAATCCAGGCAATCTGTCATTTATTCACTTAGCTTGTCTGCATTGATTGGATTGCCATATTAATGGAAGAGGGATGCTATAAATGAATCTCCAGGAGTTGGACATGTTTTAATGTAGAGGGATTTACTTTGCCGTATACATGCAGAGTAATATGTAAAGTAAATATATATTGTAAACAATTGGTTGTGGTGGTGGTAGGTGGGTGGAGGTTGGGGGGGGGGGTAATGTAGAAGAGATGTAATACAGTGCATTCCCCACTAGATGGCACTATCTTCATTTTTGCTGTGTTCTGAAAAGCCATGTTTAAAATGATGTGGCATCCTTACCTCTATGCCTTTAAATAACCCTCTGTTTAAAAATGAGGTTCAATGAAAATTTCAAATGTTTCTAGATGATATGAGAAACATTTTCTCCAATCAGGGGACGACTGGTGAGAAGATGTCACTAAATATCTATGCAAATTACTAATTGCCTCCACACTTGAAGGTATTTTATGAGGTCTTAGTTGAGTAAGTGGATCTGAAGTGTTCTGAACACTTTTAGTGTGTGGGTGTTCTCTCCATTTTTCTCTCTCTCTCTCTCTTTCTCTCTCTCTCTCTCTCTCTCTCCTCTCCCAAAGCATCACTTAATAGAGACATATAAAAGGCAGGGCACAACGGGTACACAATAGTGGAGGAACATGCCACTGATCTAAATGACAAAGGCTGTGAATGGGCTGATGGCAGTGCATCATGGAAGAATGCCAGGGCCTGGCTGTTGCTATGGAGGGGGGGGTGTGGGGTACACATTTGGAATCATAGTCCATGACGTGACAACAGGTCTCTGTAGGCAGTGTGTTTGTGAGGATGTGTGTGTGTGTGTGTCTGTGGTAAGGCTGCACAATATATCATCATCAGCTATTGCAGTCTTGGCAATGAGCTTCTAGCCCATCACTGAATTTGCATTGCATGTTGGGAGCATGCTGACCAGTCTTGAATGGTTGGTTGGTTTGAAGAATCAAGGCATTTTGGAAGGTGTGTTAGGTATACCACCCAGACATATCCATTCATTACTTTTGCTACTCCAGTCAAATCCTCATAGAAATGCTCAAACATCTAGTAGAAGATTTTCCATGGATCCAAGGAACAGATTAAACTCTTTATTTCCACTGATTTCCTTGATGAAACAATGAATGAGCAAGTGACATAATGATGATTGGTCTGTTTTTTACAGGTGATGTTATAAAGCTGACATGTCTGAAAAGTCTTATGCCCCTCCATATTGTGTATACGTGAAATTGTGACTTGGGGTGGTGTGGAGCAGAGGAGAGGAGGAGCTGAGATCAGGG
This sequence comes from Acestrorhynchus altus, assembly GCA_034509495.1. Classification (NCBI taxonomy): domain Eukaryota; kingdom Metazoa; phylum Chordata; class Actinopteri; order Characiformes; family Acestrorhynchidae; genus Acestrorhynchus; species Acestrorhynchus altus. The sequence continues at coordinate 13,392,821 of CM067513.1, forward strand.
GGCAGAGCAGAGTGTGGGAGCAGAAAAAAATGTTTCCACAAGATTGAAGCAATGTTATTTAAAAATTTTAAAACTCAATTTAAACAATATCACCTCTGCTCATATCTTGCAGTTTTTTTATTTAATATCAATATTTATATATGTGAAATGTGATATGTGTGTGATGTGTGATATTTACACATTGTGTGTGTGTGCGTGTGTGTGTGAGAGAGAGAGAGAGAGAGAGAGAGAGAGAGAGAGAGAGAGAGAGAGAGAGAGAGGAAATATGCATATATTTACACATATATCCTTTGGAAATGGTTGAATGGATTTTATTTGTCCCAGCTGACTTAAAACAGAGCACTGATAGAAGAGTGTGAGTCCCAGGTGAGCTGTTAAGCTGTGCACAGTTAATAACCAACCTACAGTGGATATTAGGTCATTAAAATGCTCACACATTACACTGCCCTCAGCCTCAAATGTGTATGTGTGTAAACAGGAGTGTGCATGTGAATGTGTGTAAATGTGGTAGCTTTGTACAGGGGTTGGACAATGAAACTGAAACACCTGTCATTGTAGTGTGGGAGGATTCATGGCTAAATTGGACCAGCCTGGTGGCCAATCTTCATTATTGCACATTGCACCAGTAAGAGCAGAGTGTGAGGGTTCAATTAGCAGGGGTAGAGCACAGCATTATGGGTGACATACCAGAGTTCAAAAGAGGACAAATTGTTGGTGCACTTTTGCTGGCGCATCTGTGACCAAGACAGCAAGTCTTTGTTATGTATCAAGAACCACGGTATCAGGTAATGTCAGCACCACCAAGAAGGACCAACCACATCCAACAAGTTAACTGTAGACGCCAAAGAGAAGCTGTCTGAAAAGGATGTTGGTGCTAACCGGTTGTAAAATGTAATTCCCAAGACATTACTGACACTGTATTGGCTGCAAAGGAGGCTAGTACACCATACTTATAAATTGTGTGGTCTAAAACAGGTGTTTGGGATTACACATTGTCAACCCCTGTATGATGAAAGGAATACAGATGAGACCACTAAGAAATGCACCACTGTCTCCTTGATTGTGTGTGCACGCATGCACACTACTTTTGCTCTGCCACACACACACACACACACACACACACACACACTGTATAAGTAATAGTGTTATATTACTGTTATTGGGCAGAACCGACACTAAGTATCTTTAGAATGTTTACTTGCATGTGTTAATCAAATCTCATTTTGATTTAAAATTGTAAACTGGGGAGCACATGGACATATCAAGGACCTAAACATCATAGGGCACTAACCATGCAGTTGTTCAGTTTTGTAAACATTCTAAAGACAATGTCTGTTCTGTGCTAATATTCCTCTTACTAATATAAGCAAACTGATCAATGAAAGTCAAATAATTAATTATGGGAGAATCGGAAAAAAGGTCTTGTGGACATATAATGCCAGAATATTCTGTCATTGTTTTACTGTATTAAGATTTGTTCAGTGTGTACATTGACAAAAACATGACCGTCTGCTTGGTGACACGCCTTAAATCAAACATTAACTTGCTAAATTCATGCCACCGGCTGTGTACTGTTTAAAGAGGACACACCAGTGTATATTATATTCATTACATGTAAACTAACTAATTTACAAATCAGTATAAGTGAAACTTTGAAGAGCTTGAACTATATCGCTAAATGTAATGATATAAAATATGACAGCTAAAATTAAAAAACCTTTTCATAATATTTACTAGTACATTCCACTGACTTCTCCATCACATAAATCCAGAAGAAATAAATTTAAATAAAAAAGTGGAAAGAAATCAGTTTATTTTAAAGACAGTAAACCGAGAACATAATTTTCTGCTATAACTAAGTGAAGATAATTATCATTAATGATTAGAAATAATTTATGATGAAGATAGGCGCTGATGATCATATATGCTGCAATGTTCATTAGCATATTAAAATCTATCATTGTAAGTGTCATCGAATCAAATAGGTAATGAATCAAATTGGGATGGCAGCGTATAACCACTAGTTACACACAGCGTGATGTGTATTTTATCACCCTTTATTACCTATAAACCATTGGGTTGCTGCTCCATGCTTTCACAAAGAAAATGCAATAATAGTATTTATTGGGCATTGCTTTAACACCTCAGGCAATATATTTAGGCATACATACTTTTATTTACTTTTTTCTGCCAGCAGTGTAGAGATATTATCTGTTGTCAAATAAGTACTGTGGACATATTCAGCTAATGAATGTTTCTGTGGAGGGTTCCTACTGAGATATTAGAGTCATAAAATAGGGGCATTAAGGCATTATTATGAGGATCATCAGAAGAAATTTGTGTTCTTTTGCGTGTGTGTTTGAGGTCAGATAGATTAAGTAAGAGTCACTGTAGCACACAGTACTAGGCAGAGGTCTGTGTGATACACAAATGGGACGATCAGGTACAGTGCAAGGTTTGTAACAATACACACACATAAAGGCTCAATATAATTTTTTTAATATGAAGATCAAGATTCAGTTTTAATATTTTATTTGTTACAATTATCATCATTCCCATAAAGCTGGTCACAAAATATCACAGTCTGTAGAATTCACAAGCAACTTCAGGTTTCACAAAGATCGTCCATAATGTCAGTGTTGTCCATAATCCTCTTTCTGCCACCATCCCCAGAGGTCAGGATCATGCCAAACACACTAGCCAGACTACCTGATCAGTTTATCCACCCTGGATGTACCCTTCTTAGATTTGCTGCCTATCTATCATGGATATGAGAACACCGTTCCCACCCAGAGAGAGCATAGACAATTTTGCTCCTAGACTCTCTGAGGCTGCTGAACATTTCATTTCTTTGCCTTAATAAGATATTGGGTTGCTGTTGTGATGCTTTGGGTCATTATACATCTGCACCATTTGATCAATTTTGCAGCATTTGCCTGAATGTGACAAGGAAGTATTCATCCTTCACTCTTCTATCGCTTTTGACATCATCAATGAACACCAGCAACCCAGTTCCACCAATAGCCGTACATGCCCATATCATAACAGTACTTGCACAATGTTTAACAGTTTATGTGAGAATACGCCCATTTATGAAACTCCTCCATATTCAAATAAATTTAACTTTATAAAAGAACCGCCAAGAGATGCAGTTCATGGTTGTCCTCCATATTTAGAGGTCATGACATTCACATTAATCTCCAGTTTGGTGTCAGTTTGACTGTGCTCTTCTTTGGCTCTGCTGATTCCTGCTCCTTGTCCTGAAGCCTGTCTGCTCCTGCAGTGTCACTGTTGCCCTAGCTCTGATTTCATTAGGCTGTGCAATGGCATGAATAGCCATTTTCTTTTTATTCAAAGTTTGTTTAAAATAATGTGAGAGTATGGAATTATAAACACGTGATTGGTATTCTGAATTGATTTGGGAAGTGAACATATTGTTACACCTCTACTAATAGATTGGCTAGCACAGTCAAAGTCCTGGTAAAGGATAATCATGACTTCACTACCCTCATCCTGGTAAAGGATAATCATGACTTCACTACCCCTCATAAGTTTGAGAAACATATATACCATGCTTGTGTTGTGTATTTGTTGTGGCTAGCAGGTGATGCTTTGTGTCTTACTCCAGTGTGCCAGTGAGAGACTGTGAAGGGAAATTAATATTCAAAGAAAATGCTTTTATGCTCAAAACATATGTCAGTAATATTTCATAATGGCTGGGTAGCCTGAGGAGAGCAATTGTATTAGTAGAGGAGTGTGTGTAGGTGTCGGGAAAATCTAGTGTTCCACTGCTGCAAAAGCCATAAGTGAGACCTCTAAAAGGCATGACCATTAGAAGGCCTCTGACAGAGGCAAGCCTGTTCAGTAGATTGTGGCTGGGACTCCTTGGTCAGGTCGGTCAGATTTGGACTTGATCAGTGTTCAACCCATCTAACTGCAGGGACTTCAAGAGTTCCACTGACCTTTTTCTTTTAGTAACAAATCATAGATAGATTCTTGGCATTGCACAGTACTAGCAGGGGTTACAGGGCTTTCATTAGTGAGCTGGGTGTCAGATTGGAGGCATACACACAGTTTCGATGGATGGTTTAGGGTTGTGTCTTTCTTAAAAGCAAATCTGGCACCAAAATGGACATGTTAAATAGGACAATTTAAATCTGAGTACAAAGCATTCCTTGTTTTTACATTTTACACCACAAAAGTGACATAACCCCAGCCCACTAATGGAACCCTTTCAACAATTCAAGCTGAGAAGCAGACACACACACATTGTCCACTTTGGTAGAATACAGTGTTGTTGATACTGAGCATCATGTTTGTCAGTTTGCACAGTGTTTATTAACAAAATATTGGCAACCAAGAATGATTATTACCACCTATTCTCTCCAACTTTCTCTATTTATTGCACCTCCAAAAGCAGTGGTCTTTTGTAAACACAAAGCTTTATGTAACTGAAAGGCCAACCAGTGTTTTTCAGGACTATCATCTTTCAGATCAGTTACCTGATGCCAACGGTTGTAGTTCATCATGCTGCAAAGTCTATGAGTTTCTAATACTAAAACTCAGTCGCTTTGCACTTGGATTCCTTTACCTGTCAGACTGTTGCTGCTGCACATTTGGTTGTGTTTAACTGTAGTCTACATTTGATGTTTGTGCATTTGCAGTGTTTGGTAGCTCTGCTGTGTTCTGTTACTCACTGTGTTGGGCTGAGTGATGGACTCTCAAGAGGGGTAGCTGGTTAATAGGGCTAAAAGTCTTTACCCTGCTTCCCCTCATGTTGTTACACACATTCTACTCTGACCAAATGGGCTTCTGCATCCATGCATCAAACAGTAGTTCCATTTTAGAGGTTGAATTAGGACATACAGTGTCCTGTGACTGAGCTGAGCTGCCATAATGTAACTCAAACCATAATGAATATGATTTGATCAGCCCTTAGGATCAGTCAATCGTATATTTTGGCTAAAAAGCAGATGATCTGCAAGACTGAACATAATACAGGTTTCAATACCCCTCTCATATTTTGTAAGAGACTGCAAGAAAAACTTGTCTGTAAAAACACTTCTTCCTATGATGCCAACACAGTGGCTGCAAACCCCACATGCTGTGTGCCTGTAAACATATATTGTCTGATCAGTTCAAAAACCTCTTAAATGGTGCAGGAGGTGGACTAAACATCAAGTTATCAAAGTACCCAACTTTGGTAATTTAGTTCACTTGATCATGTGTGACCATTTTGCAGAGTGAGAAGAGAAATTGAGAGAGAGAGAGAGAGAGAGAGAGAGAGAGAGAGAGAGAGAGAGAGAGAGAGATGAAGAGACAATGATTTGCACACTTCCCACATACACTTGAAGCTCAGTCTCCCTAGGAGCCTGGGATAACAGAGAGAGAAGGGGCAGTGTTGCTTACTGAAATGACCTGAGAGCTTTGGTAGATCTGTGAACATAATTAATAAGAGAAGTTGACATTACACCCAGGCAGCAGAGCTAGTTATTTTTGGCTCTTCAAATAAAAAAAGAGAGACTCTCTGAACTTGTTTACATGCTGTTTCAGAACAAGTCCGTGTGCTTTCTTAGTCGAGTCTTTCTAAACCCAGAGGATAGCTGTGAAAATCTTGACAGCAACTCAGATGTTCAGCAATGTCACCCTGCCTGAGCTAATCTGAGAAGGAGCATGATAGTGCTGTGGGAGAAAGCCAAGGGTTTTTCAGTGAGGAGACCCTGAGGCCATATGTTTGGAAAGCAGAACGTCACTGTGTCTAGGAGGCAGTGCAGACCTCGATCAGGCAGATTGTGTTGAAGAGCTTTCCAGAGTGGAGACAAGTGCTGCTACAGGATGAGAGTGATTGGGGATGGAGAGAGATGGGAGTCTTTATAAACTCTAGAATACTTGTGCTTTCTTTATTGGGCCATGGGATGGTGTGGGCGAGAGAGAGGGGGGGGGGGGTGTAGAGGGGCTAACACAGCATAATTAGCCCAAGCTGCTTGGTTACCTTCCAAACAAAGCAGAGGATTCACTGAGTGGGCAGGGAGGTTGTGTGTGTGTGTGTGTGTGTGTGTGTGTGTGTGTGTGTGTGTGAGGAGAGAGAGAGAGAGAGAGAGAGAGAGATGAAGAGACAATGGTGCACTTCCATACTTGACTCAGTCTCCTAGGGGCCTGGGATAACAAGAATGACATTGCAACTGTGATGTTAGTACAGATATATATGCAGAGAGGAAACAAGTGTTGCAACTTGCAGAGAGAGCACAAGAGGAAGTTTGAAAAAAACAAGGAAGAAGTGATTTGACAGTTGGAGGAGGAGAAGGCACAGTGGGAAAAGTGAAAAATAGAAAAATACAGAAGAAAGAACGAGAGAGAGAGAGAGTGCACGAATTGCAGCAGAGATGAAGGATCTGTCAGAGAGTTGAGCAGGAGATCACATTCACACACTTGGCCTTTACACACACACACTGGAGGGTACAGGACGACTGGGAGGATGAAGAGCATTCCGCCAGAGTTGCTCCTCTCAGCTCTTAGCACACAGGTTCTCCTGCCCACATCTCTGAAGGTAAACAGTCTTATCTCGTATGTGTGTGTGTGTGTCTGGCGTAATCTGTGTGTCTGTGTGTGTGTGTGTGTGTGTATATTCTGAATATAGATTTAAAACAGTGTAGAGGAGTAGAGGAATCATGTCAAATGCAATGTGATATAGTCATTATGCACGTGTTTAGCATGTGTCTTTTGCTTTAGGAGTGTGTGTGGCCAAAGAATGCAGCATGACCAGGGTGTGTGTGTTGTGGTGCATACTTTAACAGGGCACTGACTTTGACTAGGCTGTATGGACCCATTTACAGTTAAGCTGCAATTCAGCAATGTTGGTTCTCAGAACCGTTAGTTTGACAAATTGCAAATCCAGAGTTTGATCACATTCTGCTCTCTCCCACATCACTCCCAGTGTTGGTCAGCACAGAGTCTATTGTGATGTATCATAGATGAGGACCCAGTGTTTACTCCTCAGAGCACATTGAGTGCCAAGCAATGATGCAATGGCAGCAGTTTGTAAAGACGTGGTGACTGACTTCACATGTATCAGCGGAAACATGTGCTTGTCTTCACCCTCAGCATCATATGTGACAGGAGGAGAGACCTAACTGGGTTGGGTATTTGGCACCCTCGGAATTTCGCCTGTGTGCACAAGTTTCACATACTCATTTTGTGTATACATTACGATTTATGAGTTCCTGTCCATTGGCGGCTTTGTTTTGCCAAATGTACGTGATGTAGAAATACAATACAGAGTTTAGGGTTAGTTGAGTCAGCTTCAATCTATAGCTCAATATAAGGTTTTGTTTACATTAACTTTCATCAACAGAAAATTGGTTTGGTTAAATTTTTAGGTTTTCTGGTTATGTTAGGGGTTAGAGTGAGAAGAGTTAGGTTTATTCTAACTCTTATATATATATTTATATATATATATATATATATATATATATATATATATATATATATATATATATATATATATATGAGTATTTGAGTTCTGAGTCCTGCTTTTTTTAGTCACATATGCATGAATTCCTGGAAGAGCAAAGTGCACTTCTGCTTCTATGGGAGATGGTTCTGGGCCAATACTCCAAGTCAGGAGCGCTGTTAGGCCTGGGCTATAGGGCTGCAGCTCTGGGTCTTTCTGCAATAGCCGTGGGTCATTTTCTCTCCAAACCCCACCCCCATTTGAATAAACAAGGACTGTCATCTTACATTAATAATTATTGGTAAATAGTACTGCAAGTAACACATGATATACATGACACTTAAGAATGGCAAGACTACCATTGTTACATCCAGGGATGGACTGGTCATCTGGAAAAATCTATATGGGACGCTATGGGGTTTGGGTCACTGAGAGAGCAAAGGGGCAGAAATAAAACTAAGCAAAACGGACATGGATCAATGAAATCAAACTGACAAGCTGGTTCTATTCAGCCCATCACACACATTGTACAAAAGTTAGGGTACACATTGTTCAATCCATTCAATCCATTCTTCACACTAGTTGGAAGTTCATCACATGCTTAGATGATAAACTGCAGTAGTGTTTGGCACTGTTATGATTACAATGAGTTTAGAGGTTTCATGGGAAATCAGTTGGTTTTCTGTGAATGTAGTTTTCCTCTGTTTTGTGTCTCCACAAAGAATGAATTGAGTCAGAGACAGGTTGGAAGCATCATTCATCATCAGTATTGTAGTAATGAACCTGCATTAGATGTCTTGGCTGTGAAGTTACTGGGGTAATCTGAGAAGACATGTTGTACCTGATGTGTGGTCTGCATTGCAAATAGTTACATTTCTGCAGGGTATCTTCCCCAATGTAATACTTCAAAACAGAGAGGACTGTGTGGGTGCACATGCACGTCCCTTCTCAGTGTGAAATATGTCATAACTGTCACATGCAATGAGTTTGTGGGAAATTACTCCATTAAATCTGGTGACTCAGTTGCATCCAGAACTGTATTTGTTTCAACAAACCATTTGAATTTGGATCAATAAATCATATAAAATTCCTCTTAAAGGGGTAATTGCGGATAGAAGGAACTACAATATCATATACCTGAAACACAAAGCTGGGTAAAATGGGGAAATGAAAAAACTAATGTAAACTCTTTTTTTTTTTGCACTGCAGAGTGCAGGACAGTCTTTGATCAAGAGTGTACTAGAGGTTTTCATTTATTATAATCAACAATCTAATTCATTCATGCTCTGGAAAGAACTGCATTAAATGCCTCCTCAATTAAAGAGATGGATAAATGGACAGACAGAACCTGCTTTCATTTACAGCCATGAACACAAAACAAATGAATGAGGTTCTAATCGTTACAAACATGCTCTACAAATTCATCTTGGTTTAGCAGTGGCATTTTGATCAGTGCATGCGTCATACTACACATTTTAGAGTCGTAATGGGCCTATTTTCCACAGAAGGGCCGTACCATTCCACAAGTTCCACAAGTGTTGCTAAATCAGGACCAGTAAGTGCACCGCATTTCAGAATAATGCCACAGTTGCTGAGGTCAGATGTGTCCACATTCTCATAAAATAAGGCATAACTTAATTTCTGTAATCTGTCTGTTGGCATTGGACAATTTGCATGAATTAACCACACCCACCTGAAATCACATCAAAGAGTGTCACATAATTTTTGGAATCCACTTCAAAGTGAGTTTAAAGTCAGTTGAAAACTAGCTCACTGATGTTTGATCCAAGTGTTATCAAGTGTTAGCCGTGTTATCTACATAGCATACAGTCTCAACTGTTGGAAATGCAAAGACTCCAGACCTGGCAGGACAAAGTTGATGCAAATATGGAACCAGTCAATGGATCCGTATTTCATTAAGCCCTCCAACTGAATGGTTCTGTGACACCAAGTGTTCACCACATACAGCATTTATAGACCTTTGATTTCACTAATTTTTCATCTTCATCCCCTTCTTGTATAATAATTTCAATTTTGGAAAACCACTTTCGATGTTAACTCCTCTTTGGCATGTCTCTTGTGAAGTACAATGTGTTTTTTTCTCACAGTAATTCAAGGTGCTTAGCTGCTTTGGTCATGTTGGTCTGGCCCTATCCTCAGTGGAGCAGCTGGGGAGATCAGTGCCTTACTCAAGGGCACTTCAGTCATGTCCTGCCAGTTCAGGGACTCAAACCAGCGACCTTCCAGTCACAAGGCCACGGTGGTTATCATTAAGGAGTGTCCTGTAAAGACACTCCTTAATAATTATTTTATAATTATTATAATAATAGTTTTTCCATAGGTTTTGGTTTATAACCTTATCAGTAGGTAAACTCATTTTAAAATTGGACCTGAAATGTCTTTATTTATATTGTATTAGGTCAGAGAAGAAGTCCTGTTCACCCTAAAAAGATGAAGTTGAAGTTGAATTGACAGACCCATGGCTCAGCCGTCATGATACAAACAAGGTCAACCTCATATGCTCGGACTCAAGGACATGAAGCTGCTGCAGAATGTAATCTTCTTGCATTCAGTGAAGAGAGAAAGCCTGTCATTGCCACTAGAAACTGGTTTCACTATTATTTTATCACAATTTCCCTTGGTGAGCCTGAAAATGAGCTGCGTTAGAATAGAGATAATGCAGTTGTGCTACACCAATATGTCATAACAGACACCCGAGTTCAGTACATCTAAAAAAATCTATTTTTTATTAGTTAAATGAACAATAAATTAAGTCAACCACGATGGACCTACTGTGACCTTACAAACATTTCAAGCTGTGTTTCAGTTAGTGAAAGGATTTATGGCTTGAAAGCAAAAAGCCATTAACACTGTGTGTGTGTGTGTGTGTGTGTGTGTGTGTGTGTGTGTGTGTGTGTGTGTGTGTGTGTGTGTGCGCGCGCTGACGAAGCGCACTGCAAGTTAGCAGTGATGGGCTAGCGCATGTCATCTTTTATTCCTGGCCTGGTGTAAATTGATCGCACTGTGTCTACTGCATAACGGATCTTGGCTCTCTGATACTAGCACTCTTCCCCTCTGTTCAATCTCTCATCACATCTGAAGCCACTGCTGCCACAGTTTATGCTTTGTGCTGTGGGGACACAAAACATAAAGTGAAAAGAGCTCTGGAATGACCCAAGGCCAGATTTCTGCACATTTTCATTCTCCACTCTGCAGTTTACACTTAAACGTATTGCACTGAGGTGCTATTCAGCTAAATTGCCATGTCTCAAAAGAAAACAATATTTCTCAGCACTGGCTGTTTTAAAAGACAACCAATCAATTCAATCCAGCACCACAAGCTTTTATCTTTTTTGACTCTGAATATTTCAGTTTGTCAGCTCTGCCAGTGCGTCAATATTATTAAGTCCGCAATTGTGTTGCACCCAAGGGGGCCCAGACTTTGCTTCTTCTTTTTTTTTTTTTTTTTTTTGGGTCAGCTTGCTTCACAGACCTTTAGCATTCATGAAACACTGCTGTGTGTGAATGAGGGAAACACAGATGGCTGTGGTGAAGTAGGTGACTTGCAGGATGTGGCCTGATTAAGCTGATATTTATGTCTGTTAACCAGATTGCAGGTAATGTCAGTCTCAGGTTTCTGTGTATGTCTGATTATGTGTGCCATGTCGATATGGCAGCTGCTCCATGACCCCCCGGAGCTATTTTTGACAAGCCTAGACTATGCCACGTAGGCTATTTCTTTTAATGATAGCCACCATTAGTGCTGCAGGTAACTGACACTACGAGCTGTTGATCAATATATCCTTCCTTCAGGGACACAAGCAGAAGATTTGGAAATGCTCCTTCAAAGCACTCAGTTTTAGGTGTCAAAATCTAAAAAAAAAAAAAGAAAAATAAATAATATAATAAATAATATAAATAAAATAAAGATGAAAAATGAAAACTGATTTAGGTGCAGATAAAAGTATGAAATTTGAATAAACTAGTCCCTGGGAAATGCAGTGGTTTCATTGGTTCTTTTAAAATCAAGATTTTATCCTGCTTTTGTTGGAGTATCTGTCTCTACTGTCCAGGGAAAGCTTTCTACTGGATTTTGGAGCATTGGTGTGAGCATTTGATTGCATTCAGCAACAAGAGCATTAGTGAGGTCAGAATGCTGGATGATCACCACCCAATTTCATCCCCAACCCCAATCCATCTCAAAAGTATTGGATGGAGCATCATCATTAAAGAGAAACAGTTTCAGTGCTCCACAGCTCAGTGCTGGAGGCTTTATATCCCTCTAAACCCTGGAATTAGGCATTACTGTAGGTGCCAATAGGTCTGTCTTTAGTTGATCCATTTGCATATTTGTGTCAGCAATGGGTGCAGCTTAAAGCGGCTGAATGCATTTAATAGAAGCGGTGTGCTTTTGAATAGATAATTCAAGTTCAGTTTATTTGCATAGTGCTTTTAACAACTGATGCCTCAGATCAGCTTTATAGAGATCTTGGTCTGAGCCACAGTTGAGCAAGCCAGTGTCAACACTGGTGAGGAACTCCTTCAACGGAGAGGAAGAAACTTTGAGAGGAACCAAGGTTCGGTTGTCATCTGGTCAATTCCGGATAGCAAAACAAATAACACCAAACGCTTAAAATATGGAAATAAATAATGGATACACAGTATGAAAGTTAATAAATATAGAAGTGAGCCAAACATTACAGAAATACTTAAATTTAACTACTTTACATGAGAGATTAATGTTAGTCTTATGAAGAATGAAGATTAGATCTGCATTTACCTTGAATTCATGTTGAGAAGAACTCTGTGTGTTGCTGATGAGGGTTTGGGGTTCGGCTGGAGGGCCAATGGCACATTCAGATGGTTCTATGACAGTGAAGATGGTCTATAAAGCAGGCACCATGGGATCTTACACCAGCATCAACCCAGACAGGAGGACAGTAATAAGTACAAGATATTATTTATAATTTAAATTATTTTCCAATTTTGTGCCTAAAATACTTGAAGTAAAACTGCTTTCTGTTGTCTCTAGCTTAATTATTAAAGCTACATTGTATGATTTATTGTATAAGAAGTAACAAACCAACACAACCAATTGATGTGACAGGTCATTCCTGATTTTTAAACATCACTGTAGTGTGGCATTACTCAGTAATATTGTATAATCTGTTGTAGGAGATGAAGGCTCCGACTCCCATGCTGAGACTCCAGCCAGCGAGGAAAGTGGCGAACCCACCTCCTTTCAGACGGTGATCAGTGTGGTTCTGAAGGTGTTGGGAGGGCTTCTGTTGGTACTCTGTGTGTCCTCATCATGGGTGGGAACTACTCAGCTGGTCCAGTGCACCTTTAAATCCTTCTCCTGCCCTTTCTTCATCTCCTGGTTCAGCACCAACTGGAACATCCTGTTCTTTCCTCTCTACTACTCCGGCCATGTGGCCATCACCAGAGAGAAACAGACTCCCATTCAGAAATTCAGGTGAGCTCGGAAGGCGGTGCACAATGATGATTGGAGGAAATAAAATGTTGCAATTAGACAGTTTTGTGTACCAGATTTCCATGATAAGGAACGAGCATATCAGTATTGGATTGGGTTCTGGTTTGGATTTTAAATTGAAATCAAGCTCAGTTATGTTCCAAGTTAGGTTCCCCATCCACAAGGCCTGGTGTCATGTGGGGGGTGCAAGTTCAGATGATGCCAGATCACCTTTGGTCTTCATTACTGGCACTTTGACAGCCCAACACTACATTAATGAGGTCCTGCAACCAGTGGCTCTACCTTTTCTAAACATACACTTCAATTCATTCACATTCATTCACTATTCCATCAGGAAAATTCTCCTCCACTCATCCACATACTGACGCTTGCCTTGAAGACACACATACTGTGCCATGGCCAGTTGTGTCACCAGATCTATCAATTGAAACTGTGTGAGACACACATTTTTTATTCTTCAGGTATAATTTAATAAGGAAATAAGTTAGCAAGATCCTTCCAAATAGCACTGCAATCTGATACCTCTGGGTGTAACTGAATATTTTTTTAACAATGAGTGGATATTATCTTAGTAACAAGCTATTAAGCATAATTAATAATTGGCTTTTATACACAATTAAGGACATAGCTGGAATGCAGAGAACAAACAAGGATGATCAAGGAGGATCAGGAAATAAACCAAAGGAGGCTAGAGACACATAAAAATAGCTAGACAAGTAATTTAGGGCTGGTGCTCCAAAGAGAGGTGAGAGAAGTAAGACTAGTAATCATTGCTAGGCATTCATTACCAAGGATGAGCTGGCCTGTGAAAATGAACCGAACACATTTATTACAAGGTCTGAAACGTTTGGGAGCTCAGAAAGATATAGAGAACTGGCGTCAGAAGCGAAGGGGCTGAAAATAGAGTTTTATGGCTTGTGGCTTTAGATATATCCACAGGCATGAAGCCACATTTCTTTTGAAAGCATACAGTGAAGAGTGGTATCCCTTATTTTAAAAATAACTGGACATGTGTATGGTCCCAACAGTTTCAACAGTCCCAAAACTTTTCTAATTAATCTTCTCCACCAAAGATATTGTCTAGGGAGTGTGGTGATTTCCGGCCTGTTTCACTGATTAATGCTTTAATGAGGGGTAATTATTTCTCCTGAAGTTCACTGTTGCTATTCTCTCATACACCTTATCCTTAAGTCTGAGATCTAGACTGAAAGCAAAAGTCGTATTTCTACCTTTATATCTTTGCTGGGCATTAAATACAGTACAGCCAGACATGCCTTTCTGAATGCATCAGCTATTTCTATTGTTCTTTTCTTATTAATAGGCAACAGTTGGACTTTTTAATCATTTATAATCATCTCTGGTACAAGATGTGGTGGGGTCTAATGGGAACGTGCTAGATCCCCCTTGCTTGTCATTATACACTATATGTCCAAATGTTTGTGGATATTCCTTTTAATGAGTGCGTCCAGCTTTATGTTGGAACCATTGCTGACATGGATGTGCAAATACACGAATGCACGCATGCACGCATGCACGCACACACATGAGTTAGAGAGATATAAAGCCCCTAGTATTGAGCTGTGGTGCAGTGGAAAGCACCACATATTTTAACAATGGACATGACCGAAATGTCCTTGAACAAGGCACTTAACTTCCCACTTACTCCCTGGGTGCCATGGATAGTGCTCCTCCCAGCTCCTCCTAGCATGTGAATTCACTAGTGTCATATGTGTGTTTCACTGTGTGGATGGGTTAAATGCAGATGACAAATTCTTCTGTGTGCAAGCACGGTGGGTCTATATGCACGTTTACGTTTACATTTGGGGATATGTTGGGGACTTGGAGATGAGGTGGGTGGTTTTCATCCAACGTACTGACCTCACTAATGCTCTTGTGCCAGTATACAATCAAACCATCACAGCGATGCTCCAAAATCTAGTAGAAAGCCTTCCCTGAACAGTAGAGAGAGTTGATTTCAGAAACAATAAATGAGCAGGTGTCCTAATACATTTGCCCATATTGTGTAATTGGCATGTATGTGTACAGTGCTTTGATTCAGAGTTACCATGTAAACTATTATAAAAGTACACAGCAAATTCAGGCAGCTGAAATCTTTCAGAACCAGTGGGAAAATCCTTACATATAAAGTGTTTCTTCATGGAAGCTCAGTGGCACACTAGCCTCTCAACCCAGCTTAAGTCCAGGATTCGTCAGCTTCTAGGGATCTGCTTTAAAGTGGTGGGCTTCAGAACTGCACAAACAGCCCTCTTAGACTGGAATCCCTTTCATGTACTGATGTAAAAGAATTGGCATTTAGCCTTATTCCCCAAGAGGCATTCAGGTGTTCATGGACATTACATTAGCATCACTTCCTAAATGCAGCTGCTTGCATTATGAGACTCAGAAGCACATGCTAGATACTCATCGTCCAAAAAATGGTGTGTGGAGTGGAGTGGAGTGGAGCGTTGTTAGCGCATCCAATAGCATCCAACACATCAACACACATGGCACTCAATTTGTCAATAAGACCATCCCACTTCCCACAGCCTTATTATCCCAATTTGAAAGTGCTAATAATCCATCTCCA
The DNA here is from genome assembly GCA_034509495.1 of Acestrorhynchus altus. Taxonomy (NCBI): domain Eukaryota; kingdom Metazoa; phylum Chordata; class Actinopteri; order Characiformes; family Acestrorhynchidae; genus Acestrorhynchus; species Acestrorhynchus altus. Next base: position 13,408,352 of record CM067513.1, read on the forward strand.
TTAGGACTCTCCTCCTTTCACATATGATGCTCAATAGGACAATAGGAGGGTGAAGACCAGCACATGCCTCATGTGATACATGCCTCTTTTTAAACTGCTGCCATTGCATCATTGCAAAGTGCTGGTTCCCCAGCTTTGGTACTAACAGACACCTGTGCCAACCAGCATTGCACTGGATGTGATGTGGGCAGAGAGTACCATATACCCATCCAGGTAAAACCAGAGTAGATGGTTGTCTCAGACTCCGGTTGCCGATGGCAAGCACCATGACCCAGGATTCAAACCTGCGATCCTTGGATCAAATTTGATCTCTGAGCCCCTTTCAATTGCTTTCAAACTCTTCTCTGGAGTTACAGACACAGGTCCAAATGGAATGTTTTTTACAGAGATAAGGCCCATCCTTACTTACATCACATGTACAGCCAAGCATGAATATTGAATAATTCGCTTGTCTCACAATGTAAAAACTACCCATAAAGTTTCATTCCTGTTGATCGATTCCTTCTCATTGCAACTATATTTTTGATGATGAGCATATCTCAAGCATCCCTAGTGGACATTTTGAAAATGTTTGAAACTCAAAATTTGTGTTCCTTGTAGGGAGTGCAGTCGACTCTTTGGGGAAGAAGGCATGACTCTGAAGCTGTTTCTGAAGAGGACAGCTCCTTTCTCCATCTTGTGGACGCTAACTAACTACCTATACCTCCTAGCTCTGAGGAAACTCACGGCTACAGATGTTTCAGCACTCTACTGCTGCCACAAGGCCTTTGTCTTCCTCCTGTCCTGGATCGTCCTCAAAGATCGTTTCATGGGTGTGCGGGTCTGTATCTTTAACATCTATTTCTGTATCTAATGTGTCTCAAATCATAATGAACACTGAGCTGTATTATGGAAAAATTAATGACTATAATTGATCACAATGTTAAAAACAACATGATAATGTCCAAATGAGTAGATATTTCTCTACTGGTCAGTGTTTACCTAAGCAACATTTTAGAAGCTCATGAGATGTTTTGACTCAGCACAATTTAACAATTAAATTAACCTGTAAATAGAGTGTCACGTTAGCAATAATCTCGAATAATGTATTAGGCTTAACATCCACACTTTAGGCTTTCTTAAACCAGCTCCTGAAGACTGACTGACCTGGACTGTTTTAACTGTTCCCTCTTTCAACACACCTGATCCAACTGAAGAGCCTCATAATCAGCTGAAGAGCTGGAGCAGATGTGTTGTGAAATTGTGCTAGCAGGATTACAAAACACTGCTTTAGACCAAATAAAATCAGTGTAAAGGGTCTGATCATGTTTCTGAAGATGTGGTGCTGCTGCATTTATGAAATAAAGGTGCTTTGAGTGTTCTATGAGTGACTGCAGTAAAATACGCATTAAAATATTTTTCCCTTGATAATGAGTTTTGCAGATTATCGTGCATAAGGAATCAGAGAGAGCTTTCTCCTCATATATCTGTTTTATATCCTCAGATTGTAGCTGCCATTATGGCCATCACAGGCATTGTCATGATGGCCTATGCTGATGGTTTCCATGGAGACTCCATCATAGGTGTGGCTTTAGCAGTAGGCTCTGCCTCTACCTCTGCACTCTATAAGGTTTGCATTTCTGCACTTTCTATGTTCTCAAACATAGTTTTTCCTTCATATCATGCAGAATAATTTACCTATTGTCAACATCATCAACTTCCAGGTGCTGTTTAAGATGTTCCTGGGCAGTGCCAACCTGGGTGAGGTCGCCCATTTCTTCTCCACCATGGGCATCTTCAACCTAATCTTCATCTCCTGTGTGCCGCTCATCCTCTACTTTACTAAAGTAGAGCACTGGGGTTCCCTCTCTTCCCTGCCCTGGGGTTATTTGTGCGGAGTGGCCGGCCTGTGGCTCGGTAAGTGAACTGGTCACATTTAGCACTGAAATAGCACCAAAGCATAATTTGGAGGATATAGCTTCAACTCTGGCCCACATATTGTATTTCCTGCAGATGCAACAGTAGAGTAAACTTGCCAGAGTGCTGACAAAAGCACTTGATGCTTAGTAAGAGAGAGATTTTGGGTTTTAATCATCAGGTTACACTCTGAAGTAGCATTTCATCACTTCAGCTATCCTATATGCGATGTGTCAGCAGGTGTAAATCCCGGTAGTAAGAGATCCACTTGTTTACTGTCATTTAAAGCTAAAGTGGAGCTCTAAGGGCATCGTTTGTTGAGGTTGTGCATTAAGGTGCAGCAACTATTAAATAAGGACATTTATACCTCTTATCAAGGCTTACATTGATTTTACACAAATCAGGCCTAATATTGAGCTACAACAGCTACACCAACTCCTGAGGTATCTGGCACCAAGACATTAGCAGCAGATACTTTAAGTCCTATACATTTTGAGGTGGGGCCTGCATAAATGAATCTTAGGTGTCTGTGACCCTGTCACCAATCACTGGTTGTCTTTTCTTAGACCACTTTTAGGAGGTACTGACCACTGCATGCCAGAAAGCTCCACAAGATCTATCTGATGTTTTGAAGAAGCTCTGACACAGTAGTTTAGAAATCACAATTTTGCACATGTTAAGTGGCTCAGATCCTTGTGCTTGGCCATTTTTTATTTTTTCATTTTTTAATACATCACCTTCAACATCTAATAATATATCACACTCTTTCACAGAGGCCACTGTAGAACTTTCACTTATGGCTGATTGGTGTAGAATTTAATTATATTAAGATTATATATATTTCTATAGTAGTTGACCTTAGTAACTTGGTGCTTTTTCTGTGTTTTTACAGTATTCAACATCTTGGTAAATGTAGGTGTAGTTCTCACCTACCCTATCCTCATATCTATTGGAACCTTACTCAGCGTTCCAGGAAATGCAGGTATGTGAGCTTACTGTTTCTATTACACTGGAATGCAGACTGAGCTTGAACCTACCCACATTTACACACTCAAACACATCATGCACTCTATTTATATACAACTAGAAATATTCGATTTACAATATATGGAAAAAAGTGTAGGGACATTCTTTATTTCTCCTGAAATCAAGGTTAAAAAAAGATTCTGCTTGAATTTGGAGCATTGCTGTGAGAATTTGATTGCATTCATTAACAAGGGCATTAGTGAGGTCAGGCTGTTGGAGGATAACCACCCCACCTCATCCCAAACTCCTCAACTCTGCATTCTCAAAAGCAATGAATAGAACGCCATCTTTCCAGAGAACACAGTTATGCTACTCTGCATCACAATGCTGGGGGGGGGGCTTTATACCCCTCTAGCCCACAGCCAGAATTAAGCCTGGTGCCACCAGGTTCATTTTAGCTGCTCCAGAGAGTCCCATTCCATTGGCAGTGCTTCTTTACAGGGAGTAGACAATTTGCATTTGTGCATTTGCACTGTTGTGTCAGCAATGGGTGCTTCTATATAGTATAGTATATTTCTTGCCTTTTTTCTTTCTCTTCATCTCTCACTTACACACACACACACATACACACACACACACTCCTGAACAGAATGTCTCCAGTGATCAGCATCCCCCTCCAACCCCCATGTATTGCTAAAAGCATTAAAACTATTACGCAGCAAATTTGCTAGCCTTGCCCAGCTTCTCTCTCTCCTTAAGACACCCAGAAGAAATCTGATCTTATGTGTGTATCTTCACAAGCTGCAATACCCCTATTTTAAAAGAGAAGATTGTGTTGCCAAGGCGACACTAAATGCTTGAGGAAGGTACTTGTCTAAAGCAGTCTGCCAAGGTCAGTGGGTTAATTCAAGCTTGGCTTTTCAGAAAGCTAGAATGAGTCCCCAGGTCATCTCAGGGGGGCTGAGTGTGGTACAGCACTCTGTGCGTGATCACTTTACCACTTGGTGCTTAGATGTATCACAGTGCTTTGTGAACATGAAGTGGCGGTCAGGACTTTTTATAATCCCCTGCTGCACCTTAAAGGTTTTCACTTTTCATGTTCAGTTGTATCAGTAGAGCTAAAATTCATCTGTAAGGACCTAATTTAGTGCAGTGAATAGCTGACTGTTAAGAAGAATGTTGCTTATTTCATCATTGGTAAAGTTTAAGAAGAATTACATTTAATTTAATAAGACATTACAATGGAGATTCTCGGAGAGTTTAAATTCACCAGACCATTTCTAACATGACTGCACATCAAAAACAACTTTGTTTAAAAATAAAGAACAAATGATCCATATTGACCCAGAAAAGAAAGCCAATCTTTCTTTGAACTGAATAAAAATGATAATATTGTCATCAAATTAGAAGGTAACTTCATAGAAGCATACAGTGATGTTAGAAAGTTAGGACACCCTTTGACTTTACCATATTTAAACATTTATGTAATTCTTCATTCCTTCATCTTCATTTTAACTATGTTGAGAGGTGGATGTTATATAACTAAATACATAAAACTGAAGAAATGTTTATTAAAAATGATTTATTAAAAATGACATTAGCAGAAATGCAATTTTTCTTGTCAGGGAAAAGTTAGGGCACACTATGCCCTAATCATAATTTTTAATAAATCATAGCTGGTATTTCCTCCTTTGCCTGAAAAAAATCAATTATATATTTCCTATATGCATCTCTGATATTGAAAGGAAGATTTTCCCACTCCTCCATGCAAAATTCTTTCAGCGTAACATTTCAGGGTCTTTGAGTCAGACAGTCTAACATTTTCTTTAAGCCCCGTCTGACACAGTAAAGATTTTATTTCTATTGGTTTCTATGATGGAGAGATCTCCATGCCCTGCTGCAGCAAATCAGCCCTAAAATCTTGACACTTTCACCCCCATGCTTCACAGTTTGAGGTTTGTTCTCAAATACCATGTTTGTTTTGCATCAAACATGTCTTCTGTTACTGTGACCAAATGCTTCAACTTTAGATTCATCTGTGCAAATCACATTGTTCCAGAAGTCCTGCTCTTTGTCTGTGTTCTCTTTTGTATCTAACTTTACTCTTGCCTTGTTTTTCTTTTTGTTTGTTTGGGGGTTTTTTTCCCTCCTTTCGCACCTTCCATGAAACGTGCACGTGTCTCTTTTTGATGATAGACGCATGCACTTTTACATCAACCTGTATGTCCCATGATGACATTTTAGGATTGTTGGAGACCTCTTTTTTCAAAAATGGGCTGATTTCTATTTTTAGATTATTTTAAAGCCCTTCCCAGACTCATAGCTCCTTGGGTCTCACCATGGTGCCATCATTTCAACAATCAAAGGCAAAACAAACTCTTTTCTGAGGTTAAAATAAGAAAACTTCATCCAAAATCCTCTGTAATGCTGGTCTAATAATATTCAGCTCATGTGCTGCACATAATTCTAATTTTAGGCATTTTAAGTAGTCATAAATGTGGGGGTGTCCTAACTTTTTCACTTGTTCAATTGTTTTACAAAAGATTTTAACATAAATATCAAATGTCTGCATGTTTAAATATGTTAAAGTCAAAGGTGTTCCTAACTTTATTACAGACATGTATTGCTGAAGTTTGATTCTTACTCCTCATTTAAATTTTAAATGGTATAGCTGGTATATTCTGTCACCTGTACAGTAATAAGCAATGTACTGCACCCTTAGAAGAGCAGAAAATTCAAATAAGAATCTTCCTCTGCTTCTCTTCAGCTATCGATGTGCTGAAACATGAAGTGATCTTCAGTGTGGTGCGTCTGGCTGCCACCTGCATTATCTGCGTGGGCTTCCTGCTGTTGCTGTTGCCTGAAGAGTGGGACACAGTCACTTTGCGCTTCCTAGCCACCCTTGCTGACAAGAAGTCAGAGGAGCATGGTGAAGAGCTCACAGAGTCCAGCATCCACACGCGCAGCCGCAGCAGAGCCAATGGAGCTGTGTCCATCCCCATGGCATGAACTTTAGCCTCCAGACTGTCTCTGACATCAATCTGAGATGACATGCTAGAGCTGGAGAACAACCATGAAAGCTGTGCCTGGGTCATGGCCATTTTTAGGATGTTCAAGAGGTGGAGAATTATGGAGGAAAAGTGAAAAAGAAGGCAAACTGTGGGGTCATCATGTCCTGTGAAAACAGCCACAACATATGAGAACACAACTGTGAGACCATTGGTGTGAAATAGAGGATCATGCTGTTACATCTCTAACCTTTAAGTGAAACAACACTGGGGCATTTTTCAGACTGGACTGAGAAAAAATCCTTTGATAACAGAAAGAAGTTCATTTACAGTGTTTATTTTTCAGCTGGGATTTCATATTTGCAATTTCTGTGGGGAGATGGACTCTTACGATTAATACAAGCCAGTAGCCTTTCCCTTTGCACGCCCCAGTCCTGATCCCTATGTTGCCTGTTGAACCTTGAAGCCCCCACATGGACTGTATTCTGTGAATACAGACTGAATCAGAGCCAATTTGGCTCACTGTATTAAAAAGAAATGCATTCAGAGATATAGCTGAAATACAGATTATAAAAGTGTATGTAATGGAATTATACTGTATATAAGGTGGGGTAATATATTATGCTATATATGAATAAGACTGTCTTTTCTTTTTACAATGGAAGAAGAAAAAATAAAGACCTGCTTCTGAAAAAAACATGGCATGATTCGATTCTATTTGTGAAAGGTTAAACAACAACCCACTTCATATTCAGCCATACATTTTATGGAGAGACACTTGGAGGCTCACACCATCCTCACCAACCGATTCAACAGAAAGCTTCCTTGCTTTTGAAATGTGTGGCAGCAAAAAGCTCAAAAAAAAAGAAAAAGAAAAAGAAAAAAAAAGACCCGAAGGCAGTTGTCATATTTCATCACAGCTGTGCTGTTATTTATGATGACACATGACCTTTTAATACAGTTTATACAACAGTTCAGAAAAGATATGAAGTACGAAAATAATTACCTGTCCCATGAACATTACATGTAATGTTTTAATATTAGCATTTCATCCCACCAAATTATAGTTCCTTAACTAGCCGCTTCCTACATCACAGTAATGAACAACTCTCACTCACTGCAAAGCCTGCAGCTCCTTATACTGACCAACAAACAAAAACAAGTCTCAGACACACTGTGCCATGTAATGTGTATTTGTTTACACATAGTAACACAGACATTCCACAAACCACAAACATGAAGGTAACACTTCCCTGAGCTATAATGATTTATAAAACCGCTATCGGCCAAAAAGCCTTAAAAGTATGCGCACATCCAGACTCCAGATTCCCTTGCCATCCCTCTGCTTACTACACAGTAGACGCCTCGCTGCAGTGTGTGCGTGTGTGTGTGTGTGAGTGTGATTTGTCAGTAGTGCATTGTCTTACTGATATATGCACTCTAATGAGAAATTTGCCCAGTGGATGGATTCCACCCCATTAAATCAAATGAGGCAGAGAAAAGGGGTTTAAAAAGGACTGGGAAGAAGAGAGAACGGAGTGCTGAAGGACCATTTAAATTCACATTAGCCATGTTATGGCAAACAGCACAGCCTTCCTGGCAAACAGAGATAGTGCACTGTGAGTCCACACAGTAAAAAGTGAAATGATCTACTTCTGTGAAAAATCTGCGAGATTGTACTGGAGTCTGTCAGCCCACTCTATGGCATGCATGAATCTGATGCATTCCACGAAAAGCAAATAGGTATTTCTTGCAAATATAAAGCAGAGGGGTTCCATGTACACTTCACAAGGGGCAGTCAATTTTAAACCCTGAATTTGCACTGAAGTGGCATTATTGTAATGGTGTTGGTGTTGTATAGGCCTCTCAATATGCCACAGGTTTATTGATTAGGTAGTATTTATTATATGAAAGCATTTTGTAGGTTTACAGTTTCTTGCTGGAGTCCAACTGTTGCAATGTACAGTCTTATAGATATCCTCTACCCATCTGTATCATTCTCCACATCAGTGGTAAGTAGTGAAGTGGGTGTTGTGTTAGTTGAAAATAGTCTAACATCTTATATTATCCCATTCATTTGTATGTGAGTCTAATTAACAGTCTAACAGGTCTGGTGGTCCCTTTCCATTGATGACCAGGACAGAGGGTGGCTGATAAATTGTAGTCTAACAAATGGGCAATAAATAATCAAGTCCCCTTAGTGTTTAAAATGGCCAATAAGTGCATGTACAATGTAAGTGTATCTAATGAACGTCAGACTATTTGCCCCAATTAAAACAGTTTGGAACTGGAAGATCAGCTTTTGAATCAGTTGCTCAAACAATACTAACAATACTATACTGACATGCTAAAAGTCATGAGATAGCAGTATGTAAATTAAGTGATATTAGACTAACATTTGCAGCATTTAGCAGACACCCTTATCCAGAGCGACTTACAAAAGTGCTTTGCTGTTCACTCAGAGATCCGTAGCTAGTGAGAAAAGGCTAGAATCTGGCGATTCTTTGAGTTTAGATGCTGTCAAAAACAAATGTCAGATTGGAGAAAAAACAAGATTCAGTACAATTATAAACCTTTAATGAGTTAAATGCTCTTGAAAGAGATGGATATTCAGTTTGCATTTGTGATGAGCTGTTTGGACCCCAAGAGGAAGTTCATTCCACCAGGACAGAAAAGAGTCTGGATGCTTGTCTTTTGCGATTTGAGGGGTGGTGTACCAAGCCAAACTGTACTTGATGCTCGGTGGTCTCTCGGTACAGATCCAGTTTTGACCATTGCCATCAAGTTACTTTGGGGGATGGCTCGGAAATGCCCACATCAGTATAAGCTGTAAGATGTTATCTTTTGAGTGGGTTAAGCACTGCATAATTTTCAGGGATAGGCAACGTGAAGGCAAGATGGTCAGTGCCAGATGAATAGCTCTCTTTTGACACCCATGTGTCTCCTACGTACCCAGGGTTGCAAGGTGGAGCAAAAAAAAATCCTAAATCTAAAACCCATCCTACAGAAGTTGAAGCCCAAAATCTGTGTCACAGATGTCTGAAGAAAACATTCAAACTATAAATTTCATATAAACTACCAGTATAGCACCTGAAATCTCCAGCCAGTCTTATTTTGTTTATAATGTAATTCATATTTCTTGTTAAGCATTTTGTTTACAAGTTTATTATTAGTGTTATTGTCTTTTTAATATTATAATCGTATCTTTTACAGTCATTTCAAATCCCAGTCAAAAACATTTAATAGTAAAACAATTAAGACTAAACACTAAATTTGACTCATTTCTCTTCTGTTCCTCTCCTGTATTCTCTTCTATCCTCAAATCCTAAAATCCTCTACTGGACAGTTCTTACCATCTGCTTTCTATCGTGACTGAATTGCTGGCTGAGGTTTCATTTCATTATGGAGTGTTTTCTCATGGCATGGGTTGGATATACTGGTCCACCTAAACATGTTATTGACTGGTGCCCACAACAGTTCACTGCTTGGTGACCATTTGCAGCACTTCATAGACTTCATGTACCCCCACATTGATGGGACATCCCTTGAGGGAACACCACTTCATAGTCAATCTACAAATTGCTGTCTCATGATATTTGGCATGTCAGTGTAGCTAATAATAACTCAGTGATTGTATACCTATAAAGTGTACCTATGGTAGATGTATTCTGGTAAAATCAGTAATCATTAGAGAAAAATCAGGGAAAAAAAACAGACTAATTTCAGTGTCCAGATTTGTTTGAAGCACAAACAGATACAAAACAGTTTAAAAAGGAAGCTTGTCAGCTCCTGTCAATCATTAAGTACGGCTCCCTGAGCTGTGGCATGCCTAGCCAGGCAGGCAGAGAGATGGGCCCCTTGCCACCAATCAGGCATTTCCATCAGTTACAGAGTAACCCATGGGGGAAGTCGTCATGGAAACCCACCTCATTACGACAAAAACTGAGAAATATAAAGCAAGGAGATGGGCAAACACCTGCCAGTTTATTCCCTAACTTTGCTATAGTTTCTTTAGGTCTACTATCAAAGTTCAAGAGGAGAACAATCTTATGTTCAAGGTCAACATATGCAGAAGCCATTGGATGATTTCGGTGGAGAGCAGAAACTACGGATTTTAGTCTCATAGACTTAATCAGGAAAGAGAAAGGACAAGATGATGAATTTGGACTTCTGAGGGAAAGGAAAAATGGACCAAGGCCAAGTGCATTTGATTTTGCCATCATGGAACGCCATCATACTGGGCTCTGTGTTCTATTCTAAGGATCATTTGGCTCTAATCAAGGCTGTTGGACTTTTACGGCGTGGTATCAAAAAGATTTGATTCTGACGTTCCTACATTCACCGTAATACTGCAAATACTTGCTTTCTTACTCAGAAACTGGCAGGAGACACCAAGGGCTTTTTGATTTTATAGTAAAATGGGAACCAGCAACTCCAGACCAAAGATTTGCCAAGTTGCACCATCTCAGAATCTTTTAAAGGAGGAAGAACCTGCCTGTCAGCCAACTTCTCCATGGATGATCACTGCTGCGCAAGGTGAACCAGAGTATCAGGAGGGAATTCTAGGTCACCAGCATACCAGTCAACTGCCAGCACAAACGCAGCACATGCCTCGCATTGTTCATTCACTACCAGGTCAGTTTGTTCTCATGCATTTTATATATGAAAGTCATATTTGTTCCTTCTGTCGCTGGTTTTTACAAACTTCTTTGTTGAGTATTTGTTCAATAGCGAATAGTGTTTTCATACCCTAGATCAACTACTGGTGCTCTTCTCCATTTTTAACGCTGTTTGAGTGTGCTTACAAAATGAGTGTATGTTTTCTTTGTTGGAATATACTTGCAAAAACAGGCCACGGCACCTTTAAGCCTCATGCACCACAACAAGCCAAGGTCTGAAGCCTCTTCATGCTTCTCTATGAAAACACTGGCTATGACCATGAACACTTCCCTGTACTCTCAGGCATGGCAATTAACACCAGTCCTTATTAAGCCCTCCGTGGCTTCTGATGAACATGTTTCCATGGTACGTACACATATATGCCCAACTGTTTGCCCTTAGTTATATTTCCGTAGTTGTATGTAAAGGAGTGAAGACAAATGCAAAGGAGGCACAATGTGAACAACAAAGTGTGACTACTGTTCTCATTCAATATGATCTTATTAGGCCAAAGGATGGAGAGATGGGCTTGTCCACCAGTATTCCACACCCAGCAAGGGAGGTCACTGTGACACAGGCAGCAGTCAAAAGGTACAAAGCAAGTGTATAAAAGTATGTGATATAAGTATCATATAGGGCTGCAAAATATATTGTTTAAGCATCAATATCGCGATGTGTGCAACAGTCATACCACAGGATGTGCAATATCATGTAAGACTACACTGTATCTTGATTCATTCATGATTCATCTTTTAATATCACTATAATATATATATATATATATATATATATATATATATATATATATATATATATATATATATATAGATATGTCTTGAATGTGAATATAAAAAATGACAGTTTACCTCTGAATAAAAGCAATGTTTTTCCACAATATTCATTTTTTATATTCATTACATTTAATGATTTAATGTAACATTCAAGCCTTTTTTGTTTTAATGTTGATACTGTCTGATTAGTAATTTATTTAAATTACATATTCTAATAATTTGGGATTCTGCATTTCTGCCATAATTATTAATAGTAAAACAAAAAAGGCACAAAATGTCACTGTACATGTAATGCATATGAAATATGACCGTTTTTCTTCAAATGCCTGCCTTTGTTCTCTAGTCTGAGTGCTTAAGGTCATTGTCCTGGAGGAAGATAAACCTTTGTCCCAGTTGGAGGTCCAGAGTGCTCTGGAGCAGGTTATCATCAAGGACATTTCTGTACATCGCTGCAGTCATTTTTCCCTCAACCCTGACTAGTCCTCCAGTTCCTGCTGCAGAAAGACCATCCCCACAGCATGATGCTGCCACCACCATGCTTCACTGTAGGAATGGTATTGGCTCGGTGATGAGCAGTACCTGGTTTCCTCCAGACATTATGCTTGGCATTGAGGCCAAAGAGTTCAATCTTGTTTCTCCAGATGGGCTGCCATGTGCTGTCTGGCCACTCCATCAAAGAGGCTTGATTGGTGGAGTGTTGCAGGAATGGTTGCCCCTCTGGAAGGTTCTCCTCTCTCCACAAAGCAGCATTAGAACTCTGTCAGAGTGTCCATTGGGTTCTTGATCACCTCCTTGACAGAGGCCCTTTTACCACAATCACTCAGGCAGCCAGCTCTAGGAAGAGTGCTGGTGGTTTCCAACTTTTCCCATTTATGGATGATGGAGGCCACTCTGCTCATTGGGACCTTCAATGCAGTAAAAAAATTCCCTGTACCTTTCCCCAGATCCTGTCACGGAGGTCTACAGACAATTCCTTACACTTCATGGGTTTTCTTCTATGAGACTTTATATAAACAGGTGTGTGCCTTTCCAAGTCCTATCCAATCAACTGAATTTGCCACAGGTGTACGCCAATCAAGGTGAGGAACAACTGAAGCATGATCAGTGGAAAGAAGATGCACCTGAGCTCACTTTTGAGTGTCATGGCAAAGGCTGTGAATATTTATGCACATTATAATTTTGTGATCATTAAAATTATTTTAATTTTAAAATTATTTAGAAAGATTATTAAAAAATTTGCCAAGATTTCAAACAAGCATTTCTCACTTTGTCATTGTGAGGTATTGTGTGTAGACTTTTGAGGGACAAAATGAATGGAATCCATTTTGGAAAAAGGCTGTAAGATAAAATGTGCGAAAAGTGAAACTGTGAAAATGTGAGTACTTTCCAGAGGCACTGTATGATAGAACTGTTGAATGACCAGTCATTCAGTGTAAGTATGTCAGGATAAGTTATGTGTGAGTTTTGAGAAGACAGAAAAAATGTGATGACAATTGGAAAATCTGTTGGTAGGGTCTATACCCAAAATTATGCTGAATATTTATTCACAACATTACTTCAAATTTATTAATAGGATCTTGCATTACTCTGCCCTTGAAATACCTTCTCAGATTATTCTGGCCTCCTTTTGTGTTAGAATATACAGTCATTTTGGAAGGGGGTGCATTGTGAACTTGCAAAAATGCTTAAGGTTTGCTTAGCTTTTTCTCCTGCCCTTTTTCTTTTGATCTTGGATACATAATCTGTACTTAATTACCAAACAAAGCATTTATTTTTATTGCCCTTAGCTAAGAAATGTATTAACTTGTATGGTCATCTGTTAGTTTCTGGTTTACCCAGGTTACACTGCCTCCATTGGAATAATTGACATATAATTTACCTCAGAAAACCTTTGATACAGTTGTTGAAATCTTAAAGAATGGTCTTAAACTGCTCATTTTAATGAGTTTTTTTTTTTTTAAAGCTTTTACATGTTTTTCTCAATTTTTTAATTGTTTACCAATAACAGTGAGCCAAAGATGACTGATATGCAAATAAAAAATATAATATAAAAATTATATATATATATATATATATATATATATATATATATATATATATATATATATATATATTTTTTTTTTTTTTTTTAATTTTTTTTTTTAATCTAAATGTACACTTGCAGTGTTAACCTATCATCTGATGCATCTACAAAACAATAACACTTATGAATCTTACTCTTAATGCTTACTTAATCTTACACTCTAGGTGTACTAGAGTCTATATATATTGTATAAAACATTAAGTTTATTGATTTTTAATGGTTAATCAGTACTAATCACCGCTGCTGTCAAAAAGTGAAAAGAAATGAATAGATATAGGCCAACAATGCTTTTTTTTTATAATTTTATTCGTGAGAGAGAGGAGGTGTTTAGGTGTTAAAGAGAGATGAGAGATTCAGACAGCTGGTGAGCAATTGCCTAGTGGTCCCACTGGGTCTGATTACAGTGCTGCTGGAATGGAAAGTAGGCTGTTTCCTTTTAGTCTTCCATCATGGGATCTACTTTCAGGGCTCCTCATTCCCCAGAAACTCCAACACAGAAACAGTTAATGATATCTGTTCTGACGTGGCATCAGGAAGATGAGCTGAAACAGTGTCTGAAATGGTTGTCAACTTCAGTTTGCTCCAAACCTATGATTTTGAAACTGTGGGTTGATTAGGAACTCTCTGTGTTACTGTGCTGAAGCAAACAGTAAGGTTATTCCAGCAGATATGGCACTGATGTAATGCCACTAAATACTGTTTTCTTCTGGTCCAGACATGCCAAGATACCAAAAAGTGTCAAGTCCAGCAAGTCCAGCAGAGGACTTTTCACACAGTGAATAGTGTGCACCTCCAGTGCTGAGTCTAAATCACCCTCAGAGCCAAATGAAACCCATCGATCTACCACCCTGATACTGGTCAGGTACTCCTGAAGGCCTTGTTTAAGTACATGAAGAATGCCAGATTAATGGTGGAACTGTGTATTAAAGTAGATCTTCAAAACTGCAGTTAGGTATCTCAAATAAATCCTGGACAGGTTCTGATAATTAAATTGTTTTGCAGTTTTAAAGCATTAATCCCCATTTGTACTACACTAGCTTTACCTGAGGAGGTACAATCATTTTAAGTAATAACCCATTTAACAAGTGGAGTGCTCCTTCCGTCATGGTGACTTGATTTTACAGTAATTGGGGGCAGCACCTGTAGTGATGTGATGCCATCAGGGATGTGGGCACAGCTGAAAGAGCTAACTATTCAGGATGGTGCACTAATGCCATGCTAGCAATGTTTACTGTTGGTCTTGAGCAATGATGGCTAACTTAGCTAGCTATCTAGTGTTCTGCTGTATGGGAGGTATCTTTCGTGAAATTACACCTCCAAACATCACAACAACCAACAGCCACACCTACAGAAAACTAAGAGCGTGGTAAAGACTTGCTTTTCCAATAACAATTCCTGGTAACAGTCGAGCTGTATTGGTGTGCTCTTATTGAATGCTGTTGCAGAAGAGTGTTATTCGTGAGATGGGCCAGTCAAATTCAAAATATATTACCTCCCCAGGTAAAATGAATGCATACTGCTTTGGGTATATGTCTCTACTCAATTAGAAATGAAACTGAGCGTTGTGCAAAATCAACGCAAAAGGCAATTAGCCCTTTCACTGGTCACTCCATCTACTGAAGCACGGAGTCTTGGTGTAGTTGTGGATGACCAGTTATTGTTCAGCTCATGTTGCAAACCTGACCTGTCCTGCAGATTTCTCCTTTATAACATCAGGAAATTTGACCTTTTCTGTCTAGAGACCACTCAGGTGCTTGTTCAGTCTCTTGTCATCTCAAGACTGAACTACTGCAACTCCCTATTGGCTGGCCCCTTCCTATACGGACCATGAGACCATTGCAACATCCAGAATGCAGCAGCGCTGGATCGTCTTAATGTTCATTCCAGTTACGTAACTCTCTGCTCGTTCCTTCATTGAAGCACTCCCTGTAGCTGAACATCAGATTCAA